>OX579648.1:17377159-17566300 GCA_951230895.1 Carpatolechia fugitivella
CGGGTTGTTTATTTTTTCACGAAAATATTGACTTTTCTGTACTATCTTTACCAGATTATACGATGCAATAGACAATTTAGTTTTGCAAAGCATTGTTATCGATTCGGCATACGCCCAACTAAACTAAACTCAAATTAGTCCTGTCACTTTCTATCATTTTTAATTTAAAAGGGACCGAAGATCATCGGTTTTGTTTTTGTCTTTGACTTCACGACTAACTGTCAAATTTAGTCTTGCTTTAGTGCTTACCTAAACACTATAACGAATAAAAAGCCACTAAAATAAGACTTTTGACAGTTAGTCGTGAAGTCAAAGACAAAAATCTTCGGTCCCTTTTCAATTAAAAATGATAGAAAGTGACAGAATTAATTTTAGTTTAGTTTAGTTGGGTGGGCGTATGCCGAATCGACACCATTGTTGCAATATTTGATCAAAAGAAAATATTTTTAGTATTCATATTCTTATTTTAGGTAAATAAAGAAAAAATGAGTCGTTATTTATAATGTTTTAAACCAAACAAAATAAAACTAATTATTTTTAAACGTGAAAAGAAATAGAATTCATCATCTCAGCCGACGTAGCACGTCCGCTAATAGACTAAGTCCAAAATAAGATAAAATTGTAAGGTTCAACAAAATATATTTTAAAAGTTTATGTATATATTATTCTAGTGGTTGAGATTTTGCCCCGATTTGGCAATTACTTTGCTGTTTAATTAAAACGTTGTCTTGATTGCTCCAATCCTCTCCTGACATGTTGATAAATTGCTTATTTTCCCCCTTATTCAATACAGAGCCAGCAGAAATAGCAGTGATAGCCTAGTCGGTAGAAGACTTGCCTTCCATTCCGAAATTCCGTCCTGGGTTCGTATTCCGGCCTGTATCACTGGAATTAAAGTTCATGTACAGATCGTTTCTAAGCAGATTATCACTTGTTCGGTGTTTCGTATGGCACTGTAGGTCCCGGTTTTCTGCCTTGGTGGTTTGGGCGGCTTACAAACTCTCGACAACAGATGGCGCCAGCCGTCACACGATGATTGAATGAATGAATACAGAGCTCTTTTTCGATATAAAACTAAAGGAAATATTTGAAATGTTACCCTCACCTTTTGTATGACACATAGAATTATGATTTAGGTAGAAGGGATCGGGCAAGCTACGTCCCAATGACCACTGCGACCCGAGATGGATCTATTGTAGTCAGCCCTTCGATGTTAAATAGCCTCCTCTAGACCAACAGTTTTGAAGAAGCTGACGGTCGATAAGGGGCTTAGAGCCTGGGCTTCCTGGGTGGCAATTTTGGGTCCTCCCAGTACCCGGCTTCTCTTATTGACAAGGGCATCGCATTCGCATAGGATGTGAAGCGGAGTCTCCTCGTCATCTGCGCAGAATCTGCAGTAAGGGTTTTCAGATAGACCCATCCTGTTCAGATGCTTATTAAGCTTACAATGGCCCGTGAGGGCTCGGATTAATATCCTAACATTTTGCCGGTTCAATCTGAGTACCTCGGCAGTAAATTTGGGCAGGAATCCCGGGATCAGTTGCTTAGAGTGTGTTAAACCAACTGATCCGTGCCACAGCTTATTAGCCTGGTGTCTTTCCCAGGCTAGGAGTTGGCGCCTGGAACCGGACTTCGGCACTCCAAGAATGGGCTCTGGTCCAATAGGTCGGGAACTGGAGCCTTCCCTCGCCAACTCATCCGCTGCTTCATTCCCCCCAATCCCTGAATGCCCCGGCACCCAGCCCAGACAAACCGAGTTCCTGGTGCCAAGGTAATTCAGGGCGTTGATACATTCCAAGGTTAACTTGGAGGAAATTTCGTTGGACACCAGTGCTTTTAAAGCAGCCTGGCTGTCCGACAGGATAAGGATCCTTTTACCGGAATACTCCAGGTTAAGATGTACACAATCGATGATCGCATACATCTCCGCCTGGAAGACCGTAGCAAAGAGGCCCAGGTTTGTAGTTTTCCTAACTAGAGGCTTTTTACAGAAGGCACCTGAGCCGGATAAACCATCTTTCCTGGAGCCGTCGGTAAACCAAACAAGCTCCGCTTTTCTGAATGTAGAAGGTATTTTGTTCTGCCATTCTTCCCTTTCGGGTATAAGAATTTCATATAACCTAACAAAGTTCTGATTCATAGTCATCACATCAGAAGGCATCGCCATGATAGGATTCCTGATTAGATTTTCAGCTAATCTACTCATCACATTAGAGGACCACCTCTTCCTTCCGGCTTCAAGCGAGCGAAGCATAGCTGTTCGAGCTTCTTTCTGGACATGTATGTGAAGCGGTGCAATGTTAAGCACCGCTTCCATGGCCAGAGTAGGTGTCGACGAGATGGCCCCTGTGATAATCAAACAGGCAAGTCTTTGCAGACTGTTCAGGGAAGCAATATATGTTCCCATAGTGGTTTTCTTAAACCACGACACGCAGCCATAGGTAACCATAGGCCTGACTATGGCAGTGTACAACCATAGAGCGTGTCGGGGTTTAAGCCCCCACCTAGAACCGACCAGGCGACAGAATGTGCCCAGTGCAGACTTTGCCTTTTTATTTTAACCACATAGTCTATGTGTTTGTTCCATATGAGCTTATGATCAAGGTATATACCGAGATATTTAGCTTCATATGCAAAATTTATAGTTTTGCCGAAGAGTGTAGGAGGCCAGAGTTTATCTAGACTCCTTCTCCTCGTGAAGGGACTCATGACGGTTTTGCTAGCATTGACAGATAATCTGAATTGAACGCACCACCGTTCAACTTTCCTAAGAGCATTTTGCATAAGACTTGATACCGTGTCGGGACATTTACCCACAATGGATATGACCAAGTCATCAGCATATCCCTGGGTATACAAGTCTGCCGAATTAAGTTCGTTTATCAGGCAATCAACTACAATGGACCACAGTAGCGGGGATAAGACCCCTCCTTGCGGGCACCCCCTCGTCACTCTCACATCAAGAGTGCAATCAAATTCGACCCACACTAGTGTCGTCTCATCAATACCTCTATCTCTCATACATTTGAGTATGATGTCTGTGGAGGTGTTATCAAAAGCTCCCTCAATATCTAGAAAGGCACAGAGGGCGATCTCCTTGTCTTCAAGCGCTCTCTCCAAACGAATGACACATAGGAAGAGTTTTACTTATTTTTTTGTGTTTTCGTTTCTGCGTTTTTGAGAGACATATTTACTTACTAAGTATTATTTAAGTCAAATGCCCATGATAATTTTTGTGCTACAAATGAATATGTGCTGCGCTCGTAGCTGCGTAGCAGCGTTCTACAGCTCATTTTACAACACTGTTCCAGGATCGCTGCAATGGGAATGTATTACAACATGATTCTTGCATCTTCTAAATAAATGTTCCCAGAGATAGACGTACTACGGCTGTAACTACTAAACCCACCGACGACATGCAGGCAGACTAGCACCAATGTCATCATATACCTACTACATCTACATCCATAACAACTGAATCAGCAGCTTGCAAATAGTTCGTCTATCTCTTATACTAAAATATCTATCGGATCGGAATAACTAAGATTCCAGGTTAGAGTTTTACTCTGCTGTACCGGTCCTAACTATAAAAAATGCTTGTTTCACTAAAACAGAGGTTTCCATTCTAAAATACGGTTTTTATATTTAAAAAAAACCGATAGTATAAAAACTATTTTCACTTCTCAAAAAGCGATACAAACGCTGCTTGTTCGTCCGTTCAATTCGTTTAGAAATAACGCTGCGGGCTGTCGTTCTGTGGCGGCCCGTAATCTGCTCAGATAACGTCATCACGCAACTGACCCGCGCAGTCTGTGAGAGATAAATAAACTTAACATAAAAAAATAGAACATACAATTTTAGTCTAAATCCTCTATTAAAGGCTGCATTATACAAATGGTTACATCATCAACTAATAAGTCTGTCATTGATCATGGCGGCTGTTTTTAAAGGCTGCATTATACGATCGGTTACATCATCAACTAATAAGTCTGTCATTGATCATGGCGGCTGTTTTTAAAGGCTGCATTATACGAACGGTTACATCATCAACTAATAAGTCTGTCATTGATCATGGCGGCTGTTTTTAAAGGCTGCATTATACTAACGGTTACATCATCAACTAATAAGTCTGTCATTGATCATGGCGGCTGTTTTTAAAGGCTGCATTATACGAACGGTTACATCATCAACTAATAAGTCTGTCATTGATCATGATGGCGGCTGTTTTTAAAGGCTGCATTATACGAACGGTTACATCATCAACTAATAAGTCTGTCATTGATCATGGCGGCTGTTTTTAAAGGCTGCATTATACGAACGGTTACATCATCAACTAATAAGTCTGTCATTGATCATGATGGCGGCTGTTTTTAAAGGCTGCATTATACGATCGGTTACATCATCAACTAATAAGTCTGTCATTGATCATGGCGGCTGTTTTTAAAGGCTGCATTATACGAACGGTTACATCATCAACTAATAAGTCTGTCATTGATCATGGCGGCTGTTTTTAAAGGCTGCATTATACGAACGGTTACATCATCAACTAATAAGTCTGTCATTGATCATGGCGGCTGTTTTTAAAGGCTGCATTATACGATCGGTTACATCATCAACTAATAAGTCTGTCATTGATCATGGCGGCTGTTTGTAAAGGCTGCATTATACGAATGGTTACATCATCAACTAATAAGTCTGTCATTGATCATGGCGGCTGTTTGTAAAGGCTGCATTATACGAATGGTTACATCATCAACTAATAAGTCTGTCATTGATCATGGCGGCTGTTTGTAAAGGCTGCATTATACGAATGGTTACATCATCAACTAATAAGTCTGTCATTGATCATGGCGGCTGTTTGTAAAGGCTGCATTATACGAATGGTTACATCATCAACTAATAAGTCTGTCATTGATCATGGCGGCTGTTTGTAAAGGCTGCATTATACGAATGGTTACATCATCAACTAATAAGTCTGTCATTGATCATGGCGGCTGTTTGTAAAGGCTGCATTATACGAATGGTTACATCATCAACTAATAAGTCTGTCATTGATCATGGCGGCTGTTTTTAAAGGCTGCATTATACGATCGGTTACATCATCAACTAATAAGTCTGTCATTGATCATGGCGGCTGTTTGTAAAGGCTGCATTATACGAATGGTTACATCATCAACTAATAAGTCTGTCATTGATCATGGCGGCTGTTTGTAAAGGCTGCATTATACGAACGGTTACATCATCAACTAATAAGTCTGTCATTGATCATGATGGCGGCTGTTTTTAAAGGCTGCATTATACGAACGGTTACATCATCAACTAATAAGTCTGTCATTGATCATGGCGGCTGTTTTTAAAGGCTGCATTATACGAACGGTTACATCATCAACTAATAAGTCTGTCATTGATCATGGCGGCTGTTTTTAAAGGCTGCATTATACGAATGGTTACATCATCAACTAATAAGTCTGTCATTGATCATGGCGGCTGTTTTTAAAGGCTGCATTATACGAATGGTTACATCATCAACTAATAAGTCTGTCATTGATCATGGCGGCTGTTTTTAAAGGCTGCATTATGTTGGCAACCCCAACAGTAATTTGTATTTTTTTCCTTTGGTATCATTTTGTCTGTCATGTCTGCTACGTGCAATGTAAACGGTGTGCTATTCAATAAACCCAAGATTTATCTCCTGAAAAAACCAGCCTTGTGATTTACAGTCCACCAAGAACCCAAATAAACAGAGACCTTTACATTGGTCCTTCTGGATTTAAGAAGAGGAGGGCTTGGGTTCGATCAGTTATTGAACGACGACGAAGCACTTTACCGCCAACGTGACACGTCAATTTCAGGCAAAGCGGCGGCGGCGAGACGCACAAAGCGGAACGAAGACGACGAGAAATCCCGTTACGGATCTCCAGGCTAGTGTTTGCATCGAACTACATCGTGTTAACACCAATTTACAATAGTTGGGAGCAATTTCATCTGTGACTGGGATAACAATTATCGAGATCGACCCGTTTGTCAATCGTCAAAGTACATCCCACAGCGGCGTTTGATCTTCGTTTTTTCGCGTGCGTGTATTCAAAAGAGGACAACGAATAAAAGAAGACTACAATTTCCAGGTTTCTGCAAAAGAAAAATCCTAAAACAACAGGTTATTTATCGGAATTTACATCGGAATTCATCAATCAATCAATCGACATCATTGAGACATCAATCAAATCAATCACGTTCAGAGGTAAGCTGAGCGTCTCAACAAGATTCGTCGGCCAATCACGGAGCGGCAACATCGGCGCTTTGACAGCGTTCCCCATACACAGGTCGCAGATTCAAATTTCGCGCGGAATGAGCGGATGACGCAACACGCTTGGCGAGCCGAGCTGTGACGTGAAGCGATAGAGAAGCGGATATCGGACCTACGGGATAGAAGAGGACGGGGCGAAGGACAAGCGCATGATTGCATCATCTTTCGCAGCGTGGTTCAATTGCGTTTCGAGTGATTGAATCAATCACAATCACTGCCACGGTGGCAGCCATTTTGTGTTCCTTTGTCTTGTGCTTCGAACTGCGTCGTGCGATTTGAGACGTTCGAGTGCTAATTACCTAGATTATTACAAATTTCTTGATAAAAGTCTATAGTTGTGTAAATTATTGTGTGCTTGCTAGTAGGGAGCCATGTCTGACGCGGTTTTGGCGGAGCTTGTGGCTTCGAGAGGCTACACAAAGGCCACTATCACGCGATTACATAAAGTATTTTTTGATACTGGGCCAGAGCTTAGGCCTGATCTAACAGCCTCCGAGTTAAGGACGAGGCGAGATCGTACTATTGCGGCATTCAAGGAATATGAGGATCTAAACAAAAAGATCCAGATCCTGCAACCTGACGATAGTGAGCAAATAGAAAAAGTCGAAGAAAAGTACTACAAAATCATGTCTTTTTTAGATGAAAAGTTATGTGAGCTGCAGGCTAGCAAGCCACCGCCTCAGACACTAGCTCAGACGAGCGCTAAACGGTTACCAAACCTTGATATAGGAATATTCTCAGGTAAATATTCAGACTATGTTCCTTTTATCGAAATGTTTAAGTCTGTTATTCACAATGATGTAAATATCGATGCCGTCCAGAAACTTCATTACCTACGATCATATCTTAAGGGGGAGGCGTTCGATCTTATCAAAAATTTACCTTTAATTCAGAGTAGCTACTATGAAGCCATGTCTTTACTTCAGAATAGATATTATAACAAGTATAAGATAACCAACGAACACATCAATATGTTAATGGATTTAAAACCTATAACTAGTCTGTCCTCAACTCAAATTAGGGACTTTGTTTCTACAATCAAACAAACTTTAGCAGCGCTAAGGAATCTGGATGCAAAGGTAACGGAATGGGCTCCTTTGTTAATAAATATTTTCAACCGTAAAATAGATCTGCAAACTGCGCGGGCTTATCAGCTCGAGCGAGACGCCGATGAGGAGCCGGACACTGAAAAGTTCCTGCAATTTCTGGAGAGGCGTGCGCTAGCATTAGAAAATGCCGAGCTTGCTTCTGCAAGGCCAGTGAAGGTGGCAGTGCATGCCACTACTACTTCTGCATCTACAGCAGAGATGAAGCAAGGATGTCACTACTGTAAGTGTTCAAACCATAAAGTTTATATGTGTGAAAAGTTTAAACTGCTTCCTGTCTCACAAAGAGTTAAGTTTGTTAAAGAAAAAAAGCTGTGCAATATTTGTCTAAATTCACATGCCGGCAAATGTAGGTTCTACTTCAAATGTGGTCAATGCAAAAACAAGCATCACACATTGATCCACACCGATCAGGAGTCAAAACCAGAACCAGTGATAATGTTGTCAGGCAAAGGCACTAATAATGTTTTGCTTCCCACAGCTCGAATAAAACTAATCGCCAGAGATAACAGAGAGGTGCACATAAAGGCCATTTTGGATTCGTGTTCTCAGGCCTCATTAGTAACCAGTAAGGTGGTCGATATTCTAGGGATAGCACCTATGCGAGACGATACTAACATCATAGGTGTTACAAATTCAAAAAATAGTGTCAAATATTCGGTCCCACTTGAGATACACTCATTAAAATATCCATACAGTACCTCCATCAACTGTCATGTGGTAGATAATATAACATGTCATTTACCTCAAACAAAGATTGATCCCTCTTCAATAAAATTGCCTCCGAATATACAGCTGGCCGATGATGAGTATTATGTACCATCCGAGATCAACATGTTAATCGGCGCTGATGTATTCTTTCAGGTGCTGATGCCATCGCCACAGGCGGCCCAAGAGCTGCAAGTTTCCTGTTCGGTGGAGCAGCACGAGCCTGAGCACGGCCCGTGCGACCAGTCGCGCCAAAAGGAGGAGAAGGGACCACAAATTGTAAATACGAAATTTGGAGGTATTATAGGCGGTAGCCTGCCTACACAACATGAGGTAACAAAAATTGTATCTTTGCTATGTACACAGTGTGACACTAAAATTGATAAAAATCTCACGCGCTTTTGGGAGGCTGAGGCTGTGCCAGAAATATTTAAAGAGCAGGATTTGGAACATGAAATAGTTGAAAAAGAATTTCAGTCAACTGTTAAACTTGTAAATAATAAATTCCAGGTCAATCTCCCCTTAAAAATCCCAATTGGTGACGTAAATAAAACATTAGGTGCATCATTTGATTTTGCGCTCTATAGGTTCTTAAATCTTGAAAAGAGGCTGCACAAAAACATCCACTTACTCACTGATTATCAAGACTTCATACATGAGTATGTGGACCTAGGTCATGCAACCTTTTTTGACTTCGATTCCTATGATTTAAATTCAGAACCGGTTTATTTCATGCCTCATCACGCAGTAATAAACGAGAGCAGCAAAACAACTCGAACACGTGTAGTGTTTGATGCTTCTATGCGAACTAAAAATAAAATTTCACTTAATGATATTTTACTTAACGGGCCCGTAGTGCAAAGAGATCTTTTTGACATCGTTTTATTATATAGATTCGGTGATTGCACTTTTAACACTGACATAAGACGTATGTTTAGGAACATTTCTGTCAATCCAGAGCATAGCTCATTGCAAAATATTTTGTGGCGCGACAGCCCTGACGAAAGCATTAAGTGCATTCGCTTAAACACGGTCACTTACGGCTTAAAAAGCTCTAGCTATCTCGCCACAAGATGTTTACTAGAGCTTGCTAACAGGTATGAAACGGAGTTCCCTCTAGCGTCATCTATAATAAAGAATTGCAGTTACGTTGATGACATTTTGTACTCGGAGTCTGATAGGTATATAATAAAAGACGCTAAAATACACTTAAGGAAATTACTGGCGTTAGGAAGCTTTCAAACACATAAGTGGTCATCAAACTGTGATGATATCTTGTCTGGCATCCCACAAAGTGAAAGGCAGTTCGACGAGATCGAACTTCGAAGGGATAGTTACAATATAAAAGCATTAGGGTTGACAATAAATGCCAAAGATGATTGTTTTATTATTAAGTGCCCAGATAAATTTAACTCTGATTCATTAACCAAACGACAAATATTGAGTCAAATTGCTAGCTTCTATGATCCAATGGGATTTGTATGTCCGATCATAGTTAAGGCTAAAGTCATCATGCAGCGGTTGTGGCTTGAAAATGTGGATTGGGATGCTAAGCCTTCAGAGGAACTGCAGAAGGAGTGGTCACGCTTCGCAACCAGCTTAGCTTGCATGGAGCCCATCAAACTTAACCGCAACATACCCATACACGAGCAAGCTGAAAAGGTGCAATTAATCGGTTTCGCAGATGCCTCAGGGTCAGTAGGGTACGGCTGCTGTGTGTACCTACGCGTGGTTAACTCTACAGGTAACGCTAGGCTATCCTTGCTCTGTTCTAAATCTAGAATTAACCCGCGCAGAAAAACCCTAACAATTCCTAGGCTAGAACTTAATGCCAATTTACTATTGGCAAAATTAATAACAAAAGTGCATGACACAGTCAAAACTAAAATAAAAATTGATGACGTGTATTTATTTACTGACTCGAAAATTGCTTTAGCATGGATTCAGACAGACGTCACTAAATTAAAAGCCTATGTCTCGAACAGAGTAAGGGTAGTGCAGCAACTTACTAACAGATGGCGCTGGCAGTATGTCAACACTAACGAGAACCCCGCTGATTATGTAAGCAGAGGACTGGACCCGCAAGAACTTGAAAGCTGCTCAATGTGGTGGAACGGGCCGGACTTCTTGCAGAACAGGGAGTACAAGTTTGATAGTCAAATTGTACAGCTGCCTGATGACTTACCTGAACTACAAACGAGCTCTGCAGCCTCCAACGAGGTGTCTCTCGTGACGCTCACAGAGACAAATTTTTATAAATATTTCGATAAATATTCAAATATTAATCAGATGTCGCGGGTACTAGCATACATTTTGCGGTTTTGTCATAATAGTAAACCTCAAAATTCAAAAAATAAATCTAACTTTTTGTCAAGCTCAGAGTTACAGCGCGCTTTGGCACTTATCATTAAACATGAACAAAATATATATTTTGAGGACGAAATTAAGTCTATAATAAAAAAGGAAAATGTCAAGGGCCCACTCAAACCTTTGCATCCATTTATAGACGAGATAGGCTTACTAAGAGTAGGAGGGCGACTTCAAAATTCCAATCTCTCATATGACCAAAAGCACCCGATAATTTTACCCAAGTCTTCTAGAATAACAGAACTTATGATTCAGAACTTATGATTTAGCACCGTGTTGTGCCAAATAGAAGCTATTCTGAATTCTAGGCCGCTGATGCCCATGTCTTCCTCTGACATTTCAGATTTCAGTTACCTGACACCGGGTCATTTTCTAGTAGGTATTCCGCTTACTACCTACCCTGAGCCAGACATATCAGATATGCCCACAAATAGGTTGATGTTTTGGAAAATTGTAGAATACATGAAACAATGTTTTTGGAGGGCATGGCATAAACAGTACCTAAATGCGCTACAATCACGCCCTAAATGGCGTGACGACTTACCAAATGTTACTGAAGGAATGTTAGTCATTCTTAGAGATCCAACTTCTCCTCCTTTATTTTGGCCCATGGCTAGGGTCAAGAAGGTTTTCCCAGGGGACGACGGCAAAGTCCGTGCACTTGAACTTATTACTTCAAATGGAAAGTGTTATAAACGTTCTTTATCTGGTATATGTATACTTCCAATAAATGAAAAATAATGCCTATTTACTAAGTAGGTATGCTTTAGAAAGTTTAAGTATTATCCTAAGTATTTTAGAAATAAGTACTTACCTTTTTTAGAATAAGAATTTCTATATGTAGACATAAGAAATAAAATAACGTAACAGGTATAAGCGTTATTGAATAAAACGAATGTGTATTACTTACATTTTATTACGTCATAAGACAATTTAAGTTTATATGTTTAGTGTAAGTTAAATATTTTATTTTTACTTGTTTTCACAGCTTGTTAACTTCGAAAAGTTAAAGTTTACTGTACCTATGTATTACTTAAGAGTAGGTATTTGTCTAGCTATTTTGTTTCAAACTTAAAGTTAACGTTAAAAATAAATTATAATGTTTATTTTTTTTTCCTTAGTATTGAACATTAGAAGTAAATATGTTTTATGTTCAAAATAGATTTGCTTAGGCGGCAGCATGTTGGCAACCCCAACAGTAATTTGTATTTTTTTCCTTTGGTATCATTTTGTCTGTCATGTCTGCTACGTGCAATGTAAACGGTGTGCTATTCAATAAACCCAAGATTTATCTCCTGAAAAAACCAGCCTTGTGATTTACAGTCCACCAAGAACCCAAATAAACAGAGACCTTTACACATTATACGAACGGTTACATCATCAACTAATAAGTCTGTCATTGATCATGGCGGCTGTTTTTAAAGGCTGCATTATACGAACGCTTACATCATCAACTAATAAGTCTGTCAGTAATCATGGCGGCTGATTTTTCTTCAAACCAACCGTTAAATTGTTTGTTCCTTTTATTTCTTTTCCCGTCCGGATACGAGATTCAGTAGGTTCTATTACAAACTCAAAGTGCACTTTTAAATGAGTACCTGGTTGACCGAGCTTAGTTTCGTTTATTTTTTTTGTAAGACACAGGTGTCCCCTACGCATTTAAATAAACTCTACTTACTTTATACGTTCTTTACTTAATACGTTCAAAGCACACGCGGCTAGATTAGTAGCACTTTATACGAGTAGCATTGACTTATGAGCTACTCAATGAGCAATAGATCCGGCTATTCTTTGCGTTTTTATGTCCTTTTTTTATTGGCTTGGTGCGATTTGCACATCGCCACAGTAATCTTATATCTTTTACTTTAAACGAGCAAGTGAAATTTAGGAATTTAGTTTCGGAAGCGATGAATCGATCTAGCTAGGTCTCCGTATGTTCTGGCTTAAAAGAATTGATACGCTATATCATTGAAACGGAAAGGTAATTTTGGCTCAGTCGGGACACCGCGAGTTTGCAGTTCGAATCTCGACAGATATATTTTTTTAATATATTTGTTCTTTTGTCGTTTGTTTCTTTTTTAATTTGTTATTTTCTTTTTTATTCTTTCATTTTATTATTTAAATACAAAAATGAATGTAATTAAATTTTCTGGTAATTTTTTTGTGGTCTGAAAGTTTTCCATCACATGGCACGAGCAAAACGAGGTAACGAATATATTAGGTATAACTAATAAATTAGGATCGGACTTTGAATAGGATTCAGAAAGGATTATTATAGGAAAATAAATTATTTCCATACCAACCAACCTACCAACTTGTTAGCACTAGTTCCAATTTTGGCCATTTCACAGATACAGTGATAAGAGCGGCGCTAGTAGTAATATAAAATTGCATTTATAGAGGTTGCGTGGATAAAATATAATTTTCCAAAATTCAAAATAGTTTATTTGCATAGAATAGGTGTACATGGTCTTATAAAGTAAAAACAAAAAACAAACAACCTCTTACCCCAAACGCATATACCGCCTCCGTTCCGTTCCGTCCGTCGTGGGTAAAAAAGTTCTCTATTCCGCCAACATACATTAGCATGCAAAATAAAATAAGATTACAGTCCATTTATTTGTATCTAAATATCTACAAAATACTTTTTTAAAACAACAATATGTGAGTTGGGAGAACTTTCAAACATAGAAATTTCGAAGAATATGTATTTTAAACTATTTTTATATGTCATATTTTTATTTAAGAACTAAATGAAAAAATAATAAAAAAAATCGAATAAAAGGTAACAACGACAACGATACGTAGTAAATAAAAAAATATAGAAAAAAGATCAGGATTTGACCTCAAGACCTAGTCTTTTTAGTAACGCGGTCTCCCGACTTATCGAAAAAGTTAAAAATACTTATCTCTTCTAACGATATTGCGTAGTTATTTTTTAATGCCTGAAAGCACGAGGAAAATCCATTTCACTAAGAATGAAACCTAGCTAGATCGATTTATCATCCCCGAAACCTCCTATATACCTACAAAATTTCATCGAAATCGTTGCAGTCGTTTCAGAGATTCTTATTATATAGAATAGATATAGTACACAAGAATTGTTCGTTTAAAAGTATAAGAGATAAGATTGATCTATATAACTTTTCAATTGAGTGACGGGCCTTGTCGACGCCTTCCGTAGCATCTTGTGCAAGTCCCAAATGAGCAGGCTTTGTACGTATCGCGAACTGCACGTTGTACTACCTGCGCATTCTGCGACTGGCACTTGAGCTTATTTTGCGACTTACACAAGATGCTACAAAAGGTTGAAGATTTTTTAGTAGCATTTTATACGTTTGGTTGAAGAGAAACAGTTCGTGTTCCAAGTCTTTAGCCATACGCAATAACTAACAAAGGTCGTAGTACACTTATCGATACGGTCAAGATTTATATAGACTTCCATAATTATTTTTCTTGGTATGAACTTGTCAAACTTTTTTCGCCCTTGGCTAGCTGCGACATCGAAAATTTATTTTGTTGAATCTTACTAAAATTGTCACAATATATTTTGTTGTTGTTGTTGTATTATTGTTTAGTAAAATGAACAACCACGGAATCTTTAAAACATTATATTATTGTTAAATCTTACTTTAAGTAAAGACATTTTGATCGTTTCTTTTATCTTATCTTAGGAAGGCTTTGGCATGAAAACTCGTCTAAAACAATTAAGGATCGCTCAACGAATTAGGGATCGCTAAATCGTCTTGGTAATAGCTCCTATGAAAATTAAAATCATTATAACATTTCAAATATCTAGTATTTTTCAATCATCCTAGAATTTTATCAGATTTAATTTATCTGATTATCTTACATACTACACACGCATACATAAAATAAAACGCTCTTATTCGTAAAAGGGGACGAACGGCGATGGGGAAGTTGAGCTCTTCTCCACAGTTTCCGCCATTGTGTTAGTGAACTCACCCAAAAAATGTAATAACGGATCTAAGTGATGTACTTGGAAGTCTTTGAACAGACTCCGGACCCAAGTCGGCCGAAGCAAGGAGAATTTATGCAGGTGGGGCTTTAGCTCGGATAGTGCATGCCAGTGCGGTGTCTCTCCCCAGACAATGGCACACTTGTAATCCTGCCCAGCGTGTCCTAAGAGGATCTTTACAATGCTACGGATAATGCTATATCCGTAGCTGCGTACTGGTCCGCATATATTTGATAGCCGTGTATGAACCAATACGCTAAGAAGAAGATGGAAATAAATAATTTTTGACCTTTGACTTTTTGACTTTTGAACAACCAGACTACAGCAAAATATTTGGCAAAATCGTTGAATTCAAATTCAGTACCTAAACCCGTGACCTATAGTACATAGGAAGTGACGCTGATCTTTATGTTTCACCTGTTGTGGCAGGTTGCCAGATACCTATTACCTATATACCTATCATATTATATACCTATATTTACCTATCACCTATGTGGCACTAAACGCAGCAGTTGCTAAGCCCGTATTGGTTGTTTAGTCGTTCCGTCTATCGTTACCCACTGGAGCAACCAGATAGTTCTGTATGAAAAACTAACATATTTTCAAATTTACCGGCTTTTATACGAAATATTTGATTCCGTGCTGGCAAGCTTGGTAAGTCCTTAAACAAGAATGCAAAACAAAAGATGTGTACAATTCAAAAGTAAACATAATACAATAATAAAAATACGTTTCATAGGTAATAGTTATTTATTACCATTATGTGTAGATGAGTCAAGAAGAAAGTTATTTTTTTCATTAAAAGTGCTTGTCCGGGAGGCACGTATCCCTTGAGCAATTGAATTTATTATTTACTAAAATTCTGTGATTAGATTACAAGTGGTAATATTTAGTTTTTTTTTTATATTGGAGACTAACTCTATCGGTCCAAGTCTACGGTATCTTATTTGCGGTGACAATTTTAAGTATTTTGAGTGATTTTTTTGGTATTTATTATAGGTAATAGTTTTTCTTTGTTTTATCAATGAGAAGCCAGACTAAAAAGAAAGAACTAAAATAAAATTACCATTTTAAATGTTTCGAGCCATAATGATGTCTTATAAGAAAATATCCTATGTTTTTGTAGTTATCTATATTTTACAAAAATACCCCGACAAAACAGTTTCATATCCCAACAAACCCCATGAGTTAAAAGATATATCGTGTCATAGAATAAAATGTTACGAAAAATGCAAAATTAATCTACCAAATATAGATGACAATTTACCAAATATAGATGACAATTTTCGTCTGCCGAAGAAAAGTGCATATTTTATTGAAACATCGTGTACTGGACGACTGAAATCAAGATTTGCATGTTCCATCGAAGCAGTAGCTAATACCAATCCAAACTGGTACATACTGATTATATTTGCTGGACCTTTACGAACTGAATTTTTGAAGTCAAAAACTTTTTCATTTTTAAACTCAATTCATAATGTTTACTTCTATAGATTAAATACGACTAAGATCGCAGAGGGATCACCTGTAGAGGATATATTTTCAAAAAATATTTTAAGTAAAAGTTTGTTTCCTGTTGAACATACTTCAGATTTTCTGAAGATACTGTTGTTGTATAAATTCGGAGGCCTATATTTAGATTTGGACACGATTGTTATGAAGTCTTTGGATTCATTGCCAGAAAGTTTTATAGCAAAGCAAAGTCCGAATGAGACTGCGTCGGGCATCATAGCAGCCGCTAGAGATGGAGTGGGGAGAATGTTTACTGAAAATTT
The DNA here is from genome assembly GCA_951230895.1 of Carpatolechia fugitivella. Classification (NCBI taxonomy): domain Eukaryota; kingdom Metazoa; phylum Arthropoda; class Insecta; order Lepidoptera; family Gelechiidae; genus Carpatolechia; species Carpatolechia fugitivella. The sequence goes on from OX579648.1 coordinate 17,393,402, forward strand.
TGTTAAGTAAGTTGATATTAGCATTAATTTGCGCAGTCAGACACATTCCGAACCTTTTAAGTCCGCCAGTCCTTTTTGTTGTATTAAAATTAGGGGATCAGGGACTTAATTAATAAACTTAGTTATAATTATAATTATAATTCTAAGTATATTGCGTAGCTGGGAACACCCAAACATTCCGCATTATTTTATTTCGAATTTGAAAATTACTTAATATTGTAATATCGAAATCTTTAAATAACTAATTATAAAAATTTAAAAAATTTAAATTCCTAATATTATAATCACGAAGATTTGTTATTCCAATTGTTAAATACACGAACGTTAAAAATCACAAATACTTTATTTTACGAAAAATAAAATACCGATCTTTTATAAACACGAAAAATTAAAATCCCGATCGGAAATGTGATAATTTGTGATTTTAAAATGACGCCTATAGACATAGATACTAGTTAGGGCGGATGCGAACGTAGCGAGCACAGGAGTTCGGGGCACCTCGACATTAGGTCAGAAGCGGATGCGAACGTAGCGAGCACGGGAGTTCGGGGCACCTCGACATTAGGTCAGAAGCGGAAGCGAACGTAGCGAGCACGGGAGTTCGGGGCACCTCGACATTAGGTCAGAAGCGGATGCGAACGTAGCGAGCACGGGAGTTCGGGGCACCTCGACATTAGGTCAGAAGCGGATGCGAACGTAGCGAGCACGGGAGTTCGGGGCACCTCGACATTAGGTCAGAAGCGGAAGCGAACGTAGCGAGCACGGGAGTTCGGGGCACCTCGACATTAGGTCAGAAGCGGATGCGAACGTAGCGAGCACGGGAGTTCGGGGCACCTCGACATTAGGTCAGAAGCGGATGCGAACGTAGCGAGCACGGGAGTTCAGGGCACCTCGACATTAGGTCAGAAGCGGATGCGAACGTAGCGAGCACGGGAGTTCGGGGCACCTCGACATTAGGTCAGAAGCGGATGGCCCCCCGCCATACCCTTCGGGTTTAGGTTATCTTGTGGCCACGCAGGCATGCCAAGGGCTTGTCACCTAATGTATTTACAGAAAATTAGGAAAGGAAAAACTATATCTGTCTCAACTGTGTGTAATATTTTATTACTTGTAAGTTAAATTCGGGATTTTGACTTCGGGGTGATTTTGAATATTCAATATACTAAAAAATCGTACATGTTTCAGACATCAAAATTGTAATATTCGGAAAATTGACTTTCAGAATTGTAATAAATCTGTTGTTTGAAAATAAGTTAATTAACTATTCGTCATTTTCACTACGCGGAAATTTTAAATTCGGAATTGTGAATCATTCGGAACTTTGAAATTCGGAATAATAATAATCGTCATTTTCAAATTCGTAAAAGAATAATTCGGAATCATGTAGTGTCGAGTACACTACATGATTCCGGTTTTTTTTTTTATTGTGTTGGAATCGAACCCGTGTCTTCCGAACGGGAGGAAAGGGCCTTAACCACTACACCGCTGACGCGCAAATATTAAGCAGCTAATTAAAAAAAAAGTTTGAATATCTTTAACAAATCATTATTCTACACGCACTTGACCAGGTTATTTTGCAGGGACCTAGCAGAGAACTTCACCCTCAGGTCTTGGGGAGGCAATGCTAATGACATCTTCAATCGGACCCTTAGAAACATGTGCAACACTACAGACATCTTACAGATGAATGCAGACAACTGCCAAGGTATATATTTATCCCTACACAACGTCATGCTTCTAAGCCATAGCTATATTTATTTTATATTTGACCGAGGGAGCGAAGCGAGCGAAGCGTCTCTGTTTCACTCTACAGGTCGCGTTTCTCAACCGATTCTCGTGAAATTTTGTGAGTAGGTTCGATAAATTAATCGAATTTTTTTGGCGAGTCAGTTTTTGTTATTTTAAAAAATGACGGAGTTATTGGGGTTGCCAGCTTACAAGGTCTACCGCTGAGGCTGTTTTCCTCTACACATTTAAATAAAATAAGATAAAATAAAATAAAATAAAATAAGATAAAATAATAATTTAAAAAAAAGTTAAAAAAAAAAAAATTGAAAAGATATATACAGACTCGCGAGGTCTACAGCTCACAGAGCCACTAGTTTAGTTGGTAGACAATAATTGAGACAAAGCAGCTTAACGTAGCACGAAATCGTAGCATATTCACAAATTACTTTTTTTTGACAATGTATCTCCGTGGAGGAGTACCCCTTTCTGTTTGGGGTGAATCGGCTAGGACGCTCCAGCAAGCGCTTACCTGGAGCGGTGGGAGAGGATACGTGTGGGGGCAGAACTCGTCCGGGGAGAGCGAGGGAACGGGGAGAAATGTCCGATGCACCGCGAGTCCGAAGGGCGACAACCGAGCTGGGAATAAGGGGTGAAATAGTTCTTTAAACAGAGCAGGTCACCCGTCTGCGCTCCGTCGCAGGCGTCCCCCACTAGACATACACACATACATACATCCACGGGATTCGAATTTAAAGCCACCACCGGAAGAAGGGCCTAACGCTATATTGCTCCACCTCAGCTATACATGCGTTGTAACCTATTTTTCCACAGGAATATTTTTCACAATAAAAAGTTGAGGTGTGAAAGCCGTACAAACAGACATACTTCCACATTTATAATAAATAATCTTTTTATTTCAGGGTTCCACGTCCTGAGTCACAAATTATTCTACCCAGTCCATTGGGAGGATTGGATGGTCTATTACGACCCAGGAGCCGAGTTCCCGATGGACACAGCTGCGTACACGCACCACGTTTGGAACTGGTACGGGGCCAAAGTGACCCTCAAGCCGAACACAGTCTTCGTGACGTTGGCTAAAAGATATTGTCCAAAAATATATCGATTGTACGGGGATAAGTTTGGGCAGTAAGAATAATGGCATGGCTTGTTATACAGACTGAAGATGACCAACAACAATCGACAACAGACGAAGGCAGTACAACCTACTCGTACCTACGTGCCCCGTTTGTATGTACAGAGCCAGTTTGCAGTTTGTTGGAACGATATCCTCTCCTATCCGGGTCCTAAACACGCGACACACATTTCAAAAACATTATATAAATAACAGTAGCTGATATATTAATTATTAATATTTACATTTAATCATGATGACACTATTTTCAAGACTAATACTACCAACTTGATGCAACCAGTGCAATTCTATTAATCTTATTGTACTTGTTAATAGAATCACATTGTTCTCGACTATTGTGTAGACTCTTTGCAACTGCGTTGCAACCGATGGTCGGCACAATATAATTTTATTGTTTTCATTTGTGTATACCCTCGAATTTATATGTCACATTATTTTGTTTTTTGTGTGTGCTGTAAATAAAGACTTTTCTATTCTGTTCCTAATCTTTTGCAGAGTTATTCTTATAATTACTGATCTTATACATTATTACTTGATTTATAGTATACAGATAGATATTTATTTGTTTACTGGTAATTCTTTGTAGTGGAATCGAAAATATTAGTAGAGAAGCTCATTGCGAACATTTCTGGTGTAAATAATTTGCTTAGTAATGAGAATGGACTTCACGTTAGTGAAATGAAAATGCTGAGATGGAATTGTGGAGTAACAAGAATGGACAAGATTAAATATGAATATATATGAGGAAGTTTGAAAGTTTTGCCAGTGATAGATAAAATGAGAGGAAACCGCCTTAACTGATATGGACACGTAATGCGGAGAAATTAATGTTACGTGGGGAAAAGGGTATTGAATTTGAATGTGGATGGATATGTTGGGAGAGGACGACCAAAGAAAAGATGGATGGATTGTGTAAAAGATGATGTGCAGGAAGGATGTAAGTGTTGAAATGACGGCAGATGGGAATGTATGGAGGAAGAAAACATACTGCGCCAACCCCAAATGATGGGATAAGGGCAAGCCAATGAAATGATGAATGAGAATGGTTCCTTTAGTTACCTACCTACTTTCTGCAGAAATTAAAAATAGCCAAAATAAATTTAAATTTCATTTCTTTATACTATAGAATTCTATAGGTAACAAACTTCTAGTAATGTCATGTCAAGTGTAATTCCACAAATGGGTAGTCTTAGATAATTTAGTATTTTCTTACTATTAACTAATTAATGATCGAAATGATAGACTAGTTGTTACGATAGCGGCTTATTTGAGAAGTAAAATATTTTATTTTCAATTATTTAATCAGATTCGCTGTGTACCTTCTATAAATTTATTGTTTACGACTTCGAGTTTGAGCTACTGACAGTGTACTGAGATTATTATTTTCTTACGAATATTATCAAATCTTTCTTATTAATATTATCAAGCAAATCTTTTAACTACGTTATAGCATTCTTTAACTACGTTAGTACGTTACTAGTTATTTATGCACTTGGGTTTGGTATATTATGGAGCGTTTCTTTGTTACTAGTAGTTCTACTGAGACTTTGAACTTAGTTACTTAATCTTTATTATAACTGAAAGAAATGGCCTCGCAAATGAGCTTATAAACTGAGAGATTACTTAAATGTCGATATATTCAAATGTTGTTCTGTGGTCGCGCCACATGGAGGCCACTCGTGGGAGTATCCGAGGCCCATTGCTGCCTGCCACGCGCGGGTCGTAGGGGTCGGTAGGGCAGCGCTGTTTCTCCACAAACGACGACGGCGGCGTTTGTTATAGGTTCAACATCAACGGCCCGTGGACTGTTATAGATTACCATCTCCAAATTATAATTCATCAGGCCTTCAGTTGAGTTAAAGATACTCCAGGGAGTGAAGTGCCGGAGTGTAAAACGTGTCTCACGGGTCAGTAGAGAGCATCAGATTTTTGGCAGACCTTAGAGCTCGAATATAAATATATATATATATGTCGCAGTCATCTGGTCGAATCTCCTATTCAATTGAATGACTAGCGGGTTCATTAAATGACAACATTCAATTAAATGACTAGGCCAAACGTTGATTGAACAAGCGTCACTCAACGTCCAACTAGTTAGCGGATTGTAACATAGCCCTTTGAAAAGAGCGGACGTAAAATCAGTCAGGTGATTCAAATTAAGTTCATTTTTTTCCCACTGCGGCGCTAGTAGTCACCAAAATAAATATGGCGTGAAACAGCTCGGACAGATAGCACTGTGTTGATATTTTTATTGATTTGAATTTCTTGAATTAGTTGGTAGAAATAGGCAGTATTGCCTATCTTAAGACTTAAAATACAATATAAAATCATAATAAGGTATGTTATGTCATGTCCTCATTTTTATTATCTAAAGTAAGGTTAACTTTTTAGTTGCGCACTTATGGTCATCCTAATCAAATATTACAAAGTCGTACAGATCCTATTTAACGAGACATTTTATAATTCATTTATTTTTATTTAAAGAAAGGTTAACTTTTAAGTTGCGAACTCATAGTCACCCAACCAAACATTACAAAGTCGGCTTTAACCCATTCAACGACTTCGCTAAATGACGTTTAGTCAAGACGTTGAATGTTACATTAAACGACTTGACGAGTTGTCCTTTAGTCATTTAATTGAATGTTGTCATTTAATGAACGCGCTAGGCATTCAATTGAATAGGAGATTCAACCAGATGACTGCGACATATATATATCTTATATTAAAAAAAGTTGGTTTCATTATTGGTCTGAAAATCTATTATAACTCCCATTTCTATGTAGTAAAATATCCGAACTACTGTTACAACTAGGTATATTATCCCTTGGGGTTAAGGCAGACAGAAAGATAATAACTTCGATCACAGAAGGATAATAAGACTTCTTCTTCTTTATGAATCTTTATCGTGCTTTTTATATACAAACACATCGTTTTCTAGGAGTGTTTTCGACCCGTTTCACTAAGCTACAAGTTACAAATTACAAGATAATGAGATAAGACGATAAGAGCTTAACAGTTTAGGCAAATTGACTACGCAATGAATATCAAATTTTTGTATTAGTAGTATTGTAACTAGTAAATTGTAGCTTCGTGAAGAAAGAAAACGTAACGTGAATAAGTAAGTAAGTTTCTTTTATTACTTACAAAAATTAAAAGTAACACTCATCTAAATCAATTCAGCACAAAACATAGCCTTTTTAACTTTCGATCAAGTCAGTAAAAACATTCCGATTGGGACTAGAAAATGTCAATTAAAGTTAGTATACGGCTCAATTTTCTTCCAATTCCTTACAGAAGTCGATACAATTTCCAACAAGCAGCCTGAGACAATAACATAATGGACCCGATGCTTTCCAGATTAAATAAAAAGCCTTTACTAGAGAAATTGTAGCAGAAATACTAAGACGTACAAAAAACTGGTTTGTCCACTGTTTGTTTAGGCTTGCTGTTTGTCTACATTAGTATCATCTGTCGTATGTATTTCTGGTTCTTTGTTACATTTTTACCAGGTAGTAGTTATACTAAATCTTGTAATTTAATGCAGCTTTCTCAGGGCTATATAAAATATATCTACTTATTGTTTATTACTTTACTTTCTGGATAAAAGTATCTTAGCCACTAAATTAAACTCGATAACAGAATTATTTATTTAAAACGCAAACTCACGTAAAAATGGAAACTTTGTCTTCCAACGTCTCGATCCTGTACGAGGATCTTCTTCAGGCAGGCTGGGACGCCGAGCGCAGTGCTCAGCTAGCTTACAGGATCCAAACGTTGGAAGACATAGGCTCAATTTACACAGCTACGGAATGGAATGGAAGCGAATTTTTTGTACATAGCATATTGAACTATATGTCAACTGCGTAACTTACCAACCGTGCCTTTGTGCGTCTTCCGCGGAATTCTCAACGATTCCTCGGAAGATGCGCGACTCTATTTTTTAATGCCTGAAAACACGAGGAAAATCCATTTCACTAAGAATGAAACCTAGCTAGATCGATTTATCATCCAAAATTCATCCTATACAAAATTTCATCGAAATCGTTGCAGTCGTTTCCGAGATTCTTATTATATAGAATAGATATATACAAGAATTGCTCGTTTAAAGTATAAGATAAGATAAGATTTATCTATAATATAACTTTTCAATTGAGTGACGGGCATTGTTCCGTAGCATCTTGCTTCCAAATGAGCAGGCTTTGTACTGCACCGAGGCATTCGTCCCTGTTCGGGCGCCAGTGTGAGCTGCCGCCACGGAGCTGCTGAGCACTACACGAAGAGTGTTGTAGAGGTCTGATATAGTTATGTGGCAAATAACCAGGGCACAGTCCGAAAGAAAGGTATTTATGTATTTATATATTTTTATTATATATTATATAACTAACGACAGTAAAACAGAAACATGGATAAGTTTATTGTTGGAGATCAGGACATGAAGTGAAGAATTTGTCAGAAAAAATACAAAATCGAAACGTAAGAAATCTAAATTTGAAAATTAATTTAAAATGAAAGATAAAACTGCCAGCAAGAAAGGTTGCCAGTCATAAAACAGGAAAGAGGACGAATGCCTCGTTACAGTACGTATCGCGAACTGCACGTTGTACTACCTGCACATTTTGCGACTTGCACTTGAACTTATTTTGCGACTTACATAAGATGCTACAAAAGGTTGAAGATTTTTTAGTAGCATTTTATCCGTTTGGTTGAAGAGAAACAGTTCGTGTTCCAAGTCTTTAGCCATACGCAATAGCTAACAAAGGTCGTAGCACACTTATCGATACGGTCAAGATTTACATATTTAGACTTCCATAGATATTTTTCTTCGTGTAAACTTGTCAACCTTTTTTCGCCCTTGGCTAGCTGCGACATCGAAAATTTATTTTGTTGAATCTTACTAAAATTGTCACAATATATTTTGTTGTTGTTGTTGTATTATTGTTTAGTGAAATGAACAACCACGGAATCTTTAAAACATTATATTATTGTTAAATCTTCCTTTAAATAAAGACACTTTGATCGTTTCTTTTATCTTATCTTAGGAAGGCTTTGGCATGAAAACTCGTCTAAAACAATTAAGGATCGCTCAACGAATTAGGGATCTCTAAATTGTCTATGAAAATTAAAATCATTATAACATTTCAAATATCTAGTATTTTGCAATAATCCTAGAATTTTATCAGATTTAATTTATCTGATTATCTTACATACTACACATATATAAAATAAAACGCTCTTATTCGTAAAAGGGGACGAACGGCGACGGGGAAGTTGAGCTCTTCTCTACAGATTCCGCCATTGTGTTAGTGAACTCACCCAAAAAATGTAATAACGGATCTAAGTGATGTACTTGGAAGTCTTTGAACAGACTCCGGACCCAAGTCGGCCGAAGCAAGGAGAATTTATGCAGGTGGGGCTTTAGCTCGGATAGTGCATGCCAGTGCGGTGTCTCTCCCCAGACAATGGCACACTTGTAATCCTGCCCAGCGTGTCCTAACACCTGCACACGCGAGGATCTTTACAATGCTACGGATAATGCTATATCCGTAGCTGCGTACTGGTCCGCATATATTTAATAGCCGTGTATGAACCGATACGCTAAGAAGAAGATGGAAATAAATAATTTTTGACCTTTGACTTTTTGACTTTTGAACAACCAGACTACACTACAGCAAAATATTTGGCAAAATCGTTGAATTAAAATTCAGTACCTAAACCCGTGACCTGTAGTACATAGGAAGTGACGCTGATCTTTATGTTTCACCTGTTGTGGCAGGTTACCAGATACCTATTACCTATATACCTATCATATTATATACCTATATTTACCTATCACCTACGTGGCACTAAACGCAGCAGTTGCTAAGCCCGTATTGGTTGTTTAGTCGTTCCGTCTATCGTTACCCACTGGAGGAACCAGATAGTTCTGTTTGAAAAACTAACATATTTTTAGATTTACCGGCTTTTATACGAAATATTTGATTCCGTGCTGGCAAGGTTGGTAAGTCCTTAAACAAGAATGCAAAACAAAAGATGTGTACAATTCAAAAGTAAACATAATACAATAATAAAAATACGTTTCATAGGTAATAGTTGTTTATTACCATTATGTGTAGATGAGTAAAGAAGAAAGTTATCTTTTTCATTAAAAGTGCTTATCCAGGAGGCACGTATCCCTTGAGCAATTGAATTTATTATTTACTAAAATTCTGTGATTAGATTACAAGTGGTAATATTTAGTTTTTCTTTTATATTGGAGACTAACTCTATCGGTCCAAGTCTACGGTATCTTATTTGCGGTGACAATTTTAAGTGTGATTTGGTATTTATTACAGATATATTACAGGTTTTCTCTGTTTTATAAATGAAGATCCAGACTAAAGAGAAAGAACTAAAATAAAGTTACAAAATGTTTTGAGCTATAATGATGTCTTATAAGAAAATATCCAATGTTTTTATAGTTATCTATATTTTACAACAATACCCCGACAAAACAGTTTCATATCTTAACAAACCCCGTGCGTTAAAAGCTAATATATCGTGTCATAGAATAAAATGTTATGAAAAATGCAAAATTAATCTTCCAAATATAGATGAAAATTTCCGTCCGCCGAAGAAAAGTGTATATTTTATTGAAACATCATGTACTGGAGGACTGAAATCAAGATTTGCATGCTCCATCGAAGCAGTAGCTAATACCAATCCAAACTGGTACATACTGATTATATTTGCTGGACCTTTACGAACTGAATTTTGGAAGTCAAAAACTTTTTCATTTTTAAACTCAATTCATAATGTTTACTTCTATAGATTAAATACGACGAAGATCGCAGAGGAATCACCTGTAGAGGATATATTTTCAAAAAATATTTTAAGTACAAGTTTGTTTCCTGTTGAACATACTTCAGATTTTCTGAAGATACTGTTGTTATATAAATTCGGAGGTCTTTATTTAGATTTGGACATGATTGTTATGAAGTCTTTAGATTCATTGCCAGAAAATTTCATAGCAAAGCAAGATCCGAATGAGATTGCGTCGGGCATCATGGCAACCGCTAGAGATGGAGTGGGGAGAATATTTACTGAAAATTCTCTTAAGTAAGTTGATATTAGCATTAATTTGCACATTTAGTCACATTCCGAACCTTTTAAGTCCGCCAGTATTTTGTGTTGTATTAAAGTTAGAGGATCAGGGACCTAATTAATAAACTTAGTTACAATTATAATTACAATTCTAAGTAAATTGCGTAGCTAATCAGTCTAAGTCATAAACCAAAACATTTAACTACGCAATAGACGCTGAATTGTGTACCTAAATTGTAATTATAAGATTTATTGAATAGGCTCAAGGCTTTAGTTGAACACGGTGACCCAGTATAGGTTAGTGGACTTCACAGACATCCTTTGAATTTATTCCTTCACCGAAAAAAAGTCGAATAAACGGACACGACAACAAAACAAAAACCAAAATTTAGATACTCATTGGTATAGTGCTGCTCAGCCCTTCAATCAAAGGTCTAAGAAAGTTAATTCATATTTGTGAAAAATATTCACAGACCCATAATTTAACTTACAATGTGAAAAAGACAGAAATGGTGATATTTAGACCGGGTAAGGGGCCGGACCGCGTACCTGATGTCCTCTTGCGGGGACAGCCGGTTAGGGAGCTTCAGGTACACAGGTCACATTATAACGTCTGACCTGAAAGACGATCTCGATATCGAGCGACAAAGAAGAGCACTGTGTGTGGTTGGCAACATGATTGTCAGAAAATTCACGCTGTTCAGATCGTACTGCCAGACGTTCTATACGTGTCAACTCTGGACAAACCTGTACTAAGAAGTCTCACGATCGCATACGTGTTCAATATTAACAACATCTATAGGCAGTTATTGCAGCGCCTCAGGTATGTTCTTAGAGGCGCGGGTGAATACGTTTAACGCCATCATCGTGAGGAACCAGATTGCGTCCTTTTTGAATAGGGTTGGTACGTGTACGAATGCTACAATCAGGGATCTGAACAGCAGGTTAATTAGAACTGACACGTACAGGTTCTGGCTGTGCACAGCAGCGTGATGCGCGGAGCCTGTACTACTTTATCTGTGACCTCTGACCTACGCAGGTCTTTGCATATTTTCACCGGTTTTATTATTATTTGTAATTTTACATTTTTTTTATATTTACATACTATGGACATGGTCTGCAATAAAAAATATTATTATGGGGAAACTTCTTCAGTATTATTGCGAAGATTATTATTATTATTATTGTGTTGGAATCGAATGTGTCTTCCGATAAGGTAAGATAAGGTAAAGTAAGGGCCTTAGCCACTACACCACTGACGCGCAAATATAAAGCAGTTTTTTTTTTTTTAGTTTGTATATCTTTAACAGATCATTATTCTACACGCACTTGACCAGGTTATTTTGCAGGGACCTAGCAGAGAACTTCACTCTCAGGTCTTGGGGAGGCAATGCTAATGACATCTTCAATCGGACCCTTAGAAACATGTGCAACACTACAGACATCTTACAGATGAATGCAGACAACTGCCAAGGTATATATTTTACCCCTACACAACATCATGCTTGTTTAAAGGCCATAGCTATATTTATTTTATATAATTTAATTGGTAGACAATCAGCTTAACGTAGCACGTAATCGTAGCCAATTCACAAGTATTAGAAAGTTACTTTTGTTTGACAATGTATCTACGTGATTCGAATTTAAAGCCACCACCGGAAGAAGGGTCTAATGCTATTACTGCTCCACCTCGGCTATACATGCGTTGTTACACATTTTTCCACAGGAATATTTTTCACAATAAAAAGCTAAACCGTAAAAGCTTAACAAACAGACAGACTTCTACATTAATAATAAAAAATCTTGTTACTCGTATTTCAGGGCTCCACGTCCTGAGTCACAAATTATTCTACCCAGTCAGTTTTAATGATTGGAAGGTCTACTACGATCCAAGAGCCAAATTCCCGATGGACATATGGATGATGGCTGCGTATACTCACCACGTTTGGAACTGGTACGGGACCAAAGTGACCCTCAAGCCGAACACGATCTTCGTGAAATTGGCTAAAAGATTTTGTCCAAAAATATATCGATTGTACGGGGATAAGTTTGGGCAGTAATAATAGGTTTGTGTGTGGTGATATTTTTCCTTGTCTATAAAGGTGTATTTTTTTCTTAATTAATGTTGTTTTGATTGACTAATAAATGTTATTGTAAGTCTAAAAACCTAAACATGGCCACATTTTAAAGGTAAGCTGGCATGGCTTATTATACAGGTTGAAGATGACCGACAATAACCGACAACAGACGAGGGCGGTGTAAACTACGTGTCTCGTTTATATGGTCAGAGCCAGTTTAGCCGCCAACCGGCAACCACGTGCGACCTACAGAAGTCTATCGACTTCTGTATAAATAATGTAACTCCAGCCACACACAGATTTTTCAAATCCGTGCCTGCTATAATATCATTATCACTTTGGAATTCGGTCAATACGGATAAGAACTGACACGAACCTCAATAATTTATATATGAAAATTGATCACAATTAATTATGCATGCCATTCCTTTTGGAGGTAGGCCATTTTGTCCATTGTCCTTTTTCGCAGAATGTAAACAACGGCCATTTTCGAATATCATCAGAATCATTTTTGGTTCAATCTCATGGCAATGAACGTTGTTATGGGAACATTCGATTCGGCCACGATGAATGTGTTTGCCATGCAAATCCTGTATGTGTATGTGTTGTTGAAAAGTTATCGACGCGATATTAAAGTGACGAATGGCAGGCGCCGATATTGCGCGGTAGATCCGACAATTTTGTTGTAATAAATCCTTCCAAAACATAAACGTTAATAACAAAAGGTAGTTATTTTTGTAATCACTGGGACAAAAAAAGCGTTGATGTTACCAGTGGAAAGATCTCAACTACACCAATCTCGTATAACTATACTATAGTTAGTTGTAGTGTTGTTCTATAGTTATCTTGGCACACATATTCTTTTGTTACGTCCCCACTTGGAGGCTCAAGCAAGCCTACCGAAAACACTTTACACCGGACACCGGATTATACCGGACTGTAATTAAAATAAATAAGTAATTTGAAACTACCCAAGGCTGTGGCAAATCTTTATTATATTGTTACGGCTTGGTGTGGAACGCCAGACGTCAGTGATCTTTTTTTTTAACGGACCTAATCGCTATTTCTACCAGAGTGGTAATATAGCGGGCGCGGAATTGCGGGGAAGCAAAAAGCTCGTACCCCTTAGAAATTTATGACAACCATCTGGGGGCGTCCTCAGACGGGCTCGGACCTAGGCCCAGAACGTTGCCAGGGCGAGAAGCGCGACGGAGAAGAATGACCCCTACCGGGTCTTATTGAATTAATTCTACTATTAGATCAGCGTCCCCGCCGCCACCGGCGGGTGCGGTTCCTACCTGAAGGGCATTCTATAGGTAGTGTTTGGCCTACACGCAATGGCAGCTTTGATCGCGACGGTGATATCATCGTCCGGACGTGTGCCCGTCACGAGTGTGTACTCGTGTTTAATACCTCTCATTATGCATCAGTTTCATAAACTACTTTTATTAAATCTTTCTACGAATAAAGTCATCTTTATCGTTAACAACCGTCACAATATTTTTAAAATGTTAGCCCAGCTTTCGTAGTTATTGCTGCGTTTTTGTTGTACAATTTACGATTAGCTTTGCGTATGCAACTCTATGTTATTTTTAACGTAAACCTACGCTTTGTTTGCTTTCGACACTTTCTCGATGACATGTTGTTTTAACTTGTCCGTCTGGAATGGTCGTTAGCTCCTTACTTGGCTTACATAATTATTTACCTATGTATTTATTTTATTGGCGACATCCGCGTCGGAACACACACTCGTGTTTTAATACCCCTCATTATGCAACAGTTTCATAAACTACTATTATTTAACCTTACTATTATTTTACACAGAAGTCATAATTTAAAAAATAAATATAAAAAATTACAAATGGCACTACACCAATAATAGCCTGGCTTAGTGTAATGGCTCATAAAATGGCCTCGTTTGAATGCAGCATAGCGCTAGCTCAAATAAATAATCTGGCCAGTGGTGTTCATATCCACTTACTGTGTATCAAGTTGTATGTGACCCGGGCGAGCGGGAAGCTTTATCATAACAAGCTTCGGTACAAAAATCGCCGGTCGTAAGGCTGTGGCGGTGAGGGAGTTATGTTGCCAGTAGACCGGAATTATCCGGATGTATCCGAAATTTAGGGTTTCTGTCCGGAAAACCAGAAAATTTTAATTTTTTCACGTTTTCAATAATAAGAAAAAATCATAGAACTGTACAATCAAATTGTAAAAAAACTACTTATTAGGTATTCAAATATCATTTTTCATTTTTCGGTTGGGCCGTCTTTTTTTTATTCACTGCCTCCAACAAGTTTGCGTAATTCATAAAACATTTCACAGAGTTTCTTGAAGGCAAAATATTTTTCTCAGGAAATACTAAAATTTACAAGTTACAAATTTAAATTCGATGTTGTACCATTGTCTAAACGATACAAAAGGATTAGATTACTTATGTTTATGGGTTAAACAATGTACCTACATTTTACATGAAATTTTAATTCGAATTAGCAGTTCTCATATAATCTTCTAACCCGGCAACCCTAGGACAGGCGCAGGCGCCGGCTTGTCGCGCTATTAGTTGTAATGCGACTTCCTATCAGCGAGTACCGGCCGGCTCGTGTTTACGTTATTATCTGCCCGTAATGGATCTGCAGCGGGCACTGTTGTGCTGGAAACGAGGTCATGTTGTTACCCAAACCTCCTAATAAGGGCTTCGTCTTTGATGGAACTTAGTTTTAGTGGTCTTTTTATGATTTAGACTTTCCGCCAGCAAGATCGTCTGCGGGATTTTTTCCGATATTTAAACATTTATTGTCTTAGCCGGGGCGCAGATAAATCTAACAAATCAAAGATCATAAAAATTGGTCTAGCTGTTCTTGAGTTATAATGATATCATAAAGAAGGTTTATTACAAACTGTCCTGTCTAAGGTCGATTTACATACATTTTTTTATTTGTAGCTTTATATATACTAACCGTCAGTCAGCTGATAACCACTTTAGCATTGTAGCGTTCCCTTTGGTATTAATTTGCCTATGTTACGGGAAATATGAACTAACCAATAAACCTTTTTGTCCCATGGTGAGATAAAAGCGGAAACAAAGCAGACAACATTATCACGGAAGAATAGTTGGTTATTTATAATTGCGAATGTTAGCACTTTGTATTAATTTTGTTGTATGTGGATTGGAATACCGATGACGAAACTTATAAAACCTGGCGTATACACTTATTGGAACCCCTTCGGCCGCCCACGAAACCAAAACCATGTAAACACTTGTCTTATAAGAACCCCTTCGGCCGCCCACGAAACCAAAACCATGTAAACATTTATTAGAACCCCTTCGGTCGCCCACGAAACCAAAGCCATGTAAACATTTATTAGATCACCTTCGGCCGCCCACGAAACCAAAACCTTGTAAACACTTATTAGAACCCCTTCGGCCGCCTAAACACCTGCCTACAAACC
The DNA here is from genome assembly GCA_951230895.1 of Carpatolechia fugitivella. Taxonomy (NCBI): domain Eukaryota; kingdom Metazoa; phylum Arthropoda; class Insecta; order Lepidoptera; family Gelechiidae; genus Carpatolechia; species Carpatolechia fugitivella. The sequence goes on from OX579648.1 coordinate 17,408,894, forward strand.
TGCCTACAAACCTGCCTACAAACCGCCATGCAGTTTGGCAGATTTTTTATAATAATAACATGTCTTTTTTTGGAAATAAAATTTTTATTTATTTATTTATTTATTATTTACACTTATTAGAACCGCTTCGGCCGCTCACGAAACCAAAACCATGTAAACATTTATTAGAACCCCTTCGGCCGCCCACGAAACCAAAACCTTGTAAACACTTATTAGAACCCCTTCGGCCGCCCACGAAACCAAAGCAATGTTACCAAACTAATAGACTGTAACAGATTACTGTAACAAGATGTTGTTGCAAGACACTAGTTAAGTACCTACAGTATACGTACTTCCTTTGTGCTGTGCTAACGCTAACTACATAGTAGCCTGAATTTGTTGAAGCATGCATTTGGCTTGACTGAAACTCACCGAGCCTCCTCACAAGCGAAAGGTGGTGAACCGAATAGAAGAACGATATTGTTCGTTATCTTAATATTGATTTATTATGAATAAATCGGTATTTTGTATTTTTAATTATGATGTTTTTTTATATTCTTTTTTGTGATAATTTATTTTTATTTATTTTTTCCACGTTTTAGGCCAGCTCAATCCCAAGAATCACAATAGTATATAGTAAGTAGATATAATAGAAGAATCGTTAAGATACTTAAAAGCACTTGAAAATATAAATGTCGGTTGAGTTTGATGTCATTTCGTCAATCAATCTTATCTTATCTTTGTCAGAGCGGACACGAATTCTGATAAATTCCAATAAATGAGTAAAAAGAGCAATTTTAATTTTAATCACTGCAACGGCATAATTTGCTACAATAAAAGCAAACACGAAACTGATTTCACTGAATTGAAAAACGCTTTTTCAGCTAGATCGAAAGAAAATAGGCTTTTGTTTTTACAAGTGCCGACAACGGGGTTCAGCGGAAAACAAATGGAAGAAAGGAAGCTACAGCGACAGTAAATAGACGACGATTCTGTTTGACGGTAGTACATAAATCTACGGACCGGCCTTGCCTTCCGTCTTCCGCCCTCAGTGATAAAGTCGGTGAAAAAGTTTTCTACTCTAAAAGATTTCAAGTTATAAAATCCATTTTGTTGCATACTCAGGAAATGCAAACAGTTCTGAATAGTCTAATAAAAATGCTCACCTCGTTAAACTTAACAAAAAGATCTTTCCCGCCCATGGGTTTCAATGTAGGCCTAACTAAACCACCATTTGTATTAGATGCATATCATCCCTAAGCATTTTTTTAATAAATAAATAGGTATAATAAATAAACTCGAAAAATCTTAGCAACTCATTTCTTCTTACTGAGTAACGCATCGAACAAACTTTCCTAAATATCGAATGCTAACATAGCTATTTGAACTAACCGGCCGTTGCAGTATACATTTATCATCCCAAGTGAGACCCAAACGCAGCAATTTAATTTAAAATATTTGTTAACTAGCTCTAGAAAAATGAAATCGGTGATAACTATCGCACTAACTAATGGGCACTAATGTACAAATGGCTGAAACATGAGCTCGGAGCAGTTTAGTAAGCTTTGAGTGGTGCTGGCAGTACAATCTCCAAAGTGCTCAACACTTGCACCGGAGCTTTTAAAGTTATTGCATAGAGGTCTCTCTCTATCGGCACACAGCCTTCCAGCTATGAAATACCTAATAAAAAAAACTGCAGCACTCTGTGTTGCCTAGGGCGTAAAATTTAGTTTTCGGAATAGGATGACTCTTTGAAATAATCACAGCTTGATTGCATTAGTGTACGTTCTCATAGGAGACCCAATGTTATGTTGCTCATGTAGTGACTATTTTCATAGATTTAAGACGGCACCAACGCCTTTCGAAGCACGCTTGCGTTTGAGACGACCGGGTGCTGCCCCCCCCCCCCCCATGTCATGCAGTTCTATTTCTAGAAGCTTCATTAAAAATCTAACGATTAAGAATCAAATATAAACGCATAAATGCATAAATAGATACATCTCATACAGATCCCATTATGGGACCTTATATTTTAGTCATATGTTACGTAATTTAAGAGGACATCGCTGGCTGGATGTTTTGGATTTAATTTATTTTTAAGAAAATAAAGATGGACTAAATTAAATTTCATATTTATTTCGATAGATCTAACACTGATCTCATTACTTATAAAGTTAGTTTCCCCGTATCGCTAGGTATTAGATACAGGACATCGCTGGCTGACCGTTATTGATGACGCTGATTTTTAAGAAAATAAAGGCTGACCTAATTAAATGTTATATTTATTTCGATAGACCTAATTCTGATCTAATTACCTATAAAGTTAGTTTTCCCGTAGTACATGGTCACTCGCTGGGTATAGATACATCCAAGCGCGGAGATTATGGCAAAACTCTCCACTTAAGTGGAGGAGGCTCATAGTCCAGCGGTGGACTGTAACGGGCCGTTGATGTTGATGATGTTGTTTGTAAATAAAAATGTCTTTACAACTAAACAACCAAATTAGGGACAATCTCACAAAGTATTTTTGTTTGACCACAGTTTGACCTCTCTGGGAATCGAACCTAAAACCTCCGTAAATGTGAAATGGACAACAACAACTGGCAGCTGCTGTTGGTAAAACATAACACGTCTTGACAACAATATGACGGGCCACAGTTTCCTACTTCAAGGGTTCTAGTTTTGTTTGAGTTGCCTTTGTCTTCAAGGAATACGGTATATAACGGAAGTTTGAAGAGTTCTTGTCTTCGCATATTGGCACTGGAACTCCAATGGATAATACATTTTTGGAAGAGACGATCAATTTCCTCCCTAATAACCTTGTTCTTAGGGGGCTTATTACGGTAAACATTATTTTATCAGTCTATATATTTACGTGCCGCAGTGGGGCCTCGATTGCTTAATAAACTTTGTTAATTTTTCATGATTTCCTTATTTTGACGGAAGTTCGAGGCGTTGGATGTAACGTAATTATGTAAAACAATGTCATGATTTGTGAGTCTCGTCGTTTCAAAACAATGTAATGCGAGGGTTTTGGGCGAAGTGGCTGAAAAATGGCTGATAGAATTTGTTTTATAGGTAGTTTGATGTGATATCGCGGAATTTGGCGGAAGCGGAACCCTATAAGTGGATATAGGCGCGACAAAAGCCGAGAGGCGGCGGACATAAATAAAAAATTGAGTCGGCTCTTACTGCAACGCTGCGCTGAGTCTCTTAACTTTTATATGACATGAAGATGATTTAAGTACTTTAAGATTATTTTACCCTTAAAAAGACACAAAGTTTTTATAATTTAATTATTAGAGGTTTTTAAAGATTTTTTAGTAGGATTTATTTTACTAAAATCTTGTGATCTTGCGAGGATAGAGTTTAAATTCTTTTTTTTTTAATGAAACGCAAAATTGTCCTATCTGGCTTATATATAAACTACGAAACTACGTTTTATTCTCAAAATAATTGACAAACGTTTTTCACTTTAAATGAAAAAACAATTTGTATCTCAATAAACCTAAATTTTCTTCGAGTCGTATAAAAGTTAAGAGACACGGCGTTGCGATAAGAGCCGCCTCCGCTTTATTTATATCAGCCACCGCTCCGCCATTACCGCGCTTACATCCGCCCGCCCCTCCTAAAGGGTTCCGCCGAGTTCCGCGATATCGTATCGAAACACAATTCTAATAAAACACATTCGGCTAGCAGTTCTTCCAACCGCCTCCACAGATAAATCTCAGCGCCTCGCGTTATTTTCAGACTCCGGGACTTATAAATCTCGAAATGGATTTACATAATTTCATTTGGCCCAAATCCTCGGGCTTCCGGGCGCAAACAAAAAACTCAAATATGAAAAATTAACTAAGCAATCACGGCCGGTTAGTGGGTCATAAACAATATTTGGGAGCGCCAAACGTGAAACTTTCTGAAACGTGCTACAAAATGGCAAGTTGGTTGTTTTGTTTGAAGACGTCTTTCGGCAAAATTCGAGGTATTAAAATGAAATGCGTGAGGCATTATGAAAGTTTTAACATTAGATACCTATGAATAGTCATTTTTTTATTTCGTCATGCATTACCATTTATCTACCACGAATATCGCGCGCCGTTCGGTTGATGAGGATTTTTGTTCTATGCTTCATTATTACTACTTATACTATTCTACTTCACTTATACTATTTTTAAGTATGGATGGATTGCGTGAAAGATGATAATATGTGTAAGAAGGGAGTGAATAGTGATGTGACGTCTGACAGGGATGAATGGAAGAAGAAAACATATTGCGCCGACCCCAAATAAAGGGAACAGGGCAGGAGAATGATACTATTCTACTTCTAGCAAGAACGTGAAAAAGCACGCGTGGCCACAGACACAAAGACAAATGTTGCTTTTGACCCGAACACCAGCTGCGAACCCGCCATATCAACGCGGAAGTCAAAAACAGAGGAACAGAGAGTCTTATTATATCCTATTATTTCATAGCTGAGGGCCTGCGCTGATGGAAGAGCCGCAACCTGGCTGTGCAATATCTCAAATTAAATTGGCGGTGGTTTCGACTACTCGCGGTTTTGGTGCAAGTGTAGGGCTCTCTTGCTCCTTCGTGGCTTTTTTTAGTAACTAGGTACAAGAAATTTTAGTTTGAACTGGTCTTGAGTTTTTTTAGATGTATTTAAGTACATTTTCTTTTCATCATCCTTGTAATTAGCGCAGAGTAGACCCACTATCTCATCCATCATTCACGCATGGCCCTTGGTGGTAGCGGCTCATTCAATTATTTCCTTTAAGTTTTGCAATGTCATATTGCCTATAGGACTGCAGGTAGTCTACCTACTGGCATTTTCATCTTTTGGTGACTATATGGCAAATACCTGGTGATCAGTCATATAATAATTTGTCCGTCATCTATCAAATAGAGCATATGCGAATCATTAGCGAAATTGTCGAAACTGCAAAGATTTTAAGACGACCGCAAAATATTCGCGTAGTCGATTTTTCCTCAAGCTATGCCTCGCACAGCAAAGCACCGGTGCAAAACGAGCCTATTTGATTCTAAACACTTGTTAATGAATGGCACAGATTCGATATCGCTCGTGACTTGGGTAAATCATCAGAGTGGGTTGGAGGTTGGACTCGGTTGGAGGGTCGGTCGTAGATTTATGTCTGTCGAACGGTGTTCGCGTCTATTTGCCGTCTCTATTGACTCTCTTTATTCCATTTGTTTCTTCACGGAACCCTGAAGCAACCCTGGAGCCTGTACTTGTAAATGGCCAAATGTTTTCTGTTATATATATATTCAGCTGGAACTCCAGCGAAACGACATCTTTGACTTAAAATTCAAAGATTGTTTTCTTGTTAATAAAAATACGTGAATTCAATTTTTTTGGATGTTTCTACAAACGATTTTTTTTTGCTTTTGATTTATTTGAGTTTATAGCGATAATTTCAAATTTGTAATATTTTTGCATGAGAATGTTCTTATTTCTTAATGTTGTAAAAGTTTATACGAATACTTACCTAATTTATTTTGAATTTGTTGGTGTAATTGTTTTGTTACTTTAAAATTCCTAACAACGAAGTAGAGTAACAACTATCAGTTTCTACCTATACCTTGATTCATAAATTGACAATGTAACTGATTTAAAACTGCCAGGAATCCTGGTAATAACTATGTAGTTATTGAAATTGAAGGGTTATAATATCCACCACTCGAACTAACACCTGAAATTCATTGACGAAAGCTACATTTTCGAAGTAACAAATTAATTATAATGTACATTGCGTAGCCAATATGCACCTGATAAAACTAGCCCATCAAGATTTTATTGGTTGCGTAATGTAATACATAAATGTATATCGAAGTACTTGTCGATACGGGATCATCGTTTGTTCACTTAGGCCCTATGAGACTAGCTATGAGCACATTCAGTCAAGCTAAGCCTTGCATAGACATTAGCCTGGTGTTATGTAAAGCCAGAATGCTATTAACACATGCAAGAGGCTGTGTTGATTGGATACAGCTAGTTAGTTGTATATCTAAAAAAATGTATATTCGTATATTTCACACAAAATTGCTTTAATAACATTTTACCTCGATTACATTAAGTTACTTAGTTTCATCTATTTTTTACAAGCTCTGCTTAACATCTTGGAATTTTATCACACTTGTAATTACTACCGAACGCTAATCGACAAACGAGGGTTTTTTCCCTTCTCATCAAAGTAAGATCTTCAACAATAAAAGTATAATAACGTAAATAAGAAAGAGCCTCAGATGGAAGCTCGACTTTCAATTTAAGATAATAGTTGAGTGTAATTTAATTGAAAAGATTTTGTCACAGCTTAATATTGATCGCTAGTCCACTGCTACTAACTACTCTTGCAAGGTACTAATTTTTATTGTAGAAATAACGTGATTTTCTGCGGCAAAGTTATAGCTACCGTGCATGACATTGTCTTATTTCCATACTAATATTACTAAAACCGTAAATATAAAAAAAAACCTTTGTAAGATTAATACCAACTTGTTCACTGTAAGGTAGAGTGCCAAATATAGAATTAAATTCAGTTCAGTGACATTATGAATTTATGATACTATTCGCAGCCCTGTCGCTCCTCTAGACATTATGTCAGACTAAATCTAGTGCTTATCATATTAGAAACACTTTAGGTTATATTGTTACAGACAGAAAGTCTGTCACTCGCCCGCTCTTGGAGGCAGCTATCTAAATAACCCGTATAATACAACAAGACGTGATAAATCAACCCGCCCCGCCTCCAGTGTTTGTGACTTGTATTACTTAACTTGCTGATAAGTTGGTAGATAACTTGGGTCTATTCCCTACAGACTCTTGAAAAAGACAAAGTATTCAATGTATTTTTTTCAATGTCAAACTTAACTGGCTGACTTTCGTTAAAGGGAGCGTTCAGTATATTAAACTGAATAACTTTCCCCAAGAAACATGGGCTGGCAAGTAAAAAAAGGAATTTGTTTCCCCTATTAGTAACTCGATTATCTCACGTTTGTGTGCAGCATAACGCACCCGGAAAAATAAGTCAGAAAGGGGAGAAATCAGACAAAAAGTACATAAAAAGGCGCTATTAAATAATCAGACCGTCACGAGGACTTCTTCTTTTTCCTATCGATATCACGCTACGTGGAGTCGAAACAAAAAAATTAATATAGAAAGAGCGTATTTAGAAATATTCACCTACTTGAAGTCAACCTCTCATGGTGAAAATTTATGAGATTTTTATTAAAAATAGCACATTTGCTCTCACCTATTTATTGATAAGTCAAGGCACTCACAATAATAACTTTTGTCAAGTTTTCTTCTACTCGAAGGAAAATTCAAAATAAGATTAATTAACAATTAATAACAACAATTCAAAATTATTATCTCTCAAGTTTCTTGTTTTCGACTTTAATATGGCTTGTCACCCTTCCGATTAATCGCAGACAATTAAATAATATAATTTGGTTGTAATGAAGGTCTAAGTCATTCAATTCTAGTCACGGCGCTTCCGCTCCCGGGAAGAATGTCAATGCGTTTAATATAGGGAAGCTACTTCAGTTTGAATCTGATTTTACTGCAACTTGGCTTCATATAAAATACTAATAAAGATAAATGCTAATAATTAAGTAAAATTTGTTGTGTATCGTTCATGGCTTTTCAAAGTTTTGGAAGGCTAGAGCGTGGAGCCTTGTAAGCAATTCAGTAAGTGAATTTATAAAAATATCATGGGTAAGTCGGCAAGATACGTTTCGAATCATATCTGGCTTTATATATCGCATTATTGTTTTTGCGCCTAGTGTTTTCGAATTATTCCATATACATCGAGCATTTTATTTATATATTTTTATAACATTTTAAACTCTACCTGAGTTCCCTCTGAGCTACTTATTTAAAGTATATTATTATACCGAGAGAGAGTCGGTGGCCTAGTGGCTAGGGCCGCTGCCTCCCGTCCGGGAGACGCGGGTTCAATCCCCACCATGCACCAATGTGTTTTCGAATTTCGAATTCGACGCTCTTACGGTGAAGGAAAACATCGTGATGAAACCTGCACACTCCTGCGAAGAAATTCAAAGGTTGTGTGTGAAGTTGATCAACCCGCACTGGGCAAACGTGGTTGACTAAGGCCTAACGCCCAAATTCAGGGTAGGCTCCAGCCCCTCGTTGGGGAGGTATATGAGCTGATGATTATTATATCGTTAGAATTATAGCAGAGCTAAATAATATTATACTAATGTTAACCGAACTTTATTGATATTGCTACATCACTAGTGGTTGTGTTCATAGAGCGCATGCGCACAACACTAGTGGGAGGACTTTGACAGATAGACAGAGTGCTCTCGCGCCAATTTGGTAACTCTTGTGAAAATATAATAATTACGTGTGTAAGATAGTGTTCTACTTATTTACTATTTAATACTAACTAAAAGCATGTCCGCGCCTGCTTTATTACCACTTTTGTAGAAATAGCGATTATGTCTTGTTAGGAAAAAAAACTTCTACAAGGTTCTATATTCATCAATTTTCAATATGTTCATTGGAAACGCACGGCGGGTGACCGATACCTATCTAACGTAGTGTTGCCGCATCCTGCAACGCACCATTCGTCATGTTCACGATAACACTCGACTACGGGTAACTCTATGCGAGCCAATGCATGATGTCATAAATAATAAATATACAACATGTCAACAGAATATGCAAAACCTTTCAGGAAGCAGTTCAGCCTATGAGACTGGGCCAGATGTCGCATCCTGGGTGAGCAGAGTTCCGTGACCTAACGGCCACACACAGAATAAGGTTAATAGTTGGGGTATTGCAATCTCAAACACAATTTCTCAGTATCCACAGCAATTATTTTCAAAACTGCTCCAATATTGAAGTGATTACAGGACTATATTATTACCCCAATTTGTACAGAATTACAGTAAACATTAAATTTTGACTGAATCAAGAGTATCACGTAAAGCCGAGCGTTTTACTTTGTTTTCAATTTAATTAATTTTGAATTTTGTTGATACTTTCCTACGTGCATTGTGATTTAACTTTATATTACAAAATATAATTTTATTTCCATCTTAGTATTTTATTCTGTATTATTTGCGGTGGGGACGTATATGAGCTGTTGATGATGATGATGATTATTTTAAACAAAAATCAGAATACGATACAACAACGCCTCTTCGTGACTCGATTGACGATTCACAACCACCACCACCATCAGCTCATATATGTCTCTATCGAGGGATTCGAGCCTGCCCTGAATTAGGGCCATCAGGATTTACGATAATAATATCTACTTTATTAGTGTATGCCAACAACCTAAATCCTGCTAACCTCTTCGTGGCTTTATACATATATACTATGTACTCGTGACGAAACATGTAAGAAAACAACGCTTTTCATAAAAAGTGGGGAGAATAAGCGAACAATAAACTAGCAAACAGGAAATTCGAGACGCTTTCAAAACACACAATGCGAGCTTATACGATTTATTCTATATCGCCTTCTACCTACTTTCCAAATAGTCAGAAATCCTGTTTATACTTAACTTGATATCTGGTTCGTCTTTTACAGGTATCTATTACTTGGTATTGATTAACTTTTTGTCTGCATGCCGATGACGTAACAGAGTGTTACAGTATTCTCGGCCCTCTGTTGTTTATTTTGTACATAAATGACCTCCCATCAGTTGTTCAATATCCTTGTACGTTATTCGCAGACGATATATCGATTATTATTAATAAATCTAAAAATGTTGATTATAATACTGAAATAAATAATACAATTAATAATGTAGTAAAATGGTTGAAATATAATAATTTATGTATAAATATATCAAAAACAAAATATATACAATTCTTTAACAAAAATGGAAAACCTTTGGATTTAGCGGCAGAGCATGGCGATGAACCTATAAAGGAGGTCTCGACAGCAAAGTTTTTGGGCATAACAATCGATGCAAACTTAACCTGGAAATGCCACGTCAACGAAGTGTGTGCTAAAATAAACAGATTTACATATGCCTTATACCGTCTCACCAACATATGTCACCAAAAGGCGGCCCTAATGGCATACCACGGGTACGTATGTTCTGCGTTGAGATATGGTTTGATTTTGTGGGGTAACTCAGTGGATTTGAACAATGCTTTTTTGATTCAAAAAAGATGTCTGAGAGCTATGTGTAGAGCCGGGCCCCTGGACTCCTGTAAACCTCTTTTTAAAAAGTTATGTCTACTAACACTACCCGCTATGTACATTTTCGAATTGTGCATATTTGTAAAAAATAATCCAGAACTGTTTACGAGGAGGCATGAAGCGTGCAGGTTTTTGGCCAGGTACCCTAATCGGTTGGTAGCACTTTCTGGCACTACAGCTTGTTTCTCCAATAATGTCTACAATTTGTCTGTAAGAGTCTACAATAAAATACCAGATGAAATTAAGGAATTACCTGTTAAAAAATTTAAAAGCGCCTTGTACAAGTATTTATGTGACAAATGCATTTATTCTGTAAAATCCTTATGATGTAGTTTGCACTTTAAGTAGGTATTATTGCATGTGATATATTTGTTAATTTATTTTGAATTTATTATTATAATAATTTAAATCATATTTTATAAAAATTTTGCATACCAATGTTTGGTTAAATGTGTGATACTAAAGAACAGTAATTTAAGAACTCTATCTCACCACATTTATTGCAAATAAAATTTTCATTTCATTTCATTTTCATTTCATTTCATTTTTCATTTCATTTCATTTCAAAAACCCGTGAAGCGAAAAAGGGGACGTCTAGTCCCTGAAATTGAACAACTTTTGCCCAAAAGAGACACTCGTAAGTAGTCAGACGTAAAAAAATGCATCCCTCTCCCATAGTTCATGAAAGCGCCTACTTATTATTTTGTCGTCTGTCAAGGCTAGCATAGGCATCTTCCTTGGAGAATTTTGTTCAGTTTCATTGACTTTTCCAAGTATTTTTGTATTTTTAAAAGAAAACATACAAGTCACGCTTCTATCCCTAAAAGGGAGAGCAGAGGTTTAGTTAGCTGTTATTACATTCGGTATAAACGCTCCTAAATAGTGACAAGTTGCCAGCCTGTTATAATATTAAAAAGCGATTAATCCAAAAAAAGTGTTAAATAACTTTCACAAATTCGCGATGACTAAGTGTCGCTGTAGAAGATAAAGATAGCTAGTTAAATTGGCCGAAAGATGAATTGAAAAGAGACAAAAATACGAGTAGTTGGTAATTCAAACATTTCGGTGAAAAAGTGAGGCCCTTAGAGCGTGGGTTTTATTGAACAAACGTGGTCGGGCTGAGACGATTGTTTCATTTTTATTTGCTTGAAACGACTTCTACATGTGGGTTTTTATTTGTTTTTAATTCTGTTCCAAATATAGAACAAACAAGCAAAGTTTGCTGAAAAGTAACAAGTATGTAATATTAATGTATGTAGGTAAAAAGGCCATTTACTTGAATGTTTATTTTGTAACAGAACAAGCAATGTAGGCGTACCATCACAGAAAGCGTGGCGTAGGTAGTCGTAGTCGTACAATCAACAACAAGTTAAATAATTTGCAGTTCTGTACAGCCTTACTTTTTAGATACTTTTTACATAATACGATAATATGACTGAGCTGTGTTGGCTTTGCTTGTCGTATTGCAGTAAATTTGGGTACGATGCTTGTGTAGAAATTTCTCGACACCTTTTTTTTTAGAATTTGTACCAAGAAATCTAAGGTAATGTTTAACAGCAATATCAGCTAGCTAGTGTATCGAGAAGGGTGCAGCAGGAGCGAGGTAGCTTTGCGTCTAAAGCCTAGCAGCTTTGCCACTGGCATATTATGTACGAACCTTAAGGTTAAGAAAGAACGCGTGAATAACACAAAACAATTGCACTTAATTTCACGGACACTACCCCGTCACGAGTACCTTTACTCACGGAAGTCACGGGAATAAGCGTAGACTCGTTACAACAACTCACAAATCACATTTAGGTCTACACTGAAGGACTGTAACATGCAATACTGCTTCCGTGGTGTTCGACCACTAAAGCAAAAATTAAAAATAGTAATTAATACAATATTTCTTTAACAGAGGTAATCTGCGACAAAAAAAATCTTAGAGCGTTTAGCTCTCATTGCGGAGGTTTTGAGTTCAAATCCCGGGACTGACAATATTGTATTGGCGGGCCGTATAATAATATTGTATTGGTGGGCCGTAAAACAATTCTGACACCTGATTTTGTGGAGACAATCATTGCTTTATAACCCACAAGATAATCATGATAAGATAAGGATTTTTATGATGATGATAGCTGCATCAGAATCATAGCAACTGACTTAAAACCATGGTATGGCATGTAAATAACCGACGGCAAAACATACTTATCATTAAAAACTTGTGGGAAGTCAGGAAAAAGTCGAACGCCGCAAGATTCACTCAAAAGAACAAAACTCGACATTTTCATTATTAATTCCTTTCGTTAGTTTAATTGGTTGGATTATACGGGAACAAAGGAAATAAAAGCTTCATTCTTCTTTTTCTTTATTTCACATTTCTATAAAATTATCGTTCGCCAAATGAAAGTATTGCGTATTCAACTCTAAATCAACTTTATCTATCATTGTGATAGAGAAAGGCGGTAAAATTTCTTGCTCTCAATCGATTAATAAATGAGTGTAGTACTACGGCTACGAGCTACGGCGTCGTAGCGCGTAGCAAGCTGCGTTACTAATAAAATGTTAGTAAATAGTTGCAAGTATCACATGAGTTACTGTTGAATTGAAAGCACATGCATAGCGTGCACACTACTAAATCCCAATAAATCCCGCGCTAAATCCCAAATATAATTCAATATAAAAATAGAAAACATATTTTACCGTATCTAAATAGTCAATGATCATAAAAAAAACTATTTACTAATTTATAAATGTACAGGATAAAGTGGAGAGCAATTAATCAGAGCCAAAGGGATATAGCACCATTATAATCATGATTTAATAAAACTCAGAGTGATTCCCGCCCCTTTAGACCAATTTCTACTTATCGATTTTCGCGAGATATAAATAAATTTAATTTAATTTATTTAAAAAGAGACTACAGAGGTCCATTTTGATTAGTAACAATGTACTTAAACCTATGTTAGTAACTTATAACTAAACACTAAGTAACTTAAATATTATCTATATGCCACCAACACCCCAGCGAGGTGGCGTATTATGATAGACGAATCATGCCTCTCAGCAACGGTCTTCAGGATGGAGTTGGAGCTAGCCCGCACCCTACAGAGCAACGAGGCTGTTCTCTTACGCATGATGGCATAAAATTATCAGTACGTGCCTCCGCAAACATGCCTGATGCACTGCAGTAGCGGGGCAGCCCCACCAACATCCTGAAGCCATTGTTGTATTGCACGCGCATGGCGCCGATAGTCTTTTGCGTGAAGTTGGACCACAAACTACATGTGTAAAATGTTTGGCAGTATGCTTTAAACACAAAAATTAATAAAACGAGACAACTTTAGCCGAATCTTCTATTTAGAATATAGGATGATATTATCGTAGAAATGCATTTTTATGGGGACACTTCTTCAGTTCACCTTTAAGGGGAATGCATATTTTATTATTATTATTATCCATTTATTTTAGGTTTGATTATTTTGATAGAACGGCCTTAGGGAAGGAAGAGAGACCTTGACTCTGGAATGGGATATCACTGGCTAAATCTAAATCTATTTTCATAGGCCAAACTTATCTATCTACCATATTATTGTAGTTATATAGGTATCATAAGATACAATATTTATTGCAGCTATTTGCATAATACCACGTGAACTTCAATACAGAAAAAGTTTTAAATAGCATCTGTTTAATACACTAATTACTTACACTTTCCCCTGAACTCCCCTCCATAAATAAAAGGTAAGTACTCACTTTTCCGGAATGACAAGGAATATCAGACACATGGCCGTGTGAATCTATAACTGTAACTACTTGTTTCTCCCCTTGCTTCCGCAAATATCCGACGCTACATTGACCCCGATTCACGAACTCACGTTCTAAGCGTAATTTTAAAATCCAACTGTTTTTTTTTGTTTTTATGAGCAATGAAAGAGAGGAGTGGTGAATTAAGATGAACGAATTATAATATTTTTTTTTACATTTACCTAATGCTTGCGTCGCAAAATCGGCGTAACCGGACTTTTGGGTTAGCGGAAGGCTCTTACCCCTAGAATTAATAGCAACAGCCTAAGAGTGCCCAATTAGGATCTCACTTTGAATGAATGATAACCTAAAATAGGGGCATAGTAAAATATTTTAAAAGTCGGATGTCTTTGCGTCCGCTCTAAAATTGTGCATTCAATGTGTCCTCAAGTTCAATTTCGATGTTTGACAGTTCTAATATTAGGATATCTATCTCCTGATAATTTTGAGAAGGCGAAAAGGACGGAAGAACTTAAATAAAGAATTAGAGCGTGGATTACTGAATTAGCCCCATTGACCGCAATCTGGGGCTGAAGTAAAAACAATACGTAAGGTCGTAACCTTTCGCTTCTTACCATTACCCATTGTTCGCCGCTGTAGCTGTAGGTAACAGGATACGAGCCTTATTATGCGGAAGTACACAGATTTTTACTAGCACGGGTACAGAGTAGGTCAGATTCATATGAATCCAAGAGAACAGAATTGGAAAAAAATGCAACTTACTTACTATAGTAAAATCACAACTTACTATTTTGTTTCATATCTTAGTAACTTCTACCATTGACTTCTTAAAAAAAAGAAACCATCGCGGTCACCCAGTCCTGCAGTTGTTTATGTTTCATCATCGTACGCGCATCACCTGCCAGTCATCGATCACACCGTTTCTAATGTCTTCCACAAAGAAACGCTCGATATAGGCCTCCAAAGCGCACGTGCTTAGGACAGAGCGGCTTGTTTACTGAAAAACCACTCAACTAACACGAAAAGGAAGAAGGTGTCTAGTAGGTTCTGTGCTAGTCATCACATGAACCATGTGATTGTGAGTGGTCTTTGGCAACTCTGTAACACCGTCAGGGTTCGTAAGATCAGTTGAATGTCGACCTCAATGCCTACATTATGAAAGGAGAAAGGAATACTCGTAGCAGTAACATAAAAGCAGCAAACGTAATATAACGAAAATTAAAACAAATTTATTGTTTAAGACCTTCACACGTTCACAAAGCAAAAACTAGGTCTTCCAAAATTCTAATTGTTATCCTTCTTTTCCTTTTTCAGTTGTTTTGGCTTCTTTTTTTAAGAGCAAAGGTTACGTCTGAAGTTTCTGTTCTTCTGTGTTGGTTCGGTATAATTTTCCCGAGTTGTTTGTTCTAATGAGTGGCCTTGGCCGTCGTCACACCGCCACTCAGGTGCCTCTTACTCGGATCACGTTGATTGAAATTCCATTAAAGCTTTACATACACATACCTACAACAACAAGGTAGATACGCAAACAAAGAAAATCTCTAAGAGATCCTGATCAAATTAGTACTTTCATGATTTTTAAGGAAAAAACGAAACCCTGAAATACATAATGTAGATTACACTAACATTCTCACAATTCGCGGGTTTGTTACCACGGTAATATTTAATATTGTTACCTCGATATTTCGGAACGGTTACACGCTCCATGGTCACGAGTAGACTGGTGGTGAGTGGACTGCATCTAAGGACAGACATATCTGTCTACCCTCCTTCGGACGCGGCGACTACCCTCACGTTGATTGTTCGAACCACTACTATGGTCACTCACTTGTTTTTCACGACACACAATACTCACTGTATCTATACGCGACTTTGAAGTTGGACCATTTTTATGGTGATATACGTTTAACACTGGGTTCCATGCACCGGACAGTTTGAAACCATCTTCACGATTAAAGTTTTTGTATTTCGTGATTTCGATCGCTTCTCGCACTAAACGTGGTATATAGTGGCGTTCTGTCGACAGTACTTGAGGGTTGTGTAGCTCAATCCAGTGGTTGACATCATTTTGATTTAGGTGTTCCGCGATGGCCGACTTTTGTGCGTCGTTGTTTTTCGTTGTTTGTCAACGTGAGGGTAGTCGCCGCGTCCGAAGGAGGGTAGACAGATATGTCTGTCCTTAGATGCAGTCCACTCACCACCAGTCTACTCGTGACCATGGAGCGTGTAACCGTTCCGAAATATCGAGGTAACAATATTAAATATTACCGTGGTAACAAACCCGCGAATTGTGAGAATGTTAGTGTAGTGAACAACCACGAAAATCTTAAAACATATAATGTAGATTAATATTTAGGAGCTAACAAAGGTAATAGTAGTTACGCGTTTAAAACAGGCTCGACACTACAAAGAAACATGGGGATAACCATAGACTTAGAATTTTATTATATCTACACTGGGATAACACTGGCCCAGCTCGTAAGCTTTTTGGTGCAATTATTCCAAATTTAAAATTTGAAATACTCGCAGCCGGTTTCAGCCAGCAACTAATATAATTCGCGTCGTAATTTAATTTCAAACTTTATCGTAGGTGTCAGTTTTCTTAAATTAACAGGTGCATATTGTAATATTATTAGATTATTATAAAAAATCAATAGTATGTTCGTAGTATTTCACATTTTTGGCTATGGTTATGTAGTACGAAACCCTGATTGTGCGAGTCTATTTCGTTCCTGACAGTTTTTTTTTATTATCTGTGAGAGAAACGACGAAGGACAAGAGTTTTATTTCTGTCTAAATTTTAGGAGATCTCAGAATAGAATATACTTTATTATTGCATACATTCAAGAATAAGAAACATAAAATGCAAACAAGAAGAAGAGCGTACAGATTGGCGAACTTATTGCAAACATTGATTGCAAAGGTAAGAATTTCTACAACGAGGCTAAATATAATTAGATACAGTAAAAAATTACCTCCTGGATCCATGTAAATTATCTTCAATCGAGGCTTCGTCATTTGTTTCCTATTCGCAGTATTCGCACATTATTGCAGTCCATAATATTGTATCGAATAAACATTCAACTAAGCCGAAAATATCGCCCGTAATGAGTCAACAACTTCACAGTTCCTAAATCTGTAGTCTAGAAACAGCTTTCTATGCGAAAAAAATACCGTTAATTTATGTTGGTCACTCGTTTTACGAATTACGTAAGCTTCAGGCAGGTCTATATCAAAATAAAAACAATTGCTCTGGCGCTCTGTAATTCCGACCAACACCTAAACGTTTTTCGAACGCACATTAGGCGGCGGAATTAGGAAGATAAATAAACGGGCCGATGTTTAAATCGTACGTCGTTTGAACCCGTAATTAGCCTTTTACGGAGGCTATAAATGCTGCGGTCGTAAGCGCCTGAATGGAACATTTAGCAAACGACGACGCTCCCTTGCTAACAAGATTTTGTCAGGATAATGAAGTTTGGGCACAGTTTGGGAAAGGTGGTGAATCAGATTGTGAATACTTACTATATTATACACTTTCTGTTTATAAGTTAGTTACTTTTTAATTATTATTCTAGTAGGTACTAACCAGTCAGTACGTATCACCTAGGTAAGCTAAGCAAGTAACAATAAAGTAATTAGTTGGAAGGTATACTATATTATAAATTAGGATGGGTTTGAAATGCTTGGAGAAATGGAGCCAAATAAAAGCTAACGTTAAAGTTTGTAAAAAGAGAATCCCAAATTAATAAAGATGCTTAAGAAGTAACATAACATTATTCCATGAAATTACAAGCAGAAGCCTACCATGAAAATGTATGAAGTATTTTTTGTATGTGGCAGCTTAATTTTTTTTTTTTTTAATGAAAGATACATAACATGGAGCGCTTAAATAATATAGACCTTCTAGATGTAGACCCAACATGCGAAAAAGAAGGGAACATAAACATTTTTTGTTTTTTCTTAAGGTATCTGGTGGTATACTAAACCACATTAATTTACTTAGCTTGACATTTTCCATGGGGCATCATAAAAAAATTACTGCTGCATGGCGAACGCCTTTGCCTGTTCCTGTAAAGGACAAATAAAATGCCGTACAGTACAGACCCTTGCGTTTGCGCACTACCCGTATCCGGGTCATATTCGATTCTTATCCGTTTCTGATCCGGTTTGGCCGGCGCTTACGCACCCATACGTATCCGGTTCGTGTTCAAACCGTAAATTCTCGCTCCGGATCGTTTTTTTACGGATCAAAACCGAGTCGAAGTGGCCGCCATACAAATTGTACGTACGCTTGCGCACTACACGATTTTTTTTGCGGATGAAGAGTGAGGTAGGGGGAGGGAAAATCTCGCGCTGCTAGTGATATGCCAAATTGGCTATTTTTTTATATACGAGGAGGGATCAAAAAGTAGTGAGAATGAAATAGAATATAATGACTATTGATAACTTAATAATTTATTTTTCTACATAGTCTCCGAGTCTCTCTACACACCGAGTCCAGCGCTTTTCCAAGGCTTCAATCCCTTTAAAAAAAAAGATTTGTCTTGGTCCTGCAAAAAGCTCTCCACGGCATCCATCACCTCGTTATCGTCTTCGTACCTGTTTCCCCTTAAGTATTCATTCAATTTGGGGAACAGATAAAAATCGCTAGGCGCCAGATCTGGTGAATAAGGGAGGGGGGGGGGGGTCAACCAATTTTCGAAGCCAGCTTGCTGAATGGCAGCCATCGCAACTGCCGACCTGTGCGCGGGTGCGTTGTCGTGATGAAACAGCACGCCCCTTCGAAGTTTCCCTCTCCTTTTCTCTTTGATGGCGTTCCTCAACTTGGGAATTAAAGCTGCATAATATTGGCCTGTAATAGTGGTTCCACGCTCCAGGTAATCAATCAACAATATCCCAAAAAGTTCTCAGAATCTTCTTGAAACTTGTCCAACAATATCTTCGAAATGTCAAGTCGATTTTGTTTCTGACTGTCGGTTAACATTCTCGGCACCCATCTTGCGGAAACTTTTTTCATACTTATTCAAAGATTGTTTCAATATGGATTGAATACTTCCATATGAAATACCCGTTTCTTGAATTAAGTATCGGATGGTAGCTCTTCGATCGCTCAATACAATTTTCACGACTTTCGCAACATTTTCTTGGGTGACTGACGTCGATGGACGGCCGCAACGATGTTCGTCTTCCGTGCTCGTTCTCACTACTCGAAATTGAGAAGCCCACCTTGCGACAGTAGATTACGGCGGAGCAGACTCTCCTAATGTTGCCTCCAAATCGCAATGAATCTCTTGAGTCATTAACTTTTTTAAACAGAGGTATTTAATAACGGCTCGCACTTGGTTTTTTCCATTTTCGAGAACACGTTCCGACACGAAGCAAACAAATGACTACATTCAGAAAAAACAAAAGAGAATCGAAGATTTTTTTTCTTTTTTTAATATTACAAATATGTATCTGAGCTATTTTATTTTATTTTATTTGGGAGGCTTACAGCTATTTTTACAAAACATATATCATAAGTAGTAACTTATATGCCATTTACAAGCTTCCACATATAATCAGAAATATTCTAGGAAGAATGTTTAATACAAAGAAGAATGAAACAAAAAAGAAAAAATGCAATACTAATTACATACAAAGCGATATTCATGTTACGTAGCAAAAAAATCTTTAGCAATAGAGTTTTTTACTTGGCCAGGCTTGTTTACAAAAAGATCGAATCTATTGTCGCTATTTAGTCGGTTAAAAGCATTGAGTACTCTGGGCAAATAGCTATTTTTCCTGTAATTAGTACGAGAAGCTGGGACCTGAAATAAATCACATTTACGCAGCATTCTAGTAGGAATTTTATATTGAACTATGCCTGCCAGTATTTTTTTTTCTTACCAAGGAGTATTCCGTTCTCACTACTTTTTGATCCCTCCTCGTACATCCCCAGACCATGAACCTTATTTTTCAAGTTACCTTGTTATGATTTATAGCAATGCAGGGAGCTACACGGCCTTTCTACGCGGGGCGGCGGCGGCCTTTGGACACGCCCACAGAGTACATTTGCCCTGCGTTCCGAGACGCGCTGAAATCGATTAAAACACCCGTAATCGCGTTCCAAATTACTGTCAGCTGTCAAAACTCATACATTTTTTTTTGCTATTCTGATCGCTGACAGCGCTGAAAGTCTGATTCGGAATACGCCCTTTGAGTACATTAAAATTAAAATGACACGATACGGCAACCAACACAGCAATTTGACAGCTCTCAGCTTTCAGGAAGTAAAACTTTTTCGGCTGAAGGCTAGGCCTAGGACCAAGAAGAAGGCTGAAAGACTGGTTTCCAGGCCAGGAACAGGAGTAATAGGACGCATTCCGAATCAAACTTTCAGCGCTGTCAGCGATCAGAAAAGCAAAAAAATGTATGGCTGACAGCCTAGACAGCTGACAGTGATTCAGAACGCGATTACGGGTATTTTAAAACTTGGCGTAAAGGTCTAGTAACTGGGCCATAAATTACAAAAAAAAAAACAGATGCAGAGCAGTGCTGCCACCTTAGCGCTTTCGGAGTTAGATCTAGCGCTTTTTTAGGTCACTTGGCGCTGAAATTTTAGTTTTAACTCCTAGCGGAAAATCTAGCGCTTTTTTATGACAGACCAAACTTAGGCCGCGTTCCGATTCGCGCTGACAGAACTTTGAGTACCCAAAACCGCGTACCGAATCACTGTCATTGGGATTACGGCAGCCATTGTGACGTCACGGATTGCGTCATGACCGCCGCCATCTTCCACTAACGACGCCCATGCTCCAAAGCGAAATTCACGTAAGCGTAATGTCAAATTCGACTTTGACATATTGTTTATTTATTTTTAAAAGTTAAATGTTTAATTGTAAAATTAACGTGTCTTATACTTATTTGGTTGAACAAAATTAAAAACACGTTATTCAATTATGAAATGGAGATAAATTACTGAAATATTTTAAATCAATCAGTTTTGTAGGTTAGGGTTGCCAGATGTTCGATAGTAAAAGTATCGAGTAGGTTATGTATATATTACGATAGTTTTGACTCAGGCACATACATACATAAGATAATATCATAGGCAATCTGATAAAATATAAATATAAATATCAAACATTCTTTTTAGTATTTTTTTAATTTCATGTGCCTATTTACATCTCCATTTTTTAAAATTCGCGTACCTTTTCTTATTTTGGGTACTAGCCATGCGAAAGGTGCTGTTTTTACAGCTGTACGATACTTTTTTAATACGTATAATAATTTAGAATTTTGCCAGTTTTGGTACGGTAATCAACATCTGGCAAGACTGAGTTATAAGCAGTTTCAGCGCGCTCAAACGCCGTTCCGTTTTGATTTTGCTCATGAGCCGTATTATCGCGATTTCTGAATCGGTACGCGAGTAATCGCTGTCAGTACTTTGAGCCGTGAAATCTGATTCGGAATACAGCCTTAGTAGTATCACGTCGCAATTTCGGCAAAATGTAGGAAGTAAGCAGCAACACCGCAAGTCGTTTAGCTTCCTTTTCATATATTTAGGGTATTCTCCGAATAAAATAAGTTGTTTCGTCGAAATCGATTAGCCATCATACTTATTAATATTAAGACTATTTTAGATTTAAGTTGATAAATACAATTTGTATTGAAATAAATAAAAAATTCTTACTGTTATGCCTTTTTTTGTTCATGCATGCTAGCGGATTCTAGCGCTTTTTTTTAGTTTTATGCAATCTAGCGGAATCTAGCGCTATTTTCAAGTGCTTTTCGTGCTGATTGGCCTAAGAGAGGTGGCAGCACTGGAGCAGAGCAAGCAGCTACTCTGTGAGTAAAACTGAACTAACTAGAACTTCAAACAAACAACAGGAGGAGGAACAAGTTTAGTGTCAAAAATAAAATAAATGTATTCGGCTAAAGGACTAGTTTCCAGGCCAGGAATCATTTAAAAAAAAAAAAAGCAAGCAGCTGCTTGCAAAGAGGATATAATCACTCCGTTTAGCTGCTTGTTTGTTGCTCAGCTTGTTTAGTTTGTTGTTCCGTTCAATTTATCGTTAAGATGTGGAAAAAACTACTAAAAACTGATTATTTTCTATTGTTTGGAGAAGATTTAGAAGTGTGTGTGACAAATTACGTGTCGATATGGCGTTTACAGTTTACAGAAAAGAGTTTCCTTGCTTGCCTCAAAGTACGTATTTTGAGGTTAGGTTTTTGTTTATTTACCTTATCAAATAAGATCTAAGTTCTAGTTATCAAACTCTGTTTGTTACAGGAGAGCAATTTTGGGTTGGAGATGTGTGAGAACGAGCTCATGAAGAAAGGGACACAGATGTTGACAAATCCGGAGGGACTGAAGAGTGTGCGGTATGAGGAAGATCACAATTACCTGGTAGTTACTCTGACCATGTTCATTGGCTGTCCACTGCGGTTGCAAATGAAGATGACAGAAGGCTCTAAAGAACTGGTGAGTACAGGGACCTGTACGTACATACTGTGCAATGCCAGTTTTCCCTTAAAAATGTACCTACATACCACTCGTTTAATTAAATCCACCACTATATAATATATCAGCCTTTTTGTTGGTGAGAGAGGTGTCAAAAATTTGTAAATAAATTTATGTTTTAGTTACCAGCTAGGCACATCTGTTAATCAGTACTCCAAGCCCATTATTAGATTCCTTTTTATGATAAATAAGAAATACACAATATATTTTTTCTTAATTGAAATATAATTTGGTATTTTCTCAGTTTTTCAGTAAGATAACACTGCAACTGCTGATGACTGTTCAGGACCTGCGAGCTAGTCAGCTCGAGCTCCGGGAGGAGCTGATGAAGAAGGATAAGGAGATTGAACGGTACAAGTGCGAGGGAGGAGAAATTGCTTTGAGTAGGTACAGATGTGAATAGCTTTAGCTGTACTGTCATATATATAGTAACCTTTTGTAAAGTTTGAGTGAGAAGCAAACTCTAGGTAGCTATGACATGCAGCTAGAAGTGCCACTTAATGTAACTTGTACTTTCTTGAAGTAGGTTGGGCTGAGAGGGTAAGAAATAAGTTGGCCTGTTGTGTCAGTTTGTTCAAATAAATTAGAATAACACACTGTCTGGTCTTAAAGCATTACTTACACCCACAATGCAACAAAATCCAAAAAGCAACTATTTAAGTAAACATTATTCATGTGATTTAAAAGTTGTAGTTATGGTGCTGATTATGGTTTAATTTAAGGCTGCCGTAATGTACCATGTGTAATTCTATCTTCCATTTTATTTCTGTGTCTGCAATAAAGTATCATCCTATTTCCTTATTATTTGCAGGATTCCTGAAGACTATAGCATTCAATGATGAGCACCACGTTTCAAGGCACGCCATGTACAGGGAACACTTTGGCTCTGAAGATATTCCTGGCTGCATCTTAAGCAAAGATGTTGAAGTGCCCGAGATGCGATTAATCAAAACTGAATCTGCTGTGTTGGTATTTTTTTCTTTTTATCCTTATTACTAGGTCATAATGTCATAATGTCGAACCTACTTTATCTGAACTATGTAGGCCCTGTTAAACATTTAAATAAAGAAATCTTTATTCAAAGTAGGATAATACAACAAAAAAATATTACTGTCCTACAAAGTAACTATTATTATACACAAAAATAGTGCTAAGCCCAATTTAGCAATGGTGTTCACATTTTACGTACCTTTAAGTCGAAAATGGTTCTTATAATTTTTGTTTTAACATTTCAGAAAACAAAAGTCGTCATCACCAGCTCCAGTACCGAGTATTAAGAAAGAGGATAGCATAATGAAAGAAGAGTCAATAGACACCGCTTGTGAATCTCGGACGCAGGATCTAGCGAGCGCCGGCGACATCGGTGAGTCTGCTCGCACAGTATCGCGTTCTCCCTCGCACCCGCGCCGCCGACCCGGAACTGCGCACAGTCCCGGTAAACGGAAAAGACTCAATTTATAATAGCCTGGTACCTAGCGGTAATAAGGATGGATCTCTCGACTTCTCTAACACCCTGGTACCTACTTGCATGGGGAATGGAGTTTGATCTCGGCATGCGTAAAAGCACTGGCCTACCAATTTTTTTATAGAAGGGGTAACATGGGGATCTAAGCAGAATAAACTTACACCACCTAAAATGAAAACTGAAAAAAAAGGGTTCAATTTTTTGTATCATAAATGTTGCTATTTTTATGTAAATTATACTAATTAACTACTAAGTATTACTGACTAATAATATTAAAACCAAAAGACGGTAAAGAAGAGAAACTGCATAGTTTTATTGCAAAACATTTTACTGTACATACAACGGTTAAGTAATTAGTTGTGCCGTGTGGGAGGCAGTTGCCTGTGAGATGACTGATCATTCGATCGAAGAAGAGAGTATTGTTAAGGATTCTGTCAAAATTGTGTAGAGAAGTTTACTTTGTTTTACAAAATTTTGTATGTAGCAAAAAAATACTAATTAACATACTCAAGCATTATGCATAATAATGTTTTGTTTGTAACATTATTATGAATAAGCTTGTGTAAATTGATTTTTTTTGCTACATACAAAATTTAAACTTTCAAAGTGCTTCTCTACACTATTTTAAAGATTTAATATAAATTTATTTTTACTTTGTAATAAGAAAACTCGTAAATTAATATACAGCAGTCATTATAATAATAAGTTTGTAATTAACTTTGGGACCAGCCCATTATTGTGTTACGTATTATACGCTTGATTTTTTTATTTTATAGAACACAAAATACTATGAAAATAAATGATATGAGAAAAATTATGGAGCGTTTCATCATAAACAACTCAACTAAAAAAACTGATTGTCGTTGGTCTAAACTTTAATTCTACTATTTTACAGTTAGGAACAGAAAAGATTCAATGACATCAAAAAGCAGTGACTAAACATTTTTAGTATAAAGATACCTTTCAAATCTTAGCACTTTACACTATAGCAACAGCATAGCAACAGCTTCCGCAGCCGAGTAGGTGCTCTAGGTATCGCCGATCATTACGAGGTTCCGAGGTCGAATGTCGGTGGGGACACTGACAAGCAAAAATCTTTGTTAAACTTTTCCTAGTTTGGTTAGGACATTGCAGGCTGAATGAATCAACTGTCCGAAAAAAAGATGATTATGTGCTTTGGAAGGCACGTTAAGCCGTTTTGGTCCCGGCTATTATCTAGGCCCGTGCTTGTGACACCAGGGTATGTGAAGTCGGTTGTCGACCTTAAACCCGCACGATGAAGGAATTATAACAAGAAAATAATTAACTTTCAAAAGTTTTGTAAAATAAGAATTCTAGTATAATCACATTACTGGCAACCGCCTTCCGATGTAAATACAATTTTGAGTGACACTCATCTATTACGCCAAAACGTTGTCTAATAATAATTATATTTAAATTCGGTATTAAATGTGCCTCTTACTGAATCTATTTAGTCTATTATTTGTTTATCGTGAGCAAGTAGACGTTGCTATGTAAATATTAATTTAATACTTCTCGATGTCAACAGTTACCATAATTCTAATTCCCAACGAGTGGGAAGATTTGGTATAGTTACGCAAGTATACCATAATAATGTGGTATAGTGTTTGCAAATTGCCTCTGAACCATTTTACAATTAATGTTTCGCCACGTTTCACTAATTAATAACCATTGCTAGTCATGGTAGTGTTGCTTCCAAAATCAATTATAAATAATTAAATACTAAATATTTGATCTAACTATTTTGTCGTTATTGAATTCGTATCTTTCGACAAGTCATTTAGGCCTTTAAAAAAATCTGATATGAACACAACAAAGAAAAAAAAACGAAATTTCGGTACCTACTTATGACTATCTATAACATACCTCCAAATATTTCCACACTATCTTGAATCAACCAACAAAATAATCCTATTCCAACAGTAACAAAGACTATGATATTCGATTCAATTTCAGCTATAATTTATGATTTCTAGTAATATTTTTATGGTAATGTATTAATATTATTATAAAAAAGTATATAAAAAATGTATTGCATTGCATCCTCTTTTCACTTGGTAGTCTCTCTTAACTTGATTAATTCAAGTATGCCAGAATGGGTGCTATTTTTTTAGGGTTACTCCACACCTAGGCCATCGGTTTTCAGTTCATCATCGATCATGAAATTCTATGCTGGCAAGCCCGATGGTATAGTGTGTTGGACTTTTGGAGCCATCCTACGCTTTTTGTAAAAGTGCCACAGCAGTAAGTATATACGAGTAAGTGTGACTACCAATGTGAAATATGCGTAATAGCCATTCTAATGAGTCTCTTCAATCGCTTTCTTTATAGATTTTTTAAATACTAGCGGTTACATCTCTTTATGTAGTGACTATTTTGGATTACATTTCTGCAACAGCAAAGACGGTAGTTAGTATCCGATAATTAGGAAACTATAATCTCTGCAATGGTTCCTAGTAGAAAACAGACTGCAGATAACAATAACAGCAGCTATGCAGAGCAGAGTTCGCGGGAAGATTTTCACGCAAGCACATTTGGTTGAATAATGCTCCAAGTGTTTACTTAAGTTAATACTTTTTGCAAAATTACCTATCAGTTTGCAAATACTTTTTAACGAAGCGAAAAAATTTACGATCTTGGATAAAAGGTGACTTTAGCCCGGATTGCCGAGGAGACGCAGGTTCAAATCCTTTCCAAGATTTTCCTTTTCAAGTATTTATTTTTTCGCTTCGTTAAAAATAATAAATATTCTTAAACATACGTAATCTGATAAAAATGCTACTATTAGTTTACAAATAATTGAATTTTGAATAGGTCCTTTTACAAATTTGTTTCAACTGGCTGCGGAAAACAGATGGAACCAGACACAATAAAATTATTCATCTTTCAGATCAAAACGACCCAGATACGAGTATGTGTAAACTAACCTCTAGTCCTTCAAACCCAAAGTAACAGTGATGGGATTGTCTCAATATTAGTCCTGCAGCCAGGTTAAAAAGTATATATAAAAAAATTGCAGCAGTTGGAAACTCCAACAGCGCCATCTATTGGCTTTTGCTGTTACTTGCTGCAAATCTTTACCCATCTTCATTACATCTTAGACACAGATTTAGGTACTTATATTTATTTATAAAGGACATTGATGAAACTATTGATATTTTAGTAAGAATATTGTCTAATGTAAATGCTCCTATTTTGTATAATATGTGACTAAGATGTTCAATCGACCTGCAATTATTATGGCTACCGACACATTACCGATTTGATGTTCCTCAAGAAATCGTTCGTGAAGGCCACACTGTAGACGAACGAACTAGAGTTCATGCCATGAATCTGGTCTACGAGCTGTCAAATCGCTACTGTGTCAGTGGCGATCGCACTTTCGCACTTTGCAAATTGATTATGAGACATTAAGACCAAGGCTAACAACTGCACTTGGACGCTTCTGCGTCGGAGTCCGACGGGTTGACGATGCTCTCTCTTTCTCTAAGCTCGAACGCGTCCGCCTGAAACGTGAGAATAAACTTTGTTAATACACAAGCATGCAATCGCTATGAATTGCAAGAAGATGTACGTTACTACATATATAAAATCTGTGACGTTATCATCATTCAAGCTCTGCATCAAAATAAAAATTGTTTCTCAGATTCTTTTCTTTATCGTGCGTGTGACGGCTAGCGCCATCTATGTCGAGAGTTTCTAAGCCGCCCAAAGGGCCTCTAAAATCTAAATTAAATGGTGGTACAGGATTGGTACGATCAAAATTATTTTTCAAAGACACGTCTAACTACCCTCAATCATCATTATGTTGGTCTACTCTTCATTGACTTGCTTGCTACTGGTTAAATAGGTGATACCTGTGGTACTGGTACCTACTTGTATAAGCCTATTCTCATACTTCATATTTATCTGTAAGTACTGCGCGCCTAAATTTATCTATTGTGTGTTCTGTGATCAGCTTACAAATGCGTCCCAGGGTGTCCACTTTCTGGAAAGTCAGGGAAGCTCAAGGTGGTCAGGGAAAGTTAGTGAAATCGTGAAATCAAGAAGCCATCTGGAAAGTCAGGGAAAAATTGAGATTTTACACTGCTTGCATCCCAAAACTTTCCAGTGATTGTAAAGGATATTAAATGCATGCTCTAGTTTTACTAAAACATAAAATTCCCTGACTTTTCTCTGACTTTCCCTGACCATTTTGCCAAACCCTGACCATTTTAATAATGGTTTCCCGAAATGATCGGGAAAAGAGTACTTTCTACTGAGCTAGATTAAATTATTTTTGGTTTGTGAATTCTTGTTTATTTTTCTAACCAATACCATTTGTAGAAGAAAAAAAAGCAGTGCCCGTTTTCGAGTCGTAAAGAAAATGGAGCTAAGGATGTTCAATAGTTGACCCAGCGTGAGTTGGTCGACTTCACACACATCTTTTCACGACCCTTACCCTGGTCTCCCGGAAGTCCCGGATCTTCCTGGCGAGCGTGACAAACGCCTCCTCAATGTTGATGTTGTTCTTACAAGATACCTCGAAGAAGGGCATGTCGAAGTCGTCTGCTATCTGTAACACCGTGTGTCGGAATCAATAGTGAGCGAACGCTATTGCATACGAATGGTTTCCAATAGAGCGCTGTGTTTAGTTTGGACAAGCGACGGATCGTTGTGGGGTCGACTCGTTTATTGCTAGAATAGAAAGTCCTGAATTAGGACGATTAGGCCTTAGTTCGACACGAGTAAGGAATTTCTTCGCAAGCGTGTGCTGTGCATGCAGATTTCTTCACCATGTGTTTTTCACCGTCTTCTTCGTCCTAGCGTTTTCCCGGCCTAGTGTTTTTCACCGTAAGAGTAAATAAACGTTAGATAATAAATTCAATCTTCAGGAAACTATAGTTCATTCCACACCTAGGCCGCGAGCGGTGTGGCAGCGGCGGCGTCACCCGAGTAAGAGGCAACTGTCTAAACCATAGCTCCTAGAGACTACATTATTGACGGGTTATTTAGTGATTTAAATAACAAGGACAGGAGTTAGTCTGTCAACTTTATATTAACAGAATAAGGCAAAGCCTTAAGCCACTATGACTGCCAATTTGAGGAGTTTACCTTCTGACCCCTCTCGTAGGGCACTGCTCGGTGGTTGTCGGGCACATCGCACTTGTTACCAACCAACACCTTCACCACGTCCGGCGAAGCGTACTGAAACCATTCAATATCCACGATTAGACTGGTAAGTGAACTAAAAAAGAAGCAAGCAGGGAAATATAATCCTTGCGATACAGGGAATCCTAGTGCGAGGATTAGACAAGATACATTGTAACCTTTTAATTTGAACATAATAAATTATTCTTATTCTTATAATTCTAATATACTCGTATATAGTATAGTAAGTACGTTTATCTTTTAGTTAGACGGTTGGATGAATTTGGAAATGTAACGTGGCAATTTGTGCCTCCAATAATCTGACTTCACTCAGCCGCCAATAAGATAAATTCATAAGTATACTATACGTAAAATCATGCGCCTATCTCAAAGGGGTGAGCAGAGCTTTAGTTGGGCCACAGAAAGCACACACTGAAATCACGTTATGTCAAAATTGTTGCATTATTCAGTAAAATTCGGTTTAGACGACGAAAGTTTCTAGTTTATGTGTGGTACTGGACTAAGTCCCTAGTAGCCTAATTTATTTACTTACTTACCTACAGGAAAATTCGGGTGACCCTATTCTTATACCGGGAACTATAGCACAGAAACCATAGGCTATAATAACAATACTAAATCTACTTTGGTACTAATGTAATTTTACGGTTCGGTTGAATGATGCAAGTATTTAATCCGTGCCTGGACGCTAGTTTAGATAAGTTTTACTCCTTCTTCTTCTTCGAGTGCCATCTCCTATCGGAGGTCGTGTATCATTACTCCTCACTAGAATGTTTTATTGAAACGAAAATATCAAATAGATGAAAAGGAATAAAATTTGCTGGAATGTAAGATAGATGGCTCAACTAGCATACCTTCGTTTATTAATAAATATAAGTAAACAAACATAATTATTGAAGCTTGACTGGATTAAAGTAGCTTCCACCTATAAAACATCTATTATTCTTATGATTTATTCACCAAAGAACGGTAGTTTCATGCCTAACATCTGCATAGTACTATACCTAATAATAGGTATATATAGTTGTGACTAGCTAGGACATAAAACTATAAGAACATTGTTGATTTGCGCTTCGCCTGGCGTCAGTTTACGATACGGTAGTAAAACCGACTCGGATATTCGCGTGTGGCGACATATAGCTAAAGATAATGTCTTATTGAAACGCTATTGCGTTCAGAAGTCAGTCAGGCGTTTTCTTCCAACTTTATGATCAGAATAATTGATGTCACGTGCCACCAATTGGCTAAACTTCGTTGAGTAGCTACCGGGTAGATATATTTTTTTAGTCTGACTGAAACCATTCACAATTTTCGTCACGGATCGGAATGAAAAAATGAAACAATCTGCATTTCCGTCTAATAACAGATATTAGAGAGATTATGGGTAACTGGGTATTTTTTGTCAAGTTTAACCGTCATAATTATTAACATCGTCATCTCTTCCACAATGAGCGATCCTGCGCTTCCCGCACTCGGTGGCTTCTCGCGACTTTCATCAAACCGTCCGTCCACCTTATGGAAACTTGCTCTCAATGCGTCTTCTGGAACTTCTGGTACAGATAAACTAGCTTGAATAGCTCCAGTCAAGCAGCTAGACACTCGCTTAACGATACCGCTCAATAGGTATCCAGCTGTTAGTGCTGGCTGCAGTTCATAGGCAGGTAATGCGTTCGGATGACCGTTTTTTCGCGTGCCGTTGCCCAAGCAGGGGTTGCGAGGCAGGTGCCCAAAGTAGATAACGTCGTTACTTACAAAGTTCTTTTACCGTCTAGATATTCTGAAGTCTTACCTCTTGAATATTCCTAAGCCAATACGAGAGGTGGTTAAAGGACTCCAGGTTAGTGATGTCGTACATCAGCAGGATCCCGCAGGCTCCCCGGTAATAGGCCGTGGTGAGCGTCCGGAACCGCTCCTGGCCCGCCGTGTCCCATATCTGCAGCTTCACCGGTGTCCCGTCCACGCTTATTATCTTCTGTTTGAAGTCTATTCCTGAAATTTTGTCAAACGAAGAAGTAAGTATTACAGTTACAGAACGAAGTTACTTTTGTTTAATTCTGATTGGTTGTATTTTTTTCCTAACAGACCTAATCGCTATTTCTAGAAAGTGGTTTCTAGTATAGCGGGCACGGACTTGCATTGATTGGATACTTAGTACTTATATGTAGCGTAGGAGGTCACCCTTCTATTTCATTCTACGTTATTATGTTATCATCATCGAGTAGGTAGATGTTATCAATAAAAATACAACTACTTTCGTCCATAAAATTAAATTTACATATATTTTTTTTTATTAGGCTGGCTTATGCAAGAAGTTACAATAGTAATCAGTTTTTACAAGGTTTTAATTTAGCTCACTATTGTGAATTGGTATGTAACAAATATTTGAATAGTTCGAACTGTTCTGATATGATTTTTGCAAACAAAAATTAATATCAAACTCTGTTAGTTAGGTTCTGCTGATGCAGTCGGGATCGTTTGCTCTCGATACAAGTCCTCAACGGCTTACATTGTTTTAGTAAGTATACCTAGACTTTAAATATTAAATGCACTTCTATATTTCTACAGTTTATTAATGTGGTATTTGTCAATGGGGACGTATAATGAGCTGTTGATGATAATGTATTCGTTACCTGAAGCAGCTAAGAAAATAATATCGAGTAGGTAACAAATTCTTTGTTTTCATACGTCAGACAAAGAAGCGACTGAATACAAAAACATTGTGAAACATCCTTTCCGTAAAGCAGCATTTTCTATTGTGTTGTTCACGGTCTAGCATTGACAATGAGATATACAATGCCTAGGCATTCTCTCGACTAGGATTCGTTCTGCTTCGACAACTCAAGCGCTAACATCACACGTCTCACAAAGGAGAATAAAACAAAAATAAATACTTAAGTAGTTCACTCACCTATTGTGGATATGTAAATATCGTAATATCTCTCATCGCAGTACCTGTGCACTATACACGTTTTGCCTACATTAGAATCGCCTAGAACTAACAGTTTATACGTGGCCGAATAATCTAAAGCCATTTTTGTTTACTTTGTTTAGAGGCGAGTGGCCCGAGAGCACCAAAACATCGGTTCAACTGTCAAAGTGTAAAAAATCAATGAGGGTAGCGGAACGCATGCGCGGAAAGCGCTCCGTACTTCCTGCGTCTGGCTCGCAACAAGTACGTTATTTACAATAGCCAGCTGTTATCCGAGTGGAATCACAAACAAAACCACGACCCAAATTACATTCCACTAAGTCCTTCTAATATTCTTTTTAAGATGACTAATTTTAGCACTTCTAACTTTTTATTTAGAATTAGCACACTAATTTCTAGGTTCTTAGAACAAGCACTTTGAGCGGTCTTCAAAAGAGACTGCGCCTGCTTTGTGGCTACTCCGGCGCGATTTAGGTCTTTGCCCTCGGTTTTTAATTGCAATCTCACTCATTATGCGCGCTTCAGCGCGGCGCACTTAACCATAAGTAAGTTTATATGAAATTCTTAACTTTTTGTAAGGTATAAAGTTTTCAAGAGCGCATATCAATGTTTTCTGCTCTAAATAACTTTGTTTAATAATAATTAGCAGTTATATCTTGCCGATGCAAAATAAAGCCGCGCTTTCACGTTCAGAATCGAACGCTCTTTTGTACAACATTTAATTTACCTGTTTTCTTTTCGGACAAAGTATTGGATTTTAATTTTCATTATAATTCATTTATCTTTGAGTTTAGCACACAGAAGCGGCCCAAAGGGTTTAATGAAAGCCGACAAATTTGGTCAACGCTGAACCGCATAAGAACTGGTGTCGGCAACTGTGCGTGGCACAAATGGGGTTGGAGCGATTCGGCTGCGTGCGAGTGTGGAGATCCGAAACAGACCATACACCACATGGTATTTGAGTGTCCCATCACCAAATATAAAGGACCAGTCGAGGATTTCAAAATCCTGACTAAGGACGCGAGTTTATATCTGCGGCAATGCAATTTTAAAGTTTTTAAATTTCGTATTTTGAAATGTTTTAAAATTTGAAGTCCATTATTATATAACCAGTGTGTAATATGTATGCCATACGATAAATAAATATTGAGAAACGTAAAACCGCTCGCGTTGATGTCTTTTGTATGAACATTTTTGCGTGTTTTATTATTTTCTGTATTTTTATTAGACTAATTCGTTTTGGACTTATTAAATTTATTCTTGCAAAGAAGAGATGACCTGTAAAACTTTCACTGGGTATTTCATTAGTTTAATACTTTTACAAAGTTCTGGGGCTCTTCTTACAAACTAAAAAAACAAAAAAATATTTTTGATCCTGAACAGGACTTAAACCTTCATCTCCCTAAACTCCATGTTATAGTTGCTAGAGCCATAGTACGACAATATTATTTATGGTTTTGTTTTCTATAGCAAAATTAGCAACAAACTCGACGCTGCAATGTTGTCCCCAGATTACACATCGGTAAGCAAACAAGCCTTCCGGGTGTCGTGGGAGTAGTCTCCACTATGTGCCGTGCACTAAGAGCTCCATTTATTTTGCTTAAACCCCGATACTGCATATCAGCCGGATTCATCTCGCTGGACCCTGTTCTATGTTAATGCCCCGATGTTTTTGTATTAATGCAGTGGAGATCTCAGATCGCACCTCTGTTCCTTATTGTTCCCTTTGTTATTTTAAAGGTGCTTGTGATACTATTTTAAAATAGTCTTTCGTAAATTATAAATTGAGATTCGTATTGTTCGCGTCTTCGTAGTCGGTTTATTTACTTCCTGTCCAGTATTTTTATTTTATTTTTATTTATTAGGATATCCAACAGCTTAACAATATTACATTTAACATTTAGAATGAAGTATAACACTTGTTCGCCAATCATAGGATGTATGGAACTTAAATTATACAAAAGTTACTTATTACTACATTAAAGTTAAGAAATAATTTCGAGAAAGAAACCAATTCCAAATAGCAAAGTGTCAATAAATGACAAACTAACACATAGGTAGATAGAACACCAGCACAATTTATTATAATATATAACCACGGGAGGAAAAACGATTAAGCAATAAAAATATTAAAACAATATTAAAACTATTAAAACATGCGCATCCTTATAATTTCGCTAGGACACAAGTTATAAAAACAGATTTAAATAATGCGTGTATGTCAATATCACTAAAGAGAGCGTTGAATGTGGTATAAAAATGAATACGTGCCCTTTATTTACTATCAAATCTATGGATTATAAAGCCACTTCTAATAAAATTAAGCCGTACTAAAAAATACTTGGGGTACTTAGAAATTGGTACCTTCGTTATTTTAGTATGAATAAAATTATATTTTTATGTAAGACTTGAACTTTCGAATACAAATTATTTTGTTTGCGAAATACTGATTATTATGGTATGCAAATAGACAGACCATTTGTTGAGGCAAAAATAAAAATATTGATTTCCATTACTTCGTACACTGTGCTATTTTACCACTATAGCAAGTCCGCGTCTCCTATGTTACAATACAAATATTCTTTATTGACACCAATCACAATTTACAAGAAAACATTTTTACAGTTGGTTGAGTCAATTAGGCGGCCTTATTGCTAAGATAACAATTTCTTCCAGGCTACCTTACTATTTTGGTATGTTCTGAGTTTTTCCCTAACTTACCTAATTATAGCAATTACATAAACAGGCATGGCATTAGGCATGTTCTTTTTGCTATGTCAATGTCATCAATGCAAATCCAAAGCACCTTCTACTCTACTCTATAGGTAAACAGGGCTAGCCGGCTGGAAGTGGGGGCTGGTAGAGCAACTCGCGCGCAGCTCGTAAATCAGCGCATGTGGCGGTATGTGACACACAACACACATGACATTCCGGGTCGCACGGTAGCTGTACAGCCATGTAATAGATTGGTATGGCAACGGCTCCACACTCTGGCCCACGGATGCGACATGCAACTGGATGGAGATGGCTGTTCTGAGCAAAACGGAAAAAAGTGTGATTACTTATATTATAAGCTAAGGCCAAGATGTAAATGCATGATACTGGGAATGTAACACTATATAGAGTGTTGATTATGAGTGCATACACACACGAACACAGTGGTGTTCTGTAAGGTCAACTTGAAATACATGATTTTTTATTACTGAAAGGAGCCTGGCCGGAATATCTTAGCAAAGAATTGAAAGAACACGCTACACAAAAATAGTGTGCCTACGAGGTCTTGGAGACAGTAAGGTCGGCTCTTGAACCGACGGTTCTTGATTCTAATCCCAGTGTGCACATCAACACGCGAATTTTTATGTAAACTGTTTCCAATTTGGTTCAGAAAAAACTGAAACATTTCGTCCAATCCCGAAATAATTATTTCGGAAGCCACGTAGCCGTAATAGGTCCCAACTTTAGTTTTTCTGATCTGTGGTCCCAACTATTATATCTACGGAAGTAGTCGTTATATGAGCCAAAACAGAGGCTTTTGGCGGCTCAGTAAAGTTGACACCAGGGTTTACGACCTTACAACCCACACACGATTTATGATGATGAGCAGTGCGCCAGCGTATGTAAAGATCAAGCAGACATGCGCCCGCGCGCCTCGGGAACACAACGACTTCATTTGTCAAACTACCGCAAGCTGCTTTAGCGCGATACAGGAAGATCGCTGCAGTCAGACCATACAAACTTGATTTTTATCGCTACTGGGTTTTTATGAATTTCTATGAGCCGAACTCGGTTATAGAGCAATATAGTTGTTTTTGTAACTGATTAGTATCCCTATGAAGAGAAAGTAGTGAAAAAGAAGATCAGGGAAAATCTCAAAGGTTTCCTCAGGTAATGTAATATATAGGTATATGGTATTTAATTTAATATTAACAAATAAATGATTTATCATATGATATGATATGTAGCTAACTGATATGTAGTAACTGACTGATCTGACATAGAGCCGAAAACTACTTTGCCCAGAAACATGAAATTTTAATAGTTGTCTTTATCACGCAAACAAGCACTGAATAAAGAAGGAATTTTTATTTTTCTAATAGGCAAAAAATTGGGAGTAGGAATTTATATGGTCTCGCTAGAGTTGTGCTCATTTTGATGCACGGTGAATAGCCGCAATTTTGACATTACCGTTCAGTTCTGCGTTTCGGGACGAGTTTACGAGACAGCTACTGTGCTTCCCTGCAATCTAAACATGTATTTCAAAACGCACGAGTCACGACTGACTGTTTACCTCTTACACAAATTGTACCTGCTCTTACCATAAGATCTGTTTTCTAATACCAAATCGACTGTTTTTTTTTGCAATAGGCATACTTACTTTCCATTGTGGTATTTATTCTAATGATATTAACAACATTAGGAATATTTATTGATTAGTGTAAACAACATTTTTATTTAAAAAGAAAAGAACAGAAGATACGAGTCCTTTGGAGTTTCTTCCAGCCGTTCTTCTCCACAGTGAGCGTACTTTCGTAGTCACAGGGCAAGCTAAGGGCGCGGCGAACCGCGTGACGACGTCGAAAAATGATTTTGTTAAATCTTACTTCGAATAAAGACATTTTTATCTTTATCTTTTATCTTTGACCATTCCCTGCTCGGTGCTTGGTAGTGAACGTGCCAACCAGGGATAAACTTCTTTTGTTCTTTTGTCCTTGGTATTATTAGCTAGCTTTGACGTCGAAAAATGATTTTGTTAAATCTTACTTCGAATAAAGACATTTTTATCTTTATCTTTTATCTTTGACCATTCCCTGCTCGGTGCTTGGTAGTGAACGTGCCAACCAGGGATAAACTTCTTTTGTTCTTTTGTCCTTCGTATTATTAGCTAGCTTTGACGTCGAAAAATTATTTTGTTAAATCTTTCTACGAATATAGTCATCTTTATTGTTAACAACTGTCACAATATTTTTAAAATGTTAGCCCAGCTTTCGTAGTTTTTGCTGCGTTTTTGTCGTACAATTTACGATTAGCTTTGCGTATCTCTATGTTATTTTTAACGTAAACCTATGCTTTGTTTGACTTTTCGACACTTTCTCTATCGATGGCATGTTGTTTTAACTTGTCCGTCTGGAATGGTCGTTAGCTCCTTACATGGCTTACATAATTATTTAGCTATGTATTTATTTTATTGGCGACATCCGCGTCGGTTTCTTCGCAAGGCGAGTGAGGTATGGCTCCGATAATAAATTACGTGTTGATTTATTGCTCGGCGAGAGGACTGTCGAGTGGGAGGGACATTAGCCATTTAATGGTGCATTCACACTGTTACTGTTTACAATGCATTTTATTTTATTCACAGTTACTCAATACTCAATTGATTGATAACAACAAAGTAAGTAAGTAAGTTAACTTCATCATAGTTTGAAAATTTTAATTGTATTAATTGAATCAGTGTGGCGTCGACGGTGTAGCAAGCGACGTAGTGCAGTGACTAGGGCCATTGCCTCCCGTCTGGGACTTTTAACAAATGCAAATAACAATTATATTTCCTCTGGGAGATGCAGACTCGATCTCCAACACGAACCAATGTGTTTTCGATTTCATCGTTTACGTTTATCCGACTCTAATGATGAAGGAAAACTTCGTGAGGAAGAAAATAATCAAAGGTTTTATGGGAAGTCAACCAACCCGCACGTGGACCAGCGTGGTAATTCAGGGTAGACTCGAGCTCGTTGGTGGGACGTATCAATGAGCTGTTGATGAAATCAATGTGTGAATTCTAGTATCGAATCGTGATTTTAAATAATTTTTTCGATGTATTATAATAATAACCGACATAAACTATTTTACGTTACCTATAATTACGAATAGAATATGTAATGGTGGTAGAACAGTTCTTTTATCTATCTTAATAAGTACTATGAATGAATGAATGAATGAATGAACTACTATTATTTATTGAAAGCTCTCATACGAGTACAACTTGCGAAATTTCAGAAGTGTTAATGTGAATACACCTTTACGTCGTCTGTTGCTTCCAATTTTCCGTCACTGCTGTCCTCATCGAATTTGCTGCAAGTAACTATTAGACTATCACTTTCAGTCGTCGTCGCATTGTTCGAGATATGATCGTTTTTTGTTTAATGTCCGTCGGATCCGGCCGATTGTTTGTTACCTAACAGCTGAGTTGACGCACTTGTGGGAACGACTAGTTAAGCAATTTATTTTATAGATGAACTTTATCGGCTGGTGGGTGCGCTATAAGTGGTTTCTTTTCTGCGACCATCAATTACGTTAGTTGCGTAACTTCGCGACGATCTCTGAATACCGCTCAACGGTCATCTATTGTGATGTTGATTAATTTGTAGCGATAAGCTGCCGGTAATCTATTAGCTTAGGTACTTAAATGCAGATTAGATTATGTTAGGCGTATTTTATCTAATTTTTGCATCACCGCCATTTGTATCTATGATTTTGATTGTCATTTATTGCACTTACAAGCTTATACTCGTACTTATTGCTCTATCCTGCAATATCTATATTTCTAATAATATCTTTGT
This sequence comes from Carpatolechia fugitivella, assembly GCA_951230895.1. Lineage (NCBI taxonomy): Eukaryota > Metazoa > Arthropoda > Insecta > Lepidoptera > Gelechiidae > Carpatolechia > Carpatolechia fugitivella. Next base: position 17,447,453 of record OX579648.1, read on the forward strand.
AGTTTAGGTGTTGTCATACATTTAATAAATAAAATATGTTCATTTATGCATCTGACACACTATACCTGTTACGCTATTTTAAGTAGGTAGTCTGTGTATTATTCATACCAATTCAAGATCACAACGAAAATCGTAAAGACAAAAATAGCAAGTCGCTCACATCGCATAAACAAAGAAATGTTTTACATTTTTGCAAATTAGTGTCGGTTTGATGCGGAGGTCACGAGTCTCCTTGCAGTCGGAGGCTGTTTTCCGGCAAGGGGCGCGGGCGCGTATTGTTCGCAAATGCGCCGGTGCAAGGTCCCGCCGCCGCCGCTGCGATGACAGAAATGTCAGCAGCAGGCGCCGCCACCTGTCGCCTACAGCAGGGTAATGCCCTAAAACAGATACAATTTGTTACGCATTGCGAGTTTATGTTGATGACTTCCTGCATCTCAATGTATCGTTATATTGTTTTTTGACCATGAAACTGAAACTTTCCTCGACGAATTTACTCTCTATAGCCGCTCCCACGTGTCCGAGGATCATGGTCAGCTTTTGGAGCGGATGTTTTGCCTTCACCGGTTTCTGTCTGTCACGTCACGTCCTTTACGATAATTCCTTCAAATTGTTGGTGAACAACCGAATTTATCCCTTCAGTGTTCTCGATCATAATATGTTTTTCCTATCGGCATTCATCATCTCTGTAATGTACAAAAACAACAACATTTTTTTGTTTATAGCATTTTGTCTTTTCGTTTAAAACACTCAAAGATTTTATTTTATCCCGTTCAGCTTTATTTTAACGGACTTAATCGCTATTTCTACCATTGTGGTAATTTAGCGGGCGCAGACTTGACAGCATTTTAAATCTGAATAAACAATTTACGTTACATAAATCACAAATCGTTACTAATTTTAAACATAATAATATTATATTCCTTTATAAGCTAATGTATTTAATAATCAGATGAATCATTCCAAAGGTTAATAATACGAGTAGGTAAAGTCTCGTCACGACTTACGACGACGATGCAGCCAATATACGGTGAATGGCCTCCAATAAAGGGACTAATAACCACTTGTAGCACTCCGCATTCACTATTACATCTAAGATCTGTGGCTCTGTCCACGATTCCGGTAGACCTTAAACTAAAATAAAGTTTTTAATTACATCTCTTTCCACAATCTTCTTCTTTTTTCCGCTTTACTATTAAATTTGAGATTTGCGGCTCAGTCCACGATTCCGGTAAACCTAAAGCACAGAATTAATCCTAAAGCTAAAATAAAATTTCAATTACATCTCCTTCATCAATCTTCTTATTTATTGTCGAATTTAAAACGATTTGTCGTCAAACTGTTTACACTTTATTGGACGATTTTGGTACTTACTCAGTATTTTGTCTTTATTGGTCCATTCGCATTGCAACTCAAAAAATTCAACTACTTTGAAAGTAATTATATACTTTTCAATTCGATCTATACAAACTCTTTCTCGAAATAGCTTCAATGAAAACGGCTACGACGCGAAAATCTCTTAACAATATCTTCAGCTCAGCCCTTTTATTTTCAATCTGATTGAATTTGGTACCACAACATGTAAGGTTGTTTGGTTATGTTTTTGTAGGAGTGTGACTATCAGATGGTCGCGATGATGTGAGATTTTCTTTCTTTTTTTTTGGATCTGAAAACTGAGCATCGAGCCAAGTAGAAATTCTTTGGAGAGGCATATGCCCAACGGTGGATGAAATAAATGAAGAAAAAAGAAAAGAGAGATCACATTTAGGGTAGTAAAGTAAGATCGTGTCTGCAACAATCATGCCCTCTGTCGGTGTTATTTAATGGACTGTCCTTTTAGCAGTGGAAACGGACTGTATATCAAAGTCAGGGAGAGTGTCGAAGAGGAAGTGAAATGAATACATGCTCATGAGCCGAGGAAGCGATAGAGAGTCGACGATACTGGACAACTAGATGAGACAGCATGAAGTAAAGTTTTTTTTTACGAATTGCATGACTTAATCCAAAATGAACGATAGATAGCTTGAATCAGCAATATAAGTTTCTACTTTTATTCACGTATAAAACTACAAGGAGCTTTATATTCTTCGGTCATACAGTAACTTATTTAATTACAAATATAACTTAAAAGAATATCCACAACCATTTTTTTAACCTAGATTTTAACATAATCGTGGAGGGTGCATTCCGTTCCATTATAAGGTTTATAAGAGTTGTATTTTTATTTTATTTACATTGTCATTGTCATTTACATTTTTTATTTTTTACTTTCTAGTCTTAAGTTTACAGTGCCTTAGTTATAACAGACTGTCATGCTGTAAATTTTCTTTCATAAATAAATAAAAAAATAAAAAATAAAATAAATTATACTGTAGTCCAGCATGCGATTGAATGAATCAGACCGTGAATTGCCTTCATCTATCTTTTTTTAAAACATCTTGTATATATAATAATCCTTTAACCACTTCCATAAAACTTGATGATATCCCTGACGGAAATTTATTGATATTGGTAGGGTTCACGTAGATAGAATTGAATGGGCAACTGATGGTTCGGCTCGCGTTACGTTACGAGTAAGTCCCGAGCGCGCGCGCCGACGACCGACGCGGAAACGCCGCGGTTATGACGGGGCGTTTTTCCCGCCACTCTGACCCGCGCTCAATCTACGCCCATATCGTGTTTAAGACTCTTTTACATCATATGTGCAGTCATCACACCACACCAAACAAATCTAAGACTATCCAGTCTACAGGTATCAGTGCTCTTCTGAGGAGACTCTCATAGTACAAGCTCTGCGTAGTGTGGTGTCCACCACATAATTATTTATTTATTTAACTAAAAAACATCATAATAATGGCATTTTTAAGGGCCATTGTACAATGTACAAAGGAGATAATTATACGCCGCCGCCGGCGCTCGAAACGGACTGAAGTTTCCTCAAGTAATTGAAATGGTTTTATCATAAAATTTCTTGAAACAGTGCCGTATTAGTAAACTGTACAAATATATAAAATCTTATGCAAACATCAAAATTATCTCCTGAGAAAAGTTCATTTCTCTGCCACCGTGTAAAGTTGCTTTACAAACTGCTTCAGTACAACAGTACATTATTATTCTGTGACAGTACTCGTACCTATGGCAATGTATTACTGCTCACTTTGTTCCTGGTTGTAATGTGTACATGTTGTTTGGCAATTCATCTAAGTAGTGCTTGATATTATGTTGTTTATTACCTACATAGTATCTTTCTAACACGATTCAAATCACTGTTAGTTAAACTGCCTATGCTCAGTCGGTTTAACTATTTACTAAACGTAAAAAAAAAAAGTTTTACAGTTTTAGCAACTATCCAATAATATGCAAAGAAATAACAATTATAATAATGCAGTTTCTCCGCTATCTGTTGAGATCTAGAAATCATTTTTAGAATAAAAAGTTGTAACAGAAATGTTTACAATTAGTTATGTATTTTCTCAACATCTCGAGGAATAAAAACAATAATTATAGTTAAAAAAAAAACTAAAAAAAACACGCTTTTAAAGCTGTAACAATAATGAACGAAAAATACTAGTATTATTGTGAAAAAAAAGCGTGCTCGATATAGGTACGAAAAATATGGCACATAGCACCCACGCTTTTTTACAATAATAATTTATTTTTCGTACATTATTGTTTTCAGATTATTATAAAGAATTATTTTTCACTTTTTAGTTTAAAAGTGTGTTTTTAGTTTTTTTAAACTATATTTTATTTTTCACCTTTTAGTTTGATGTAGGTACTGTGAAAGCGTGTATTTTTATTGTTATTGTTTTTTTTTTTCAAATTATTGTATTGTCACCGGTTCTTGATAAGTGTACAAGGTTGCAATTAAATCTGTCCGTTTAAAGTGGGTCAAAATTGTGTCCAAACAAAGGAGTCGGTTACAAACAAGCATACAAACAAACATACAGGTGAAGCTAATAAAAGCGTGTTAAAAACTTACCACCGTTATCTTCTTTAGTCGACTATTTAAAAACAAACCTTTGTCAAATAAACTTTAAAGTTAGAACATGAAAAAACAAACGAAAGCATAAACATAAACCAAGTATTTAGCAAGCAAGAGCTTTATTCAAACGACAACACTTGAACATAAAACGGTTTATACGATGCAAAGACACGTTCGTATGGCTAAATTTGATGTGTATAGTTTTTTAAAACTATTTTGTTCCTGCCTGCGTACTTGCTTCATTAGGTCCATTCACCTAAGCTAGAGTAGTAAAATAACTTGTCTCAGGCTTTATTAGTAAGCTGTTTAACGTCTCCATATTATGTCATTCAGCCTAGCTTCGTACTGGAATATTTACAACTCATTCGGCCGTCATCTGCAGACTATGCGCTATGTGTTATTTCTGACATTTCAGCCAGGGACATAAACTTGAAACTTTTATAGGTGCCTTAAATTTTAGCTTAGTAAAACGTTGTAAATTATTACTGGTCTTGCAAAATGTCTTTAAAAATAGAGCAATAACCTCCTGGACTCCAGTGTTCGTCCTCAGTTTACTGCCCTGCTTGAGTAGAACCCTTTATTTGTATTTAAGGTATTATATTTCAATGTTCAGAAATTCATCTCAGGCTTAGGTATCTTCAATTTTAATTTGCCTCATTTGATATGTATTCAGATTTATTGCTTCAGTTTCTTTAACATCGAAACTAATTCACCGCGACACTCAACTTGATCGTACAAAAAAAGTTGGCTAATTTAAAACACTTAAGGTCATTATGCAATCAATTGCTCAAGAAATTCGCATTATCTGGGATCACGTAATAATACAAAACGCGGTTGCCACCATTGCCTGATTGCTAGCCATAAATCTTGAGAATCTCGAGTCTCGGGGAGACGGCTGCAATCCTTGCTTAATGCGAATAATTAGTAAGAGCACGACTTAACCCGCTTTCCAGCTCTTCCGATCTGCTGTATCGATCACCGTAAGATATGATCTTATCGAGTTCATCTGCGAGACACAATGGGAAGTGGCCCTTTTATCTTTGAAAAGTGATTAAGTGGTATGTGGTCTTAATCGTTGAGCAATGTCGGTTGACTGGTTTTCACAATGTCATCATTATTCCGGCCCTTTTTTACTACTGAAGAATTTTTGTTGCAAGAATTTTTCATTAATTTCTTTTTCGGAATGACATTGTTGGTTTAGATCTTTTTGAAGCTTTACAATCGTGTTTCGATCACCAAAGAGAGAAAAATTATGGTCAATTTTGTAAATCTGACGTTTGAGATATACCTTGTCTTCTTGATTAAAATAATCGTCAGTGTCTTTTGGTTTTTTCATTGTTATTTTTACGCAAACAGGATAATCAATCTCAAACCGTTTAGTTAATCCGCATTGCTAACTTTAAATACTCAATGTTGACATTCAAGCGTTAAGTAGGCGAAGAATTTAGGGTAATGACCTATCAGCGCTCATTTGCGATTATGTCAGTATTGTATCGTGATGAAGTGGGCCTATGATGCTGTGATATGTTACAGTGTACTGGCTTGTATGGGGGTCATCGACATCATTACATCTCTTCGACTCACCGCGACCATACATCAACCGGCCCGAGCCTGTCAACACTCAATTTGCACATAAGATCATTATTATGCCATTATAGTGCTTAGAATTCTTGTGAGATATGCCAGTTGCGTACATGTTTAGTTGCTGACTAATATTTATGGGTTGGTTAATGTGTTTGTGCAACTAGCTGTAATTATTTACTATTTGGCAGGACAACAACATTGCTTACTGGCTTGCTTAATTTGCTATCAGATTGCTCATTATATTCAGTACCTCTGCGAGTTTTATTCGCAAGATTATGTGCAGAAATTTGACAACGTCCTTGAGAGAGATTGGTCCCAGCACAAATACCTAGCTACAAGTAATGTACCTAATGGTGCGGGTGGCGCCGGCGTCAATGGTTATGTCACCGAAAGTCCGACGACAGACGTCAATTGCATCCGTATCGGAGATCCGCAATTTGCTGTTCACACTTACTTACAAATATGTAAGTGCCAAATTCCTTTCCAATTGGTCAGGGCTTACGAAGCAGTTTCGATTCAAACGGCTAATGAGATAATTTTCTCCGAAATTGACCTGTCCTTCTACATTACACTTTGGGGTATTATAAGGCCTAAAGCTGTCTGAGTTTTTAATGCGACATGACAGTTTCCTCTCTGACACCGCAATTATTGTATCCGGCGGTCCTGTCCGCTGATCCTGCCTCCCAAAGGAACCGCGGCTGACGTTGACACGGAAACACGCAGAATCTTATTCCATGAAATGATGGAACGAATCTGAAAATGACATCATAATCATATTAAATGCAGATCATTTGTAACTGAAGCTAGAAAATTTACATCTTAGACTCGTTTGATCTCAGTAAGCAGTTCTATCAGCTACATAACGCTGCAATATAAAAATCTTGTATAATTTGAACACATTTACAGTGCTATGGGTAGACTACATCAAAGCTCTTATCATGATCTATGCGTACGTAAAATATTGTTTTATCATTATCTTATCCCTTATCTAATCTTACAATTTTTTAAATGTTTGTCGTTCATAATCCTATGCCCCAAATTTACCGAAATTCCAGTTCAGAAGGTACTATAAATAAAAAAAAAAAATCTTAAACGTGTCCAGTGAAAGTGTTTGCGAAGCACACATTTCAGAGTTCGGTGTCATGGAATGCGGGTCGTCTGCCTGAAGGCCGTAGCGGTGATAACATTGTGACTAAGTAGCATCAACATGAGTCGAGCCAGTCACATCATCAACATTGTGAAGAAGATAAATAAAGAGCATTGTTAGAAACAAACAGTTATGACATGCACGAAGTGAAAATCTGACAAAAATACAGTTATTATTACTAAAATATTTCTAAATCCGAGGACAACAAATGTCCTGTAATAATTGGTAATCGATTTTTGTAAATGCAGTTAGTAAATATTACATGTAACGTTTTTGTAATTTCAAGTGTTTAGTATTTACTATTTAATGATGACGTCATAAACAAATACTAAGCGTTTTGTAAATTTAAGAGTTCTATTGTAATATCAGTAATGATGACGATTTCAAGAAATTATTAGTAATATCGGAAATGATGACGTCATAAACAAATACTAAGCGTTTTGTAAATTTAAGAGTTCTATTGTAATATCAGTAATGATGACGATTTCAAGAAATTATTAGTAATATCGTAAATGATGACGTCATAAACAAATACTAAGCGTTTTGTAAATTTAAGAGTTCTATTGTAATATCAGTAATGATGACGATTTCAAGAAATTATTAGTAATATCGGAAATGATGACGTCATAAACAAATACTAAGCGTTTTGTAAATTTAAGAGTTCTATTGTAATATCAGTAATGATGACGATTTCAAGAAATTATTAGTAATATCGTAAATGATGACGTCATAAACAAATACTAAGCGTTTTGTAAATTTAAGAGTTCTATTGTAATATCAGTAATGATGACGATTTCAAGAAATTATTAGTAATATCGGAAATGATGACGTCATAAACAAATACTAAGCGTTTTGTAAATTTAAAAGTTCTATTGTAATATCAGTAATGATGACGATTTCAAGAAATTATTAGTAATATCGTAAATGATGACGTCATAAACAAATACTAAGCGTTTTGTAAATTTAAGAGTTCTATTGTAATATCAGTAATGATGACGATTTCAAGAAATTATTAGTAATATCGGAAATGATGACGTCATAAACAAATACTAAGCGTTTTGTAAATTTAAGAGTTCTATTGTAATATCAGTAATGATGACGATTTCAAGAAATTTTTAGTAATATCGGAAATGATGACGTCATAAACAAATACTAAGCGTTTTGTAAATTTAAGAGTTCTATTGTAATATCAGTAATGATGACGATTTCAAGAAATTATTAGTAATATCGGAAATGATGACGTCATAAACAAATACTAAGCGTTTTGTAAATTTAAGAGTTCTATTGTAATATCAGTAATGATGACGATTTCAAGAAATTATTAGTAATATCGGAAATGATGACGTCATAAACAAATACTAAGCGTTTTGTAAATTTAAGAGTTCTATTGTAATATCAGTAATGATGACGATTTCAAGAAATTATTAGTAATATCGTAAATGATGACGTCATAAACAAATACTAAGCGTTTTGTAAATTTAAGAGTTCTATTGTAATATCAGTAATGATGACGATTTCAAGAAATTATTAGTAATATCGGAAATGATGACGTCATAAACAAATACTAAGCGTTTTGTAAATTTAAGAGTTCTATTGTAATATCAGTAATGATGACGATTTCAAGAAATTATTAGTAATATCGGAAATGATGACGTCATCATATGTAAATACAAATTTTTTGTGAATTTTAGTGCTGTAGTTTTAGTAATTTATCTAGTTTAGTACCTAATTATAAGTAAAGACCTATACAAGATGTTTTAATAGAGACATCGCAAGAGTCTTTAGGAGGCGATTCTATCCGTCATTGTGAGTCACTTTTGTGCAAAATGACGTATAGGTTCACCTTTTAAATCTATTTCGATACCTCTGTTAGCACATCCAGTATAGGTCTTTACTTATAATAAGGTACTAAACTAGATAAATTACTAAAATTAAGCACTAAAACTCACTAAAAATTTGTATTTACATACAGCACCAGGTTACTATGTTTAAAGCAATGAAATACTGATTTAACTTTTTTCATTTTATTTCTTAAAGTTTATCATATAAACTATAATTAATTTACATATTTGTTATTTTATATTTTTGTCTACATATTGGATGTCAATTTCTTATAAAAAAAGCTATTTTTAAGTTTCCTAAAAGATCCCTGGTAAGATTGTCCATCCCAAAAAAGATTTATGCTTTTTACACTGATTTTAAACATTGAAACTTTAAGAAGACACAAGTAATTACAAAACAGATTAGTTTTTATTATTCTAAGAAATACGTTAGTAGTTTCAAGTAAATCATATGTAAATACAAAAATGTGCTTACTTGGAATAACAAAACATTATAGTTTTATTATTATAAGAAATACGTTAGTAATTTCAAGTAATTCATTTATGTAAATACTAAGATGTAATTATTAATTATAACAAAAGTTTGTAATTTTGCCTTGTACTAAAAACATTTCTTGAAACTATGAATGAGCATTTTAAAAGATACTACATTGGTTTGCAGTAATTACAAAACTTTAACAATATTTACTATAATTTGCGATAACAATGAAATTTTGTAATATCTGTCATTGACTAAAACCGACTTTAAGGAATTACAATTACAAATACAAAGGTTTTGCTAAAAATCATTAATATTTGTAAAAACAGCGAAACTTTTGTAAGTAATATTAAAACTTAGTATTTCCGTCAAATACAAAACAGTTTTTTAATTTCTGGGTGTGTCTTTTTTCTCCGTGTGACATAACAAAATATGGAGTCAGTCATCGACTTAACAACCCAAACGATATGAAAACTTGGAAAGAAAATTGCAAGGAAAACAAAAGCGGTGAACCTGAGAACAGAATTCTTTTAAAAGTATTCTTTATTGACAGCATAAAGGAGCGGGGCTTAAGTAAATCCAAGTTAAGTTCTACATACAGATCTACTGAAGTGAATAACGTCGCCTTATGCTTTTATGGAGTTAATTGTCGTTAAAAAAAATACATCGTTACCATCCAAAACAGTAATTGTGATATCTGGAAATTTCCTTTTTCGTCTGACTGAGATCTTAAACGATTCTTGTTGCAGAGTTGATTTGTAGATGTAGCTGAACAAAGAAAGACCTCTGGTGTAAATCGGAATTCTTTTGCGAAAGTTCAAGAGCAAATCACGATATTTAATAATTATTTCGCTCTGCTGGGCTCCTCAGCAGGCACAATTCATCCTTGTCACTGAACATAATAGTTGTTTCTGTAAACAAATACCAAGAACTTAATAAAAATAAAGTATTCGAGATATAAATTAAGACAGCGCCATTTAAATATTTATATAATTTTTTATATGATTTTAAAATTTATCTGCGTAGATATGCCTGCCCTGGGTCTTTTGTCAGCATCTGACAATGGCGGACGTGTCTTCGTTTAAATTATTTTATTTTAGTTTATTGAAGTGTTTAGTGTATAATTTCGATAGTGCATTATCCAGTTAATGTTTTGGGACTATAAACTTTAATAAAACAATTGAATCGCCAACACTTTGTTGACTTTATTAGATGATGCCAAGAGGCCTCGTGGTGGCTTCAGTAATTGTACTATCACATTACTGAGCCCAATTAACCGAACAATCATCCAAGGATATATGTTAAACCTACAAATATCACTCTACACTGGCGAAATACGTCTATAATAATATGTGTCGCCATTAGTTAGGAAGAAGGAAAAAAATTTGCCCTCAAATGGCCTAGGCCAGCAAAGTAACTTTCGTCTAGAAATTTCAATATATTGGAGTCTATTTACAGCATACTCTTATGTTCTAAATTCAAATTTTATATGAAGCGTACACGAATCGTAGGGATTAGAGTTGGCTGTATGCTCTGTATGACACTGGCATAGAACAAAAAAAAGAGAAGCATGCTATTGCATGCATTGGCGGTTTGTAATTTTCGTCTCTTTTATATTTATCGTACTATTTTCTTACTTATTTATCATGATGAAGTTAACTAATAATTGCATTAGTGAAATATTATAATAATGAATGGTTCAAGAAGTTAAAGAAAAGGTTAAAGTGATAACAATTAGAACTTATAAATTTAGTACGATACAAGAAGACATCTAAATCCAAGCTACCACAATATTTTTAGTATTTTATAATTTCGTCGCATATTTCAGAGAAAAGCACTATACAAGCCTCGGCCGCAATAACTCTTGCTGGACTCGTACACAATAAAAGTCCTCGCCTGCGGCTCGGACTTTAAACGTGCCCTCGTCCACCAATAACTAATTTTGGGGCCGCGGCAGTAATGTACTATTATTCAATTCAATGAAAGATTTTACAGAATATTTGTTTGAAATGAAAGCTAGCTAATAAAACCAAGGATAAAAGAAGTTTGAGAAGAACGGCAAGAAGAAACTCCCTGTGGAGAAACCAGAAGAAAACTTTGCACTGTTGTACCCATAGTCTATGGTTGTACCATCCACAAAACCGTAAAACGCATTTGATTTCTTAATATTCTGTATGGGCATTCACTAATATCACTTAACAGGAAGCTTAACAGTCACAGATCTCACACGAGCTAAAAAAAGATTTTTATTCGAAATAGAATCATCGTCATCAGGTTATTATGATTAAATTTTTAGTTAATGTGCATTATTGTTATTTAAAAATATCCCTATTATTTGAAACAAAATATATACATGATATCCTTACACGATAGAAATACCAACCTTCTTGCTTCACGCTACTTCGCATCAAAACAACATGAGGTAACTAGTTATTGAATTTAGTTAACAATGGTTTAATCATCGATCAGTGTCGTTTATATCTTCAAAGAACACAGGTTACTTCTTATTAGTGCTTCTTTGTGGTGTTTTTATTTGTATGTAGTATGAAGTACGTAATAGCATAACTTATATTCAAAGAAGGGTAAAAAAATGCTGTTAGGGCAAATAATGTTGTTGTGTTGTATTTTTAAAATGTTTTGGTTAGTGCACACAGCCACTTACGCGGTTTAGTCTTCTGATGTGTAGTAGCTGAGATGTTTTCTGTAGTTACAGTATTTGCCGTTTTATTTTTATTGTTCAAAATCAATATAAAAACATAGTTAAATACAATAATGTTTCCACACGAAAAACTCACAGGGTTTATCTGTGTAGAAGAGTCGCTCTTAACTTACATAAATTTAGTAGGCCTACAAGCCAATACTATAGTTTTTTAAACAGTATTTTTTAAAATTCATTTTAAAACCAGAATTACAATACAGAATTCTACCATTTGCAAACTAAATCCTCATCCGTCTCATTCCGTCTATAATTTGTATACTTTGCCCGGTTTTCAAAATCACAAATACTATTGGTGTGTCTCGGGAAACGTAGTGTGGGACGTCCCCCTGCCAGGAGGACTGATGACCTGTGGAAGGTCGCTGATGGTGGCTGGATGAGGAAAGCGGGTGATCGTGCACTTTGGCGTACCTTTGGGGAGGCCTACGTCCAGCAGTGGACTGCAATAGGCTGATTGATTGATTGGTGTGTGTATAAAGTTTATTATAATGTTCTTTTCTATTATAATATTCTGATAAACATTTTTGTTCACTCACTATTTTATAACCATTGTCTGGTGCAGGTGCAGACATAGTATTAAGGGCTGTATTCATCTTACCGCCATCTTTAACAACCTTTTGATTTTCTTCATAGTCTGTCATACAGTTTCTAACAATACAGTTGAAGTCAAGCGTAAGAAAGTTGATGCATTTCAGGTAAGCAATTTAAATACCTACTTGTTTAGTTTAATTATACACTGACGCTCTGACCGCAACTGCGCATGCATGATCGAAGTTTTACCTCCGAGCTACGAATAATATTCGTAGCCTCCAAGACCATTTTTTTTAGCATAAAAATAAAGACAATTTCGCTTCAGGGTGAGGTATCAAGATGAAACATGCACCAGTTCTTAAGTTTGATCTCCAGCTATACTACTGTGAAAACCGCATCCAATTCCGTGAATCAGTTTATACGTGATGCGCATACAAACATACAGACAGAAATTACTTATAACATTATTATTTTATTTAGCTGTGTATGAATGAACATCGTACATTCCTGCCTAGCGGTCTATTATATTTCTATACGATCCCAAGATCCATGCGATCGTAGAAGTAGGGCTAGGCAGGATTGATTACTTACTCACATATAAAATAAAAGTAATACAATAACTTATTTTGTCCTAAGATGACAAATACTTTACCCATACTTTCCTACTTAGTTTGTATAGGTGCCAGTTATGAGTAAGTTATGCGTATGTTATGAGTATGCCAGTTATGAGTATGTCTGTAGTAATTTTTTACTGTAATCGCAATGTTCTCTTCTCAGGAATGGTACTTTTTAATACTTTCATTTTATTTACAATTCTTAGCTGTTGCTCGCCTTTTGAATATGAATACCCATTGTGTTTACCAGTTAAGTAGGTATATCTACTCACCCACACTCACACTCGCACACACATTCACATTCCCTCCACTACACACACCCTGCCTAGTGGTCTTAGATTATCCGATCCCAAGATCAACGTGATCGTAGGGCTAGGCAGACACTCACACCTTACACCTTCACTCTCACACAATCTAACATCTATTTCCCTTTCCCCGCTACGCGTACAAAACGTCGGCCTAAGCATGTTCTGTCCGATCCTGTTGATCCCATCCAGTCTTTTGTTGAGATAGCCATTGCCAATAGAGTACACTCCACAGAATGCCCTTCTGGTAGCAACCGCACCCGCCGGCGGGGACGCGGTAGACCCAATCAAGTTCTGCATAATCCTGGAAGACCCCGTCAGGGTCATTCCTCTCCCGCGCGCTTCTCGCCATGGCAACGTCCTAGGCCGAGGTCCGTGCCCCCAAGTGGGCGCCCTTAGGCTGTTGCTATAATACTACGGGTAAGAGCCTTCCACTCCCCCAAAAGTCTGGTTACGCTTGATACGTCGATTTTGCGACACAAGCATTAGGTCCACATAAAAAAAAAAAAAAAAACAATCTTACATCATCCTACAACGCGTAAATCTTACACCGCGCTCACTGCCTATAATAGTGCGTTATTTATTGTGTTGCTTGCTGCGTAACATTTTAGCTGCGTGGCGTCTGCTTTCCGCGGCTAACTTCATTTTCTTTCATTAATACTCTGTTATTTAGATCGTGGATAACTGTTATTGTCCTTTCACTTATGTATACTAAACTATGTAATTGTATTAATTAAATATGGCTGTTGTTATCCCTAAAAAAAAAAAACCAGACATCAATTGTTTAGGTTTCTATGGATTCTTTTTTCTCAAATATCTTCTATACAGCGTGTTACAAAAAATATCAAAAAAAAGAATATTTTTATCAAAGGCATTTAATTAAAACTTTTCCATCTCTAGTGATCAGCTGTGTCAAAGAATATTCGGACCAGATATGTAATTTTAGATCAATGTGCCTATTTTTACCGCTATGGTTAAAAATGTTTACGTACAACTTGTATCATAACATTCACATTAGAACAATTAATTTTAAAATGAAAAAAACTACGCATAAATAAAAAAAGCTTTTTAAATAATTGTCATGAAATAATGAACTAAATATTTCAAAATAATATTTATGTTTGTAAATACGTAAACAAGATAATTAAGGCAAAAAAGAAAATGTTTTCTAACATAAATTGATTTAAGTGCGAGTACATCTCTTTTAAGAATGTAGGCACAAATTTTCCGTTCTGAGAATCGATAGTCTATATTTAAGGTGTCAAATGACACTAGAGATGGGATAATTTGAATAAAATGCCTGTGATGAAGAATATTATTATTTTTTTGGTATTTTTTGTAACACGTTGTATATTACATACAGACATCGAACTGTGACAATTTTATTATACGTATAAATTATGCCATGATTAAAATAACTGACATTACACATAATTTGATAACATTTACTACAGGAATCAATCAGTTGGGCGGGACTGCAGAAATCTTCTTCACAGAAACCCCTCGACGCCGTCTGGCAGCCCGTTGCTGACACCAAGTAATAAGAGATATGAGCTTTTACGATTCTAATACTCGTAGTGATGATAATGTTTTTTTCTTTGTATTATAAAACGATTGTGTTTATAAAGCAGAAAGTGATAACTTTTATGCACCTCTGCGTTATTACTTCGCGCAGGGGTAGAAAAGCTTATTGGTTTAAAGATATATTTTTAATTAAGTATTTATTAATTATTTCTAATAAATATTTTTTTAATTTTCGCCGAAATTTATTGATGACTGAAATATAGCACTTAAAGGGGAACTGTTTTAGGCTAAGCCCGTTTTGGTTGCTCCTTTGGGATCACGACCATTTTTAGGAGTTTAGAAAATCTATTTGTTTACGTTAGACAATAGGTAGTATGCATAAAAAAAATTGATTTTGTAATAGTTCGTTTGAAAGTATACAAAAGTAGAATACAGTCACAGCAGAACTGATATTACTCGAAAAACAAACTAGATACACATTCAAAATCTAGTTTGTTTATCTGTCCTTCTTACAAAACAAAATTTTCTATGGCGGATGTATGGCCCGCGTGTCATATGATGTCACATGACACATCGGACCTCTCTGTCTAACCATCAACTTTGAAACCTTATAACTTCGTTTCTGAGCAAGATATTAAAAAATATTATATATTATTTTTTATGTGTTTATCTAGAACTTGAAATATTTCGATAAATAAAAAAAATGTGCAAATTCCCTTTTCTGTAGGCATCCATTCTACGTGTACTCTGCATTTGCGGATCGTCGCCGGGAGCCCTCAGCTGTAGTAGTGATCGGAGGTACCAAGAAGACTCGCATCAAACCCTCCTTGTTTTGCCGCTTATGGATGCGCAGTAGTCACACCACCTACATTCTCGAGGCCAAAATAAAGGTAACTAAATTGACATTTCTTGTACCGCTTACTTATTTAAAAAGTATCAATCAAGATCACTTTACGAGACTTTCTGCAAATTGGTTTTGCGAACGACCTTGCAGGTTGAATAGTACCTAATTAAATTATAACAAATAGCTCTAAGCCACTTGTCCAAAGCCAGGTCAGATCGCCCGTATCAAACAGCGAGTAACTGAACTGGTCCTTACCTATCTTACAAATAAACACCCACTGAGGGCGCTGGGCGGATAACCTTCGGTGGAAAAAAAAAATCTGATAGTCAGAAAAGTAAGATATTTCAAGGAATATTGTCAATTTTTAAAAGCAATTTAGTTATATTTTTTATTTACTGAATACCTATCGCTGTGTTAATTAAGTAATTATATTAATTAATAGTACTTTTATTTTTATTACATTCAAGTTTACCGAGGAATACAATAGCTGGTACAATAGTGCAGCATTAGTGACATGCCTGTTACACAAACTGTATCCTAAGGATGCTGTCGGAGGGTCCATATCGGTCGTGTCTCAGACAGCACCGGAGAAACGTGCCACTAATTTGCTCGAAGTCATGGACACTAAACGTAATAGTTCGGATAAAGTACGTTAACTATTTTCTATTTTGCTTTTTATTTCCGTCCAGTAACAATATTCTCGACAGAGTTTTTTGCTTGATTCGACAGCGTAATCAATGCATTGAAACCATATTTGTAAAAAAATGTGTTGTTTTTAAAAGCGTTTTGAACCAATTCAACGATGAATGGTGTTTGTAAATTAAATATTGTGAATATAAATGTAATATTTCGAGATAGCTGACTGTAGTATTTCAATGGGAACAATACACCTCAAAATAATGTTTCAGCCAAAGCTACACATGTGCGTCAGGCCTTTACACAACTCTTTTGATGACGTAGAGTTGATGATTGAGTGGATAGAGCTGAACAGAATGATGGGAGTGTCCCACTTCTACTTCTATAACATGTCGATTGGCGCACGTGTTGAATGCATGCTAAGGAATTATGACAACAGGGAAGAACTTTTCACTATTCTACCATTTCGGCCGCCTGTAAAAAACCTTTTGTGAGTATGTGTATGAGTATGTTTTCATCGTATACAATATATAATATACTAGCGGCCCGCCCCGGCTTCGCACGGGTAGAATAATTCATACACATTTTCAACCAACTTCAAATAGGAGGAGGTTCACAGTTCGCATTTTAGCAATACGCCCGCGACTGCGTTCTAGCGGTCGGTCCGCCCGTGGCTACGCTCGCGTTGTGCTTACACTGCTTGCAATCTTAATTTTCCCGTGGGAATAAAACTTCCCCGTAAAAAGGATCCTTTGTGTTATTCGATTGTGTTATTCCAGGGTACAAACTATCTCTATTCCTTTCATCCCAATCTTAGTACCCGCCCCGCACTTCGTGCCTACGTACGGCTGCTTTGCGCGGGGCCACACTGGTCATCGCGCGGCGGCGGTGTTTATTTTCCTAAATTCATAATATCTGGATAAGGATTAAATTAATCTTTATTTGGATAAGGATTAATACGACGGTATGGTTATCATGGTCTGGTTTTGGTCAGCTGTTTTATTAACTTTTTTTTTTAAATGGTTATAGTGACATGACTACTTTAGTTGGACATATAGTATCACAAAGTTTTTTGTAGATATTGATATGCCCTCTAATATTATAGAACATTTTTTGTTCTATCATCAATAGTTTCCGCAGCGTATGCGATGAAAGAAATTTGTAAGCAATTTTTTTTACACCTTGGTTCACGTTACGGAAGTTTTAGCAAGGATTCCTAATTTTTTCTAGTAATGAATATAACCTATGTTACTTAGGGATAATGTAGTATTCTAATGGTGAAATAATTTTTAAAATCGGTTCAGTAGTTTTGAGTTTATTCGTTACAAACATACAAAAATACAAATCTTTCCTCTTTATTATATTAGTATAGAGTATACAACGTGTTACAAATAATACAAAAAAAAAGAATATTTTATCAAAGGTATTTAATTAAAATTTTCCCATCTCTAGTGATTAGCTGTGTCAAAGAATATTTGGACCAGATATGTAATTTTAGGTCAATGTGCCTATTTTTACCGCTATGGTTGAAAACTTTTACGTACTACTTGTACCATAACATTCACATTAAAACAATTAATTTCAAAATGAAAAAACTACAAATAAATAAAAAAAGCTTTGTTAAATAATTGTTATGAAATAATAAATTAATGAAATAATGAACTAAATATTTCAAAATAATATTTATGTTTGTAAATACGTAAACAAGATAAAGGAAAAAAAAAACTAACATAAATTGATACAAGTACATCTCTTTTAAAAATGTAGGCACAAATGGTGTACAAATACTTTTCCATTCTGAGAATCGATAGTCTATATTTTAGGTGTCAATTGACACTAGAGATGGAAAAATTTTAATTAAATGTTTGTGATGAAGAATATTCTTTTTTTGGTATTTTTTTGTAACACGTTGTAGTTATGTCGGAGATTGAAGGTAGATTGATCGTAAACAAACGATTGACAGTTCGAATTCTAACGTTAGATTAGCATTGCTGGTAATTGAGGGTAGATTGTTCGTAAACAAACTAGTGCCACCTGTCAGTTTGAGTGGTAACGTCAGATTGACTAATGAGTTGATGGAACGTTGAGTGAGCTTATTGAATGAATGAGTGAACGAAGTGAAGTCCTTCATAAGAGTGGGAGTAGAAAGGATCCGGCAGTAGGTTCGTGGCAGTCGTGTTTTCTGATAATTTGTGTGTCTGTGAGGTTGAGTGAATACTTCGAGAGGACGTGCGAGTCCATGTGTGGTGACCGAATATGTGGTTTCGATGAATGCGTGTAGAATATGTTCCTTTATTGGTTGTACCACAGTCCAGTGGTGTCTGTAACCGTAAGTAGAGTGTTATTGTGTTAATAGCTAGTTCATCTAATATTCGTGTAGTACTTTGAGAGTAGGTGTTGTTATCATGACCGCGGGTGGAGTAACTGTAATGTGGACGAGTTACATAGGGTCCAGAAGGGGTGGCCCGTTGTATTATGGCCAATGCTCAGTGTCTGTTTTCATGCCTATTTCCCAGTGGCATAATTGTTGGTGCTCGGACCTACCTAAACCCCTTTTAGGGTGTGATCGGTCCCGATCGCTCATGATAACGACTATGATTAGATAGTGTTGCTGTTTAGAAAGGTTCTGTCCTGAAATCTTAGTATGAAATGCCCACGTGTGTTGTGTATAGCTTTCCTGACGAACGTATTGAGTAATCACGTGTTGTATTGTTAGTTTACCTATTGT
Organism: Carpatolechia fugitivella; assembly: GCA_951230895.1. Taxonomy (NCBI): domain Eukaryota; kingdom Metazoa; phylum Arthropoda; class Insecta; order Lepidoptera; family Gelechiidae; genus Carpatolechia; species Carpatolechia fugitivella. The sequence continues at coordinate 17,466,383 of OX579648.1, forward strand.
GACAGATAAAAAAAATATTTTTTATTTGACAGTTAATAATCGATCATAAGTGTTGTCTTTTATTTTTCTTCTTTTTTCCCGACATAAAAATACATCCCTGTAGTTATTATTACAATAATGATGGTCTGGTTGCTCGGTTCGATCAACACAATTAGTACTATTATAGTAGTATTCTCTTTATAGTGATAATGATAAGATTACTGAAGGTAAATAAAACCTTAGACTTGGATTGAAATTTTTATAATTCAGAATATTTGTCTGGATTTTTTCATTTTGTGTAGAGTGTTGTGATTAATTTTCTTAAATTTTAAGGAATGAAGGCCAGCTTGTGTCCAACCAGGACTGTTTATATAGATCGATGTCTCAAGCTGATTGGCTGATGGCCATCGACCTGGACGAGGTGGTTCTGCCGCACTCGGCTGGGATTCGTTTCCTGCACAAGAACAAAGAGAGTGGCTTGCCGCTCTTAGTAGCAATGTTCAACACGATGGTCAGTCAATATTCTCTGGAGGATAAACACTTTGCGTTTTCATTCAGAAATGCGTTCTTTTACCAGGGCTTTGAGGTTAGTATTATGAAGATTTTCGAGGTGGTAAATAGTTTTATTTTCTCAACTAGTACTTTAACTGCAGAGAGAAAGTGCGCGCCATAAAATCCTAAAGTTAAATTTAGAACCACATACCCTAACATTTGCTAAAATCCACATGATATTTTAGGATGATCCGGAATCAACAGTGCCACTAATGACTTCAAGAAAAACGGAGAGGTTAGAGTTGCTCAACTGGTACGGAGTCCGTAGCAAGTACGCAGTGCAACCATCTAAAGCCGTCGAGCTCGGCGTCCACAAAGTGACCGTGTTCATAGACAACAAACATAGCGTGGATGTCTATGTGAGCTCTAAAGTTCTCCTGCTGCATCATTATAGGGTACAAGAGGTTTTTGAGTAATATAAAACGATCATATAAAATCCTTCTGGCGGTGGGGCTCGAACTCACGTCTTCGGCCTTGGCGCAGCCGACGTGCTGAGCTAACCATTACACACATTTAAAGAGTTCATAAAAACCCGGAACTAGGTCTTCCTTTTCAATCTTATTTTATCTTACTTTTGTTTCTGATAATAATTAATGTTGTGTTTCATTATCTTTATTTTAGCACCAATGCGTTCAATATATGTGCACAAAGGGCTATCCAACCAAAATAGATCGTGCAGCTCACATGTGGGCCAAATCGCTTTGGAAGAAGGTGCAAGAACAGCTGGCAGACCTGGACCAAGATTGTTTCCAGAACTAACGAGTGTTTAGGTAAATATCCCCTAATGTTTATCATACATAAATCATAAATGCATCTTAATGTTTTTTCGGTTACCAAAAGCTCAGCAGTAACATATCCACCTACTTATTGATCGAACCGCACATGCCTTGAAGAAATCAAAGGTTGTGTATGAATTAGACCAATCGCAGGCTTGCCTTTAGTCCTCACAATGTTTTCATTCACCGTAATTAAAAACAGAGAGAAAGTCGTCAGCTTTTTTTTCTATTTCCGCAGATATGAAGAAACATTGCAAACTTCATGTGACCAGCCAGTAACTGCCCACACTACATTGAGGCTATTTCTCCATGTCACGTTCTAATCCTTTATTTAAGTTGGTCCGTCCTTTTCACCTTTTAAATATTGAAAAGGGACAGAAGATGACCATCCTAAAATTAGAGCTGTCAAACGAATTTGAACCTTATGGTCGTGTCGATAGCACAATTTTAGAGAGCACTTTAAAAATGCGACTTAAACTTATCATTCGTTCAAATTTACATCATCCTTCATCTGAATTCATCACCTCTCTTTCATTGGTTATAAAAATGAAAAGGATAGATGGATTTTAAAATTAGAATTAGAGCATAACTTCCCAAATCGGAGCCATTATATTGTACTGTAATGTCAAAAATGTATCAGAGTTAGATTGTTCAACGAACACGACTCTATTGCCATATTATTATTAAATTATTGTTTATTATTATTGTCACGTCACTATGAATTATGATCGTATTTATTTTACTAATACAACGCCTGATAAACATCTAGTGTACATAATCGCTGTAAAATCGTTAATTTTGGGTGCGAGTTTTAAATATGCTGTAGAAGTGATTTGTTAAGTGACTTATTAATCATTCATGAAATTCATCTAGACCACGTTCAACTCCTTTTTATAATATACCTATACAAAATAAAAATATTATTACTAAATAGAAATAAATGTCTTTTCATAAACATTTCAGATGTTTTTTTTTACAAATGCCTGATTCATTAGCTGCCGAAATACTCACTGTAAAACACGAAAATATATTTAAATCTAAAAAATATATAAATCAAAACGTACTTCATATTAATAAATAAGTCACGTTTACTTGTTCCACTTGTATTTTATCCACCCGACCGGTTTCGACCAACAGATCATCTTCACAGAGTTATTAATTACTTAATCTAGATCACATAGTTTGTCAATGACGACCGTCATACAACTATAAACAAGAGTAAAAGTGCGGACACTCGCAAGTATCAATCGTATAAAATATATACCTCCTAGATAGGAGTTGTTTATTTCTTTTGAATAACATTTGAACTGCCATCTTCTAAACATGGAACTACAACACAGGAAATGAAAACAACTTGGATGACATCTAATCACAGATTTATGTTCATAATCATATAAGTCATCGTCAGTTTCTGCGAAAATAATCTCATTTATTGCGAGATCGACGAACGGAAGCGAATGGACCCGCGCCGCTCGTAAACATGGCGGTTATGAGGAACTTTTAATGGCGTGCCATAAATAAATCCAATCAAAACTCTTCATTTTAGGATTAGGAAAAAGACACAGTTTCCAAAATACTACCCGATTGCAGTTTAGGAAGCCGCAGGACGACGGGTTTAATACGTTACCCAACGCTGAGTGGTGTATTTTCAGCCAGTTTATATTTTCAAGATTTATTATACTTTTTTATAACCATACAGATAAAAATTGTTTATTCAAAGCTTATTTATACCAAAGGTGAAAGAAGTTTGTACATGGTTGGTGCGTGCTACAAGGTGCTAGGGGTCTGAGCCCTCTGCTCTCCCGCCAGTCCGCGCCCGCTGTATGAGTTCATCAGGTAAACATCGCGATTAGGTTCGTTAGAGGGAAAAAAACAAGTGTGCGTTCACTGTCAGAAAGTGGAGTTCACTGTGGACGGCCAGAAGAGTGGAGCTCACTGTGGATGACCAGAAGAGTGGAGCTCACTGTAGATAGCCAGAAGAGTGGAGTTCACTATGGACGGCCGGAAGAGTGGAGTTCTCTGTAGACGAGTGAAGTTCACTGTGGACGGCCAGAAGAGTGGAGCTCACTGTAGATGGCCAGAAGAGTGGAGTTCACTATGGACGGCCGGAAGAGTGGAGTTCTTTGTAGACGAGTGAAGTTCAGTGTGGACGGCCAGAAGAGTGGAGCTCCTTCCTAATATTGTTTTGTATCGATAAAGAGCAGAATCTAATTAGACGACAAATCAAGAAAAAGTATAATTTTATATTATTATGCTTTAAAAAGTTTAGTTTAATCTCAAGTTTTCAGGTAATACGAGTATTGCTGATGTTTCTCTTCTTCGATTCACGCAGTCAGTCGGATAACAAGTTTATAGATAGATATTTATTTTCCTAAGACGATCTGAGACGTTAAATAAATTAAACGAAATGGAATCCTAAAATCGATTATTCCTGTACGACAGGAATAAAACGCAGTTGTATAAGTTAAATTATAAGGAACATATATATGTCCACTCGCCTATTTGCATATTGTACTTGTAACTGGCTGCTGCAAACACCTACGTGCAAATGCTTGAATTCATCTCTATTCCTAACATTATAAATAGCTTTTACGAGGACCATGAAATCGTTATGAAGCATATATTTTAGAATTTCAATCAAAATGCTTATAAGATCCGATAGCATAATGCGATGATGGTTCATTCATAGCATTCATTCGATTATGTTGACCGAACAAAAGTATTATTGTGCAATTATGTTATCGCGGGCATTTCATCTCATCGGAGGTTATCTTTGTACCGGCCTCTCAATTCTGGCAGATTCCATCCGGTTGGATAGTGATATTTTAAATAATCATAAATAAAAAAAACTGTAACATTATTCGTCCAAACTCGTCAAAAACAAATTGAATCAATATACATTTTTGGAGCTGTTTAATCGTTTTTATTAATCGTACTAATTTAAATGTAAAAAATTTAAATCTCTTATCTCTTTACAAAACGCTAGCTATATTTTAGCTTAATTTTTTGGCAGAATTGATTACATAGTTCATTTTAATATTTGAGTGAACACTACATTACCGCTGTAGTACCAACGCACGCACCTCTAACATACAATAGCCGGCATTGTGTGTCAAACAAGTCATGTATCTCGTCACGTTACGTCACAATCGTCATCGAATCGACTGCCGATATAAAGGAGTACTGTCAAGGTGTAGTTGCGCAATAGTATCCGCGTGGTGCGCAGTGTCATTGACATGAGATCAAGATACGGCGGCCGAATACCCATAGCCATATTGAGAGTGAAATTCTCGAAAAGTCGCTATCAAAATTCTACTAATACTTAATAACAACGACTAGTTGGTTGGCAATTGTCTATCTGCATTGTTTTATTATCAGAAAAAAAATGTGGTTTTTGTTGTAAAAGTTTTTTGTCATCTTCAAATTTGTATCAGCTATCCTATTCCAATTTTCTTCAAGAAAGTTATTAAAGATGGCAACATTCTATTCATTTAATACTCATAGCACAAATAGGACAATATTACAAAAATAACAAATAACATTCAGCAAAAAATATTTAGTTCGGTAAAAAAAGACAAAACACACTTTTACATTTATGACATTAGTAAGAATTTATTGCTTAGGACTACTTCCGTCAATGCAATTAGTCTGACAGCAGTTGAACGAACAAACGTGTAGGAAGTGAATTGGAGAACTATGACATGACACGACAGAAGAAGACATTTCTATTATTACGTTTTTTAATGTGTTTTTAAAGTGTACTATGACACAAAATAATTTATTGGACCAAAATATGGTTAAATAAAATTAATACTATAAACATTGTGAAAATGTGGACGTATAGTAGACCCATACGAGTAGATAGCAAAACGGAATTCAGCAGGTTTTTTAACAATAGACCAGTTCCATCGGCTACAGGACTATGCAGTGAGAGTATTTTCGATGAATTACGGCCGATCCTGATGTGGTGCTGATCTTACTCAATGATGAGTCGATGACTTTAATGACCAGCGATAAATATTGCGTAGCTTGGAAAGGTATTCGGCTGATACGACTCAGAATCCGGATATAATCAGTTTCCTCTGTAAGCTGCAAGTCATCTTAAGTACACAAGCATGTGTCAGTTCTTTATCTTTTACAACATGGAATAAGTATTCATATTTCTTTAATATATCCAATATCTCGATCCTGAGTGAAATTAAAAGATCTTTCTTCCTTTGGAAACGCAAAAATTGTACAGCTTAACCTACTTACTTATTATAATTCTTGAAGATTCTTATTTATTCTTAAACAACGAATGTGGTAGTAAGAAAGTAAGAAAGAAATAAAGAAAGAAAGAAACATTTGGTTAGATTAGGTTAAGTCCTACACTTAACTAGTTTAGTAGATCATGTCGATAAACATTTTATTTCGTTAGACTATTTGTTCTTGATCTCTCCTTACTTTGGTAGATTCGAGACAAAACAGCAATTATGTATTTCTAATTATCGAACGTTATCGGGCATAGCTGTAGAAACACAAATTTGCCGTCCCAAGAGCGACCCGAACGCAGCAATGTAATCTGAAGAAGTAACTGGATCTAGGGAGATGAAATTACTACTATATAAATGCTTACTTAATTTGTGACTATCTTAGATATACACTCACTCTTATCAATCGTCTAGTGCTGTTGAAAAAAAGTCTCTCACTAGACTAAAATGCCACAGGCTTTTCGCCTGACCTGGTAAAACTCCAAATAAATACCCCTTTCTTGAATAACCCGCCAACCGCAAATCAGCTAACGCTCTAGTTAACCGACGTCACAACAAGAGGTGTGGTGCGTGTTTCACACGGGCGTGCCTCACTGACGCTTACGCAATGTTTTTTGCACGAATTTGACCACTCGCCCGCGGAACAAGTAGAACCTGATATTGTTTGTTATCTACTTGCTCTAATATGAACAGTCAGTCGGTCTGGAAGTTAGGTATAAGAGCGGCTCTAAGTGAAGTCAGCAGAGCCTCATCCGCATAATACAAATTGATGATGAGTCAATAATGGTTATTAAAATCAAGAAAGCATCAAGAAGTTTTCACAGGAACTCAGGAATAAGAGGAACATATTAACCAATGTTTAAGCAGATAAACCTACGTAGACATTCCTACGAAATTTCAATCGAAACTGAAACAATCATTAGGTAACAAATTCATGACAAAAAATATCCTATCTGTACGAAGTCGGAGCAGATCGCTAGTCACGCTAGTCGTAGACCGGTGGTCTAGCAGCCGTCGTGACGCGGGCGCGGGCGCAGGGTGAGCTAATCATATCGAGCTAATGGCTCTAATGGAGGTCTGATTGGAGGAGTCATCTGATCTGACGAGCTGGGTCACTTACAGGTGAAAGTGACATGTTGTGTGACTCAGTGCGACGCAACTTCCAGCTATACTTCAGGCCGCCTTTGTTGGCTAAGTGTGTTTACAGTCTGTGACCTACTGGGTCCACCTGAAGATTTTCTCACCTCGCATGTAGGTTTATAAAACGGGAAATTATATTATATCTTGGATTTACTGAGTGTGGTGTGTATAACAAAGGCATTTCCGGTACAGAAAACTTTAAGCGTCCATTATTATTACGTTTATTAAATAGTTTTGTGATTTTCCATATTAATTTATTTATGAATGATTTTCTAGTCTACCTTGGGCAAGTTTACCTAGCATCATGATAAAAATTATTTGTACAAGTTATAAAAAGTAAAAATAAACTTATTTAGTAGGTACTAAAACAGCCCTTCCTGAAAATATACGATTCAGATCAAAAGACCTTTGCTGATTCAAGGTGTTTTGATTCCTTTGGGGCCCTTTGGCCCCGCTGGCGAATAATAAATTTTATTTGCTTCTCATTCCATAACCCTGTAGGTACTATGTAAATACCTATTAAATAACACTAGTACTTATACCTATCAACCTTCACGCGGAGTATAAAACTGTTTCGATGAAAGGGCCCCGCCACGCATACGCACATCGATCTTTTTAAAACTTTTTCAATCACTATGGCTAAGCGTTTTATTCTAGCTAATATTGTAAATGCAAAAAAATATGTTGATTATATTTCATCAACTCTGATAGTAAAGGAAATGATAAAAAGGTTGACGAATGTCTAACTCCACAGTTATGCTATTATCATTGCCAAGACACGAAGCCGAGTCACGTTTCTACTCCCGAGCTTTGATACGAATGAATCAACGCGAGCTTCAACTGCAGATAACACTGAGTGGATATTTGTTCACGTGCTATTACGCAAATTATTACCGATTTTACTATGTTACTTCGTTGAATAAGCAACGGTCCCAAGATTGATTCCCAGATAGCCAGAATTCGAAACATACTAGAAGAGTGCTCCTTACACAACCATCTCAACATACAAACTTTTGTAGAGTTACTGAACTTAGCTAGAATTAAATATACTGCGATGAAACCGATTATAAAAGGTAGTCAAAATTATTATTACGATAAAATGAAACATTTCCTTACAGCCATCATCCTAGCGCAAACACAACACCAATACAATATTCATAGAGTTATTATAATTCTGATCGATTTATAATAGATCAAGTTAGTTCTAAACATTTTTGCATCAATTTTACGAAAACTACAGATGTGGTTTGATCCAAGGTGTATTATTGTAGTCTGTACCTTTTTAACGACTCAATCAGTTTATTATTACTTTCCATATTTAGGTACCTACTCCATATTGGAAAAAAATTGTAGACTATTGCACAATTTTACAAATACACGAAGTTATTATTATGTCGTAGCAGTTGCTACGCTCGCTACGAAATTTCGTAGCAGAACAAAAATTAGGTCTTTTTAGTAATTTTGGTTATTTTAGTTGGTTAATCTTAATAGTTAGTTTGAAAGTAAAATAAAAAAAAAATAACAATCGATGTCGCAACATTCAAAAGGGCTTGCACGTCAGAAATTAGTGAGCGCCAGGTATGGAGTATTAAAAGATAAATAAATGTAGAATCGAATCGCACTTCTATAAATCCTCGGAATGTATCTTATTTATTATCATTAATTTATATTTTACGTAACATACAAACGGTAACTGTGATAGATGTCGCTGTGTTCGGTAATTAGACGACATTTATCGCCATTAGCATGGTGAGGTAATCGCCAAAAGCTGTCCACTTGCCGTCTGCAACGCCTGGTCGGTGGGCCACTAGTGTCGTCTGTTAGTGATCTTAAGTGTCAACTGTTTTTATTTATTTAAAGTTAAATTGTATGTGTTATTGTGATAAATAAAATCATATAGGTATAGATATTTTATTATTATAGCTAAATATATTGACCGTTGTAAAGAGAAAGGGGAGAAGCTGCACTTAGGCGAGATTTGACTTTATAATATAATTGCATTTTTGTTAGACTGCAAGAGCACTATACTCGTAGATTCTTTAGGCCCAGAGCACGACCCATGGATTTTATATCGGTAATTAAAAGCAGTTCTAATACTGATTGAATAGAATTTTAGTGAACTCACCCAAAAAAATGTAATGACGGATCTAAGTGATGTAATAACATCCTATGGAAATAAATATATGTTTTTCTATCAATCAGCCAATTGCCGGATGATGATATTTTTGTATACTATTTTCTAAATATTTTTTTCAAAACTCCTTGTTTTAATTGTATCTGAGCTTGATTGTTAAAAAGAGAATAACAAAGAGATTCAAATTGGTCTCATATTGTACCTTAATACAGTATTATTGTGCTATTTATTCTTTTTTTTTAACTATTAAACCAACCGTGATTTGGGGTTTAGTTTAGTATCGTTGAGATTATCGATATTGGAACTATCGACGTTGCAGCAACATTATTAGTCTCCAATCCAGCACAACTTATCTAACAGCCACTTACCCAGATAACTATTGGATTGGCAAAACCAGAGGACACCATGTCTTGTAGATAAATCTTTATACTTGTGGTAGCATTGCATAACAAATAAGTACTTATTACAAATGTGAATATGCAGATCCTAAGTTTATAATAGAACCTAAAACTATTATATGTAGCGAAAAATGTAATGTTATTTGTAGAGACAAAATAGATGTTATTTGACGGCACTAAATAAGACACTAAAGCAAAGATATTTGCAGTACAAAACTTACAGTTCATTTCTAGCCATTGAAGGTGCCACTGCCCGCTCTCTAATTAAGATGATAGAGATAAAGGAATCTGCTAATTGCTGAAATATGTGACAGCTTTAGTCTTCTTTGCAAATTACAGTAAGACTTATTGAATAGCCAAAACTCACTAACACTTTTTTGCAAACAAATTCCGGAAGCCAACTTCTCCATTAGCAATCGCACGTAACGTTACCACAAAACAAACACACATCAGTGAGGATGACAGTTCGCATACATCACGCCCGGCCTGCTCCGTCAAAACATTTTGACAGCTGTCAGTTTGACAGCTGGCCGCGAAAAGCACGCGCTAATTGCAACAGACACACCGCCGGCGTGGGTTTACTTTCATTTGTTATACAATATTTAATTAGTCGGTAAGGATTAATTAATAACATCAGAACATAATTTAGTACATTAGATAATGTAATTGACCACTTAGGTTGCCATTTTGACGCATAAGTAAGTAGGTACACTTTGATTATGGAATGTCGGGCTATATTACCACTGTAGTATACATAACAATAGGTCAGTTAGAGTAAAAAGGAAATTATAACATAAACTTTTGAAATTGATAAGGAAATGACAAAAAGAGGAATTCCTTCTTGTGAAGAAAAATACCTAACTCAAGACTTGATTGTTTAATAGACACGATTTACAACCCACCTATGCAAAATTTGAGTTTAATCAGACATTATTAAGTAGTTCAGATAAGAATTAATTTGCAAGACTTATACATTAAATTATATCTTATTGACTAATAACATTCTAAAATTTGAGGGATATTTGACGCAAACTGAATTTATCACATGAAATATAAGTGAGAGATCAAAAAGTTTGTCCAGCCAGAACTGTCCTAAGTTATCACAGATATTTTATCGTCGGTATAGACGGGTGGTTGGCCGTCTTCAAGTCGCAATATTAACATTTCCTTTGTCTCCTGGGGAGCGGCAACTCTACAAAAGGCCCAAAGTTATGTTATAGTGAAATACCGGGAGAGCATAAATTGCAACGGTGGTCCCGACAACGACCCCGTCTGCACACTGCTACGTGGAGTTATGCCTTTATTCTACAATATTTACTTAATATTTACGCTAGCATTAATGTTGTAGTAAATCGACCTCCATGCTTCTTGGAGCACTAGTAGGGCTTATCTAATCTATGCACGTCGTAAAGTTCTATTCGATTCCTATAAATAGGTGCTTCGACTAAACTAGTGGAACGGAATTTTCTTATTCTGTTTCTTTTTTTCAGGTCGTGTGTGAGTGTGATTACGGACTCCGATCCGAAAAGGATGTGCTTACACTTTTGGACAATAATTATACTGATCAATTAGACCTCGTGTATATCGTGCTTAATGATGAAATTGACATATCAAAAATGTTTCATAGATAGGTAACTCAGGTTTATTCCCCTCTTAAGTTCTATCTAGTTCACACAAAAGGATTACCAAAGGTACTTTAATATTTTTTACTTAGGACGTGTCGTGTTTACATCTCACACCCACAATTTTCTTCGAAGTGTTCTGCCCTGCGGTACAAACGTTCAATCTAGATATTTTCGAAGAACAAGAATAATATTACCAACTAACTATTCTTTCCATTTGCGCTGGAGTCGAGTTGTACACGTATTTGAGACTATTTCGAACTTATACCAAGGTAGATGCAATCAGTTTGCGGTCTAGTGTGGCCAGATGTAGAAATTTTGTACTGTTTTAAATTATTATAGTATCTACCAACATTAATGCAAATTGTTTTCATCATTGTCATATCGTGTGGGTTGTATTGTTATGGTTGGACCATCCCCACAAACCCTGGTGTCGGAATTATTGAGCTGCCAATTGTTGTGGTAATAACAGTTGAAATAATTTTACTTTATCTGTGGAATAATTTTGAGCCAAATTTCTATAATCTCCAATATTGCATCTGGTCACACAGCTGCGATAAAATGGTGAGCATTTCCTATGGAAACACAGTCCGCCGTTGCCATTATCTTATTACAGGACGCACGAATGCGCCCGCGCACTTTTTCTGCAATAAAATCAGACGCCAGTTAATACTCGCGTTCACAATGAGCAGGCGTGACAAGATACAATCTAGGATAGGGTCGCAATCCTTTCCGATTTTCCTGAACATTGCATCTCTGAAATAATGCTCTTCAAATTGTCGTCGCACTGTAGCACAGAAAAAACAAATTATTTAACATATTTTTAAACAAAACCTTTTAGACGTTTATATTCAAAATTTCAAGTCAATACATGAGAAAAAAAATCTGATGAAGATGTACAAAAAAAAATACCATTAAATAATTTAAATTAGGCAATAATACATTACTGCCGCGGCCGCAAAATTTGCTATTGGTGGACGAGGGCACGTTTAAAGTCCGAGCCGCAGGCGAGGCGAGGAGTTTTGTTTTTCCTATTATGAACAGAGAATATGATGTTTTCTAAATAAATAAATATGATAAAAAAAATAACTTAATATTGTTGGATTTGCCTACGATCGCATGGTAATCCTGCGTGGTAGCCCTGCCGGTGAAACTAGAGTTAAAATAAATAAATATCGCATTGAACAACGCGAATAGCCTTTGGGACGACATTACGGGTAATTACCGGCCAGCCGCCCGCCGCCGCCGCCGCCGCCGCCGCCGTTCGCGCGTAGGATACCTACGCTGCTCCCAGCCCGACACGTGAATCCTCTTTTAAAATACTGGACATTGTTTTGGACAAGATATATTTTATCTGCGACGATGACGTCATGATTGCTCCATAGCCTTGGTATGGTAAATGTTGTCTTTTTATGTTGCTAGAAAATATGTGCGGTTTAGTATAAGTATATTATGGTACCAGTATTATTTTGATTGCTATCGACTCTTGTTACGGAGGTGTCGTCAGGTTGGAATCCTTGATTGTCTGATATGTTTCAGTGCTTCGAAAGGATTGACCCAGGGTCTGTGAGGTCGGTTGTCGACCTTGCTACTCACTCGATGAAGAAGAAGAAGAAGAAAATGGAGCTCCCGTTCCTTAGCTCCCCGAGCTTAACGTGCATGAATGAAATGTTTTAGAAATGTTCACAAAAAGGTCTTTGTTAAAGTTTTAAATAGGAAAATTACGTCGCCATAACCATTTGAAAATAAGGTTATTTCACTAAAAAAGCCGTCGTGACAAAAATGCTGAGTTACATCTTTTTCCAAAAATTACATTTAAAAATCAATAAGTTATAAACATTGACGTAAAAAACTATAAATGAAAAAAGAACACAGACTTTAACAATTTATTAAACCTTTCTATTTAATTTAATCATCGAAAGTGCTATAACTGCTACTGTCAGATATGTTGAAAACCGATTAAAATCTCTAAAATTTTATTAACGAAACAAAGATTTCGTACCACGATGTAAAAACCGTTAGTCGATTAGTTCCCACCGAGATTATATCTCAAAAGTGCGAAAGTTGTTTGTGAGGTAGTAGATGAAGTGAGGTATGGGACGAAATTGCCGATCTCTTAATTGTTTTCACTTTCAACGGTTACGTGAGGCTTTGTTCCCAGAAAGTGACTTGCTGAGATGCTATCGTCCTAACGAATAGGATTTTATTCGATTCGATTAAACGTTGCGCAATCGTGCTAATATTCACTTCCGATCCAGTATTCCGAATCTAAATAGATTCGTAAATACAAACCTGGTCATCACTCAGCTCTACTCTATTTCTTTCGCGGTTTCTTCACCCAAAAGTAGCTTAGATTTTTTTTTTAGATTAGCAATATAGCAACCTGTTGACTCAATTTTTTTTATTTTTTTGTTTCGCATTTTGTAAATTAAATTCTTGGTGTCAATAAAGAATATTTGTATTGTTTTGCAAGATCTAGATCCTTAATACAATTACTACGGCAAAAAAATACATATTTAAAGCCTGTTCCGAAAATTATTTACTACAAAACAATACACTTGCTGATTTTCCAAAAACACGTTTATTTCTATGAAATATATTTCCGTTTAATTTTGGAAAATCATTGTAGGTACATTTTTATTACCAAAATAGCCAAAATTTTAACGGATTTGCCTTAACTAACCAACATTACTGCAATTATTTCTTAAATAGAAATACTGCCAAGCTTTACCTACTTTTTAACAATAACTCCTAATCTTGCAAAGGTTTACATTACCTTGTGATTTGTATACCCATTATAGTAAGTGATATGACGCGTAATATCGTTATTGCTCTGTGGTTACGACGTGCTCTATGGAGCACAATGACTCAAAATATCGAAAGAGCTTTTAATGTAGTCGTCCCTAGCACGCAATAGCTGACCGTCTTTGTAGCCAAAGTGATTTAATTTAATAGGTAAGTAATATAGATGTTTCATAAGAAGTGCGTGTCCGAGCGAGTGGTCGAGCTCCGCCGACACGACGCGGGCGCAGCGCGTGCTGTCTGTCAACAAGAGAGACGCATTGTCCACGCGACAGTCGGGACAAGCTTTAGGTTGGGGCTTACCAGAAGGGAGTAACCATACTAATATTTTAAATGTGAAAATATGTCCAGATTTTTGATGTTTATATGTTTGTTCCGCTTTTACGCCTTAAATACTGAACGAACTTGGAACGGAGATAGTTTGTATGGTACAAACCATAGCACAGAACACATACAACTACACACATAAGATACTTTTTACGGGAAAAAGTCTTATTCCCACTTGGACAGCTAATCTCCTCCATTATTTATTGCGACCACCGTTAGATATTATACCTCCCCAGCTGTCTGTGATCGAAGCTTCCCAGAGTACGTCCACTCGGCTCGATTTTCCGTTTTTTGGATTTATTTATTCCATCATCCATAGAAAATCCTTACTTAATACGAGTATAATATTATAAACGCAAAAATTTGTATGTATGGATGTTTGTTACTCTATCACGGAAAAACTACTGAATGGATTGAGATGAAATTTGAAATAGAGCTAGTTTGTGCCCGTACATAGGATACTTTTTACGGAAAAATGTCTTATTCCTACGGAAAAATCTTACACAACGCGAGCGTAGCGGACCGCTAGTTTAAAATATATTTACTAAAATATTAATACATTTACTCAAAGTTTTTCTGACATAATATATTACACTAGTTTGACTATACTATACTATGTTCATACCACGGTTGACCTTCTGAACGAGATACAAATCTAGTCTGAATCGTGAATTACCGACATTCTTTCTGAACTTTTTAAAGTTCACAAGCTCAAGGTCAGCACTAGATTTTTATCTAAAACATTGCATATTGAAATCTTAAATGATTCAATTCATGTTTAATATAACGAGTACTACCTAAATTTGTAAAAAATCATTACGCAAGGATCGTAGGTGGCAAATTACAAACGAGGTGACTCTTGTAAGCCCGAGCCGTAGGTGAGGGTCTCGTCATGTCACGAGTGTATTATAAAAAATAAGATCCGTGTGATCCACGACGTTTTTCAAGACACTTGTGAGAAAACTGATACTAAATAATAAAATTAATGTTAAGAAACCCCTACCAAAGCTGCGATACTACAGGTAAAGTTGTTCATGTATACATCTCGGTTTTCTTCCGAGATATACATACGTTGTACTCGCAAATACTAACCTTTATTATGTTGCGCGTATTTTTAGTTCTATTTCATTTATTTGGAATAGTCAACATCAGTGTACAAAGTATTACTTAAATATAGTAAGAAAATCTAAAAATAAGTTTATACACGGCCAACCACACTAGCCACTATTAGTTGTTGTATTATTCACATTTATCATTAAATATTAACACTTGATCAGTGATCACTCATAAAATTACAGTCATAGTAACCTAACATAAATTAAAAATTTATAAAATTAGCGCCAATCTCAATACAATAATATTATGGTTCTTTTATCATATCATATCATAATAGTTATGGAGCAAAGGCTCTCGCGAACATTCAGCCTCTACGAATCGATTCTTCGCTTAATCGGGATAATTATAGTTTTATTATTAAAATATTACTAGCTGATAACATTTCTGATACAATTTGTTGAAATAAAAAAATATTAATAATCTTATCTTTGTAAGAATCGATTCAATTTATTTTTTTATTATTGAAATGATCCTGGCTGAAAAACAATTATGGAAACCCTATGGTTTCTCTAGTGCGATTTTATTTTTTTATTTTTATTTCTATAATAATAATATGTAATGTAGTATGTAATATAAAAGTAAAGAAGATATTACCTACTTGTTCGTCCTTCGTAATAAAAGAAATGCGGATGCAAACATGGACGTAAGCTGCTTTTACCCAGGAAAATATGATATTTCCTTCCACGAAACAAAAACAACGCCACTAGCAGACATCTGTTTGTCTTTATGCATTTCTGTTAAATTAATGAAAATCCGAAGCTATGAGAAACTTGAAATTGAGAGAATAGGTTGTTCTTAGGGCGAGGGCCAGCACTAATAAGGATTTTTAGAAAGAAAGGAAAAACGACGTAAACGAAAACCTTCGTCCGCGTGGACGTAGTCACCGGCGGAATTTCACCAAAATATTATTATCAGTTCAAAAATGTTAATGAAAATAAAGATGACTGCTTCTTCCAGAGCACCGACTGTGAGATCGAGCTTCGCGCGGCCGCGGTTATTTCAAAACGTATGATGTAGTACACGTGCAGCTGATAACATCTAGCAGTGCATCTCAATTGCGCAACCGACGTGACACCGGTGCATTCTACGCCTGAGCCGCCCAACTACAGGTCGCGGCTGCAGTTCCAAACACGTTTGATCGAATCACACTTCGCAGAAGATGAGCTTCGTATGGATGACTTGCCGATTATTATAACTCCAGATAATCTTGACTGATGCATAATAATCTCAGTTTAAATGCAGAAAAAAACATAAAACGAACACTAACGTCCCAAACACTATCCAACGCAAACTATTTTCTATTTTCATCTTAGTTTTGCGGTTTTTTCTCATTTTAAATTTAAAAGTGTGCAAGTTGATTTTATTTGAATTTCTATTCTGTTCACAAGATGATGATGCTCGCAATAAACAGATTTAGAAATCGTCTCCACGCGGAAGAATTTCTGATGTAAACTTGATATTTATTATCGCAGTACATAAGGGTATGTATGTTATGTCAATGTATGGAAGTGTATGTTAGGTTAGGAGTCAGGGTGAGTGAGAAATATGTGGCGGTGCTCTTTTGTTTGTGATCAAAATAGTCTGAAGTCTTATTTTATTTGAGTAACGATCATTTTAACAAGTGTTTATGATACATATTTTTTATTAATTTGATTCTTTTACTTAAAATTCGAGGAATCACGTTTCGATATAGGTACATCTGAACGGAGCTTGACATAGGCGCATCCAGCGGCGGCCGGCCACGGCCATCGCTGTCTGTGCGTCCGCGCACCGCATGCCGATAATGATTTCGTTCTGTTGTTTTTCTTGATTTACGACTTACATTATTTTAAATTGCACCCAGGTGTTTGATTCGGGTCATTTATGGAGGATAAGATATTGCAATTGTCTGGAAATGTCGAAAATGCGGAGTTATTGCAAGGATTATTTGGTTTCACGTTGCGTAAACTTTTTATTGGCTTTGTTAATAGCTTTATCCTGGAATGATGGAATTCTTATTTCAATATTGCGTTCTTGTTGGTTTGATATAAAATGTTCAGTAGATACCTATGTATTTCTGTCACCTGAACATTATGTCAATGTCATGTAAACCGAAGTTGACTGCTGCGACTGTAACGCTTATTATTAAAACATGAAATAGCTTTTGTATTGCGTTGGATATTATCTCTCTTGAGCGAATAAAATATAGTATTAAGAAGAAAAAGAGGAAACAATCAACATCGATGGAAAAACTAAATGAAACCTCGTACGAACAACAGAAAAGCTGAGCCAACAGGGTAGAGATTTTCGTGAAATGTAACAATATTAGCTCAATAAATAAAAACACATAAGTCATCTAGCTAGATGCCTACTGGAATACCCGATTATATTAGAGTAGAGTAAGCCGTGTAACTATATCAAATATATGTAGGTATGTAACCCACATATAGGCGTTCATCTTAACCCAGCTTCCATTGCACTTGTGCAATGGCAGACGAGTCGTAGGTGCTTATGCGCAAGCTCACGCAACTCCGCGATCGTTAAACTGTTGTTACGAGGTGACAAATCCGTCAACTCCTGCGCAAGTGAGTGCTTTCTCCAATTGTTGACACTCTTCACCGACCACGTGCGTCTCGCACTTTCGCTGTAAGAGGATTGTGAAGTGCCGATACGCGGCGCGAGTAGGTATTTACAAAAATGCTATCTATTTCACTTTATTCACTATTTTTACTATTAATTATATTATTTGTTAATTAATTATATATTAAATTATACTATTAATTATACATTTTTACTAATATTATTTTTACTACTATTTCTACATGATGAATGTTAGGTTTTATTATGGTTAAGGTTTATGCTAAGATTGATACGTCATTACGATGACTTTTTATTTTACAGATCCTCAATGAATATATTATTATAAAATTATAAATAAAAAAATACATTTTCGGAATTGCATTACATTATTTGAGAACTATACTCACTTAATTAAATACTCGAAGCGTCGTCATCTAGATAAATATTTTGGACGGCGTGTTTTTTTGGTGCCGCGGTTTTTTTGGCGTGAATCAAATAAAAAAAAAACCACGGCACCGATATTGTTTTTGCCAACATTATATATTTATTCAGCAAATCATTATTTTAGTTCTATGTATTATATTATGATTATGGAATTATATTATGATTAGCAAACAACGTCAGAGATGCAAAATTAACGACCAATTGAAACAAAATATATATATATATATTTTTTATATATTTATTTATATTTACATTTATTATTTTACTAGATCCTGATTATTATTTACTCAAAACGGAAACACTCACGTAAAAATCACGTATCACGTATCGTTCAATAATAAAATAGATCTCGATTGTTGTCCTGTCTGTCTCGCTCGAACACGCTGTTAACTAGGTAAGTAAGAGCAAACACGAACGAAAAAGAAAATCAACAAAACCCATGTACTCGTTAAACATATTATTAAGCTTGCGTTATACAGCACGTAGGTATGTTAATTATTATCCGTTTCAGATGCGCAAGGAAGAATGCCAACAATCCGGTCGCAGTCACATAACTACATGGTAATAGCATCTCGTCTCGGTAGCTCTGTCTGCCGTCTTTAGGCGACACAGACCTCGGCAGAAGAATCTTGAGTACCGAGTACCGATATTTTGCTAGTTATAGAAATATTAACATGTTTACCATCTGCAAATGCTTTGTCATTAAAATGTATTTGATTTTTTATAACTTTTCCGTTATGAATGCTAGCAAGCATGACAGTATGTGATGATGATGTCTACTACCGTTTTTGGCCATGGTGACCACTTTATTCAGTCGGGCGCTAGTGAGGTACTGATAATATGGTAAATGGTCATGATTTAAATGCATCCTTTTCTCCACCCAAATTGACCCAGGGAGAAGGTAATTGAATTTCAAATGAATTTTTCGACAGAGCTGACCAATCGCATTTGATGATTGCTTGAACTATTTACCAGAGTTTTGTCTGTGAATTTCCAGTTCTATGGCTGCCAAGCTCCAGTGATCCAGCTCCTACTATGGCCAGACATTGCTCCGTCTAATTGTAAACACGTATAGAAAATCAACCGGTCCACTAATGAGCTCAAATTGCCGATATGTTGTCTGCTCATAATTAGGCCAGTATTACGGAGAGAGATTCTTCGGAACCCGACTGACTCGTCTTTTAGACAAGAGATGACGGACTACTTGGAATAGCGCGCAATCTTCTTATTAACCTACATCATAGGCCTTCCTTTATTGTGAAGTTAAGTAGAAGTCGAATCACAAATTTGTACTTGTGTTTTTATTTAAGAAATAAAGAGTATTACAAAGAATATGATTAATTAGAGAAAATATCTACTTCCTTCTTCGTTTTAAAAGCGCTCGCACAAGGTTCACCCGAAAGCTATAATTTGTCAACAAGATACAGAAAAGCTTTAAAAGTTGTCGTAAATAAACAGAGGGAGAGCTGAGATATTCATGGAACAACTGAGCAATAAAATTAGTCAGGACTTCGGTATTTAGCTGCCCATATTTATTGTATTAGTTATAAGAATAAGAATGTCATAAGAATGTCATACTCGTACAATCGAAGTAAATAAAAATTCCATCTAACATTACAAAATTTTCTAATTTTATCGTACTTATACCGAGTAATCTGACTTAAATCGTTATAGTGTGAATACATGTAATATAGTGTATATACATGTAAAATAAATGTAATGTTAGATGGCATTTTTATTTACTTCGATTGTACGAGTACGACATTCTTAAGATAGATCTTCAATGTCAGTATCATAATTAAATTTTTAAAACGATAAGGATCTGAAGAAATGTAGAAAGGCAACTGCGCACGCGTTCGTGATCTAGATTTGATTCACTTCTATACGCTTATCTTAATTTTAGTGCACGAACTCATACCGTTACTAAAAAAGTCTCAAGTTTTATCATTTTTGTAACTGTAAGTTCGGTGGAAAAGGATATCGTGTGGACATGGCAAGCCAAGTAGTCAGCCTATAAAAAAACACACAACAGTAACATGATTGTGCTCGCGAAAATTACGTTGCACTTAAAATATTCACGACAAGCAATAAAATAGTTCTGTAAAAGCATTTTCATTTCTTCAGAATAAAATTACTAATGCAACTATTGCAGTTACAATAAACCGCTTCCATAGTCTTGTAGATTTCGAGTAGGCAGCAACCAGCCAGCCCCATTGAACTATGTTTGAAATAGCCAAAGCGACAACTTAATAATCCAGTCACATTGTCCAACGTTCACTGCCTATAATAGTTTATTTATACTAAGTTTATCTCCACATTTACTGTAATATAAGTAATGTAAGATGACGTAAACGCGCCTACCATTAAATTAATATCAGAATCGGGACAGGCCGGTATCACGACTGCGCGCGCGCCGCTGGAGGAAATCGCTGGCTATCAGCCCAGTAAGTTTGTATAAAACAGCCACAGTGAAATTTTGTCACATGTTGTCTATTTAACACATTGACCAAAGAATATTAAAGAGGCCAAGATCCTTGCCCGTCTGAGGGCACCCCCAGATAATGTTGTCGTAGATTTCTAAGGGGTAGAGAGAGCAAGTCCGCGCCCGCTCAAAAAAAATGTGGGAGATATTTAAGGGATACATACGTTCTTTTTACCGCTATGATGAACGGCAAAATGTTTCCAGACGGAGTTTAGTTAATGACTGTACTGTTGTGGGGGCGTAATAAACTGAAAACATAATTCTACACTTTTTATGGCGAACAAAGTAAAAATAATGTATCGCGTAATTGGTAGCTTTATTCCAATGCAGAAAACTCCCACACAAAAACTGGTACCAGTCGGCTCATAATATATAATTTAGTCAAGACTTACTTCTCTAAGACCAAACCTTACAGTTTTTTATAATGTGATGAAATTTTACTATGACTAAATGTAACTAACTTATCGCCGGCTATCAAGCAAGTATCAACCCGAGATCGAACCCTGATAACTGGCGGCCACAGGAAAACTAACGAACCGTGGAGCGCCGACGATTTCTACCACTTTTGTAATCTGCTATTTGTATCATTACCGAGAATTTGTAATAGATAAGAGTGGTTGTGTAATGATAATTGTCATTACGCGAAGAAATTATAGTGCTTCACAATGTTGAAGGATCATTACTTGAGTTCTAATATGTTATCTTTCTGCTCAATCTACTTGTTTTTTTATTGATACTATTAATATCATAATATTATTCATATACTCGTGCATTAGGGCACTCAGGCATTGTAGACCTCTCTGGTCTAGTACAACTCAACAACTTCATACATAGCCTAGCTTTTCCCACTCCTGCAAATAAACCGCGAGGACCCTTCCTCGCGATGTTTTCCTTTACAAAAGCGTCGAATAAACGCAAACAAATATGAATTCGAAAATATATTAGTATGTGGCCCACCACATACTAATATATTTTCGAATTCATATTTGGTTCCCAATGCAAATCTGCGTCTCTATATATGAACATGATAATGATGAATGATGACAGACCTATCGTTTAGAAAATAGTTATCGTGCAAAACTACCGAATGTGCGTAGCTATATTAGAGGATTCTGCCCGTCAGTGGATCTCTACTGCTGATTATGGTGATGATAAAGCGGCGAACATAACATCCTGTGGATAGTAGTTTCAACATTCTATCTTTATGTTCGAAAACCACTTCCCAGACATTTCTTTTTCCCGCGAGCGAACGCAATAAAAATCAATCCCGTAGAATATCAAATTAAGTAACTCGAGCATCGCACGGTCATTGTGTGGTTTGGTTGCACAATGCGCACACGCCGGCCTAACGCCATAACATTTACATAAAAACCTACTCCAGCCCACATCGCGTGATTTAATTCCAAACATACGCGATAAACATGTGTCTAATGGATTACAGGTCGGATTTTATATTTATATTTCAATAGGCTATGCGAAACATTTGGCTGGCGAAGGTCATTTTCTTGGACATTTTCTGAGTAGGTCATAGCATAGAAGAAAAATAATTTAGCAAGCAAACAACTCTTAGTAAATAAAATATAATGTATAGGTTATAAACTTTTATTACATTTACGCTAATATCACGTACAACCGTAAATTAAGTTTACAATTGACCAAGCGAGCGCGAAGCTTGACCAAAATTGCTTTTGCGTCTGTTTGTTCTCTTCTACAGGACGCGTTACTCAACCGATTCTCGTGAAATTTTGTGAGCAGGTTCTATAAATATTTATTTATTTAATATAATTTAAAGCTTTTTTTGTCGAGTCATTTTTGCAAATTTAAAAAAATACAGTGTTATAAGGGTTGAAAGCGTAAAAAAAACATAAATTGGCCATTTTGAAAAGAATATATATACTCGCGAGGTATGTAGAGCTGTAGCTCACAGAGCCACTAGTACTTAGTGTAGTTTACATTACTTTCATTCTAGATAAGATCATCCCTTTGGCCTGCTTTGTAAACTAACACTTTTGTATTTAAACAGTAATTTACAACAACAACAACAACATTGAGCACTTTTATAACACTACACACTTTTATTACTTTTTCTACATTTTATAAAGACTGTATAGTAGCTTAATAAAAATAATCTATAATAGTGAAATATATAGTAGTAAAAATAATATTAGTAAAAATATATATTTAATAGTATAATAAAACTTGAATCGGACCAACGGCACCCTATGCACAATTATTCTCCTGTGCCACAAAGGCTGAAAAGCCGCAAAAGCTTTTACAAATGTACAGCTCCGATTCATGGCGAGGCCTCTCAAGCCAGATGTGACCTCTGGCGGGCGCAAACTTCGCTGTCTCCTCCATTCGTCCCGCTCTCGGAAAATCTCCCCACTGGGTGTGAACTTCCAAGAACTCTTTGGAAGTCTTTAAACAGACTCCGTACCCAGGTCGGTCGGAGTAAAGAAAACCGTGGGGTTTTTTAGACGGGGCGGACCTTCGGTGCGAGTGTGGCGCGACTCCGCAGACAATGGCCCACCTTTTATCGTGTCCTGCCTGTCCTGACTCGTGCTCCCTGGAGGAGCTCATGGAGGCTTCAGATGGAGCAATCAGGGTGGCGGCATACTGGGCAAATAAAATATAAAATCTTTGACGAGCCATCGACTCGAAAGAAGAAGAAGAAGTATAATAAATATATAAAAATAGTGAATAAAGTGAAAAAGATAGCATTTTAATTTTATTAAATAACTACTCGCGCTGCGTATCGGCACTTCACAATCCTCTTAATAACGTTATAAAATCCGAAGATAGATTCTCTGTCCGTAGGTTGAAAAGCAGCAACATTATTGCATGTGGATTACCGCGGCGGCGGCGGATGATCGTCCTTTGGTTAACACCGTTTATTTATTTATAACACTAAGGAATCTTACTTTACCTTGTCTATTGTTTAACATTATGTAAAGATACACCTGTAAAAGTCGTATGAACATAATTAATACGTTATTAGCTATACGTCGTCATGGGGAAGCCTACCCTGAGAGTAATGAAGCTTTAGCTCATTCCGGGTTGGCCGATTCTACTACACATGAAATTTTAATTGAAATTAGAAACTACACCGATGCAAAGTGGGGTTTAAATCGGCTTCTTGGTTGGGAAGCAACAGCTCCAAATACTACACTTTCGACGCTTGTAATACTATTCATATTTTTTTATTTGTTGTAATATAGCATCTTAGAGTATAAATTATAGTGAGTGTGCGAGATGTAGTGTAGATGTTCCGCAAAATTGCAACGCGGCAGCTCAGGCGCAAGGCAGGAGGCGCCAGGAGCACATGGTGATATTTACTTACTGTCATATATAATTTTTATTTAGTTTTTTTTTTTCAATATGTCAAGAAGCAAACACTATTCCGTCTGCGGGGTTTATGTTTTAGTTTATCAGCATATTAAAAATCTTACACGATTTTGATGACAATTTTTAATATTTACTTAGAATATTAGTTTAAATTTATTCTAATTTACAAGTAGGTAGTTCGTATTATTTTAAAAACATGAAAGGTGATTTTGAATACAAAAATATTTGGACTTGTTGGTGGTATTCGACTACTTTAAATATAATTGTCTACCTATGTTTAGTTTTTTATGGTCAAACCCTAGTGATTGCTTCAATACGCAATCTTTTCGTATAGTAAAGATCGCACCGTATACCTGCCGGCCGCGCCGCGCCGTGGCGCCGAGCAGCGCGCACGATGCGCTCTCCAAATGGCGCATTATCATAATGCAACGCAAGAATGCTAGTGATGCCCCCATAAGGCAAATAGCCGCTTTAATATGCCATAACTAAATTCAACAGTTTACGCCGGTTTCCTAACTCACATAAAACCTCCGAATAAAAGTCGTATGTTGCGTTTTTTGATACTTCCGTTTGGAATTTATTACGGATTTTGGAAGGTTCAATAGATGTTTTCGTACGTGTAGCTTTTATACGACACTACGGTACATAAATGTGTATTTCTATGGATTTAAACAATTTTATCCAAGTATCATATTTATATAAAATATTACCACACGAATCAACAGCTCATATATCCGTTTCCATCGAGGGTCTCGAGCCTACTCTGAATTAAGCCGATATATCACACGAATAAACCAATATAATTATGTCAGTAGATAAGTTGGAACGCTTACAAAGGTTTAATTTGTTAATACGTAGAAGTACAGTAGGGCAATAGAATTACTTATAGTTAACACGTTTTAACACTTTTAGTTCTTAGAGCCGCGCATCCTAATGTAGCCAGTGCTACGCTTTTCTATAGCTTTCTACGCTGCTGTGGACAGCTCCGAAGCTATAGCGCAATGGTAAGTGAATATTATATTGACACAAACCACGATCTCAATTACATTGAAAGAATATTCACAATTAGTTCCGTCCTCAGCAACATCTCATAATACTCTTGCTCCCTGCTTTATAATAGCATAATAATTTTCTTAATTTAGGTCAAACTACCCATAGGTCGGCATAGGTTAGGTTAGATTAATTTTAAGGTAACTTTTTTTTGTCGTCCGCCTATGTTTCTTGGGTAAAGTTGTTCAGTTTCATGGGTAGGTTGATCCTTTAAAATAGTGTCAGTTAGTTTATGTACACCTTATATACAATAAAACAAAAATAAAAACACAAACTTCTTAAACAAAAACTTTGCTCTCATAATTTTTACATTTGCCTACAAAAATAAATTTCCTTTTTTCGAGAGTATCAGCTAATAAACGCAATTTTCACTGGAATTGGGTAAACGATAAAATATTTAAAAAGCTTTATGAAAAGAGTGAATTTCCACTGTTCTCAAATTCAGGGATTTTCCTCGGTGCTACGTCCAGCTGTCACCAACTGAATTGCAACTGCAGTCTGCAGCTCGTCGTAGTTTGTCTGGATGCCGGCCAAAAACGCATCCGCGAAATGCAACACACTTGTCATGCACACCGATGTCTTCATGTAATCAACTCGAACAACGAAAGCGTATGTTGTTTGTGATCTCTTAATTTCAAAACATTTTCACAATATTGTGTAAGAAATGACGAGTGTCTTAGTAAACTGTTTTATTTTAGGGAGGAGATATTCTTTAAACCTAGGCAATATAACTTTCTTTCTGCGACAGGTTCTTCTCCATAAAATGCATATTTGTTAGTCAACGAATTATAATAACATTCGTTGTTGTTGGTGAACGTTCCAATTTAAACAATCATTAGGTGATTTCTGTAATTTATAGTAAATAAAGATTAGACTTTGAATACGAAAATTGTATAGCAATATATTATGTATTTGAAATTTAAAAAAACTCTGGGATGAAACCAGCAACATTTTAAAATACCCACTTGCCAAATCATTCCGGTAAATTAAAAAACATGGTTTGTGTTTTTAGTAAAATAACTGTCTGCATGAATCTGATTAACTTTAACGTCGGAAATTGAACTTCCAGAATACGCCATTAAAAGGCAAGAACAAGTCGTTAACATGTGGAACTGACTTAAAAACAAAAATTGTAACTCCTCGACGTCAATTTAAACCTTATATCTTATGTTTATAGTTAGTTGTGTTTCTAAAGGAGCTTATATACTCGTATTTTCATATTTTTAAAAAAGCTGTATATTTATTGACTATCTAAAAAAATATGCAATTAAGTTTATACGAGTACAATTCTTGACAATAATAACAAACTAAAAAGACAAAAGGTGATTGCACAACACGTATTTGTTTTTTTTTGTTTTTGTAGTTTGACAGACAATAGCACTTAACACATCAAATTCAAGTTAGTCCAACACGTGGACCCAGTAAGAATATTCCTACATACTCGTATACTGCAAAGAAATACAATTTGTCTTTTGTTCGCTCGTCTACGAAACCATACTTTCGTGATAAGTGCCGATGAAAGACTAAAATTGTATGTGTACAAGTATATTTCACCAATGTTTTGCCATTTACATCTCAAAGAAACATTCAATATGCAGTCTCTTTTAGAGCAATCGGATCCTTGTATTTCAAAACGGGTGCTTTGCTTATGCAATCAGAGTTGCGGATCCGTGAACGATATACTGAAAGTATTTTTAAACTGTTTCGTAAATGAAATATATTATTTTAGCATTGTTATAAATTCGGTTGTAATAAATTCCATCCCTTTAATCGAGAGCCCAAAAGTCACGTACCAAATCATTGAGATCTCCTTGAGATATTTACTTTGTTGGCTCATTCTTGAAAATCAGGATGTAATTATTTATTATTATTTTTATCTAATGTGTCGGTTTCGATTGTTCCTGGCGTAGCGGCCAGATCGGAAGTTTGAGATGGCTCTGGTAGTAGATCTTCACTATGAGGGATCGGTCTTTTAGCCGATCATAAATAACTTTACTTAATTTTATTTGTTTTACCTTTTGTATCAGTAAGACAAAAATAACAATCAGATGTTGTGATGATTGTTGGTTCCGTCCAAATCATGGGGATTGCAAAAGGCATAGATCGAGATCTTTTCCACATCCCGTAAAGAGACCCACACATGTAACAAGAAAGATATGTGGAATCCACGCTTTGTCTTGTTGTTCAATCAATTAATCATTTATTCATAAACAGTGCAACTGTGTGCGAAATATTAAATATCTAATTAATAAGAAAACAATATAAAATTAAAACATACCTATGTCATAAAATAATACTCAAAATAAATTAAAACATGTTATGTCAATGTTCGATGGCAACGCCAAAATACTATTACTCGTACTAATGATGTCAAATTTCTTTGCTGAGTTTTAAAAGTATGTCGCCAAAAATGTTACAAAGCTTGTCAGGATAATTTTTACACTTTCTTGACATTATTTAAGAATCACTTAACTCTGAAAACAGATTAAAATACTACTTTCTTCAAATAAATAAATGAATTCTCTGAATGCAAAAGTGAAACAAAAAATATTAATTTTCAATTTCGTGTGTAGTTGCTGTAACATGAAAACAAGACCATGGAATCAAAATAAATATGGTGATAAAATAAGGGTGGGTAGGTAATTCAAAATTAGGAAGCACCTTTGTTGTTAAAAATTTTTGTTAACCAGTGTTATAGACGTTCATATCCTGCGCATCTGACCGCTTCATCATCAAACGTTCATAATTCATAATTGGTTTTACCGCGCTATAAAATTTACTATTCGCTTTCAGAAACTTCTAAAATAGTTCACATCTACCTTGACACAGCAATTTTGCATTTAGATCTAGGTCAGTAGTTTGGCAGATTACAGGACGCAACTACGATCTAGCTAGCGCGTATCGTAGTTGTATAATATGGTAGTAAAATGCGCGAAAAGCTGCGTGTGAGTCAACCCGGTTTCAGTTTCGGGGACTCTCGAAGAGTGTTACGTTATTTTATTTATTTATTTATTTTATTGTATTTGTATTTGGGAAACTTACAGCTATTAAAACACATAGTTGATACATGAAAACAGTAAATATGCTAGAGCCAATTACAAGTTTCCGCCTGTAAAGCTATAGTAATTCTAGAGTTATAGTAATTCTTACACTCGTAGGCTTACGAGTACAAGAAATCTCTTTAAACCTTTATTGTTATGGCAAAAGATACTCCATTTAAGCTATGTTCTTTTAGTTTTATTACGTTTGAGCTGGTAGTAAACACTGTCGGATTTAACTTTACAGGAACAACTGCGAAATCATAAGGTGTACTTATTAGCCGAAATTTTTATTCATCATCATTTTACCTACCTACAGTAAGCATTTTTCTAGATTACCTATTTACAATTTTTTTCTATGTCTGTAAGTACTAATCGTAAATGTCAGTAAATATTTCGCGCTAGTGAACAATTCCTTCATTAATGTGTGGACTGTAGGGATGTAGGTTGATAGGAATTCGCCTCACAGCAAAGTTTATTAACACCGTGTAAATGGAAACACAAAGTCACAAAAATACAGGACCAACATTCAATTCAGAGAGAACGAACAGAGAGAGAAAAAAATACAGTGTTGCTGTATCTAAAAACTTAAAGCTATTTGTTGGTGTTGCCAACAGCGGGCGAACGCGAACTGACAGCGCGGTAATAAGCGCCACCATCGCACCGGGACCGGGACCGGGAGCTCGCACCAAGTCCTGGAGTGCTCACTAGGAGAAACAATCTCGGTTCAATTTTGTATATCTGATCTTCAATATCCCCTAATACAACCGGTATGTACACGACACGAAACACTATTCACTATAGTAATCTTGGGGGTAAAATTAAAGTGACTATGAGATTTAATTTTTAAATTTTTAAAGAGTTTGTCGCGCTCTGTAACACGCTTTTAAAACATAACGTAGCAAGGAAACCGTAATAAATTAAGTACGAAAAATAGCACCTTTTTTAACACAATACTACAATACTAAGTCCTTTCAAGGTTTCCTTTGCCTATTCTCAAAAAAACCTTTGGAATGATATAAAGGTGATACGGCGACATTTTAATAGTGGTTGTGATTTAGTGGGGTGGTGTAGGAAGCAATTAATTGTACGCGTATTTATCATCGCGCGTCGCAGCAGGTGATGCGCGGGAGTCGTTCCGGGAACACGGGACGGGCGCAGACACGGCATGAGCGATGCGGGCGCGGAAGCGGGTTACAAGTTACTTATGAGATGTGGCAATAAAACCGGTCTTGTTCTTCTTTTTAGCAAATATAAAAATATGTTTTATGGCTATAACACAATTTTTATTAAAACACTTTTTTTGTGGGCACTAAGTACTAAACGTTTCTCAAAAATTCATAAGCGGAATATAATAATATTGCTGCGTATGTAAATGAGCTACGCATTGGATTGGAATATACTATTTAGCATGCCTATCATTAAGCTACGTTTTAGATAGATAAATAGATAGATAGATAAGACGTTTATTAAGAAGCGGTACAAAAAGAAAAGAAAGAAATACAACAATAAACACGCTTCATATCATAATCTAATAAATTAATCTTATAATTTTCTAATGTTTAACGCAGAGCAAGTTCCACCTGCACTACCTTAACTATAGAAGTAAAAAAACACAAATCAAAAAATGCTATTAAGAAATCGCTATTTATTTTTGACAAATCAGTAGCATAATAATAACAGTAACAGTTCTCAAAATATAAACAATACAAATCTAGGAGTAAGTGGGCGTACAGCGACTGGTGTGGGCTGTGCTCACACTGCGCCGGCGCCGCGCCGCTCGCGCATCCTGGAAAACTATACTACTGATTTGAACATTATTACTTTATTATAAACACTTCTAGGTTTTCGCGGTTTTCGTGGTAATAACCACCGTGTTAAACCGGGCAATATCTACCGAGATATTATGTGTGTTATTAATACTTTATTTGCATAATGAACTAACTGAAAAAAATATACCTAACCTATGTTCACAAATAAAGTTTTATTATTATTATTATTATACAAACTATTTTATTATAGGGTCGTGTAAATCCTCTTCTACTTATTTTTCAAACCATTTAAAGATCGTGTTTCTGAGCTGAGCTGCGTTTCCGAAGCGATGATTCTAACTATAGATATATTGTATCCAATTTGTTTGTTTGTTTTATTGCGTAGCTCCAGAATATAAAACGCGTGGTATCAATCGTCTGTATTGAGTCATGGAACTTATTTAGCTTTTTCCCCAGTTCCTAAGCAAGTGCTAGCTGAAAACAAGAGTAAAGGAGTATGATTCATATCTACCTATATCATTGATAATACGGATAAGTAGTTCAGCGACGACGACGGTTTCCCGCAACACCAAACCGCAAATCGCATCGTTGTTCAGCTCAGTGTAACCTCCGCCTAAGTAAGACTAAGGCTACCATTTCCAGCGATACCAGATAACACTGGATGTGTTTACTATTGTAATCATGTCTTCTAGGAAACTTTATTAACTATTACTCTGCTTAGTTTCGTGTTACTTGTAACTTCATCCTTAGTAACAAAGTATAATTAATAAGAGTTTATTTTAATACAATGATATAGTATTACCTAGTGCCACTCTTAATAAATTGTATGTAGTAGTGCTCTGACTTTAATCAAGTTTAGTTTTGCTTGCTTTTCATCATCGTCATAGCGTGTGAAATAGCAAGGCCGACAACCGACCCCACAAACCCTGGTGTCAGAATTACTGAGCCGTAATGAAATTGTATGAAAGCTTCTGATAGTCAAACAAGTTTTGGCAAAGGAGATCCAAGAGTCAATTACACATCATGCGCTGCTTATTCTCTCAAATTCTTCATTAAACTGTGTGGAAGTTTAGAAAACCTCAATCTGAAATTAATGAATGATCACTTCTTTCCATTTTGTCAAGTTTTTTCAGACATTTTGCGTAAAAGTCGCATCACTATGCACCAGCCCGATAGCCCAGTTTCTCATACATAGCCCGTATCTGCGGCGTCTTCGGTTCCAATCACCATGTTTCATGCAGACGTGGTGCTACTGCCTTCCTTCTATTTCTGTAAGTAATCAAATTTCTCCAGAATAAATTGTCCGCTTCGTGGAAACTTCTCACAAAATCAAATTGCAGTAGAGTTGTGATATGGTGATTTTTGAACTTTTAGCATGGTATCTGCCTTTGTTGGGGACCGCTACACCGCTGGGAACTCGGGGCCATCTTTCGACCGCTAGCTTGGTATCTGCATGCTTTCGTAAGATGGATATGGGCTGAGTAACTTGATGTGACTTTGTTTTTTTTAGCTTCCAATAATGACTGCCACACAATCCGTATCTCATCTATAGGTACTTGTTGCTACATAGTGGACTAGACAGAGATCATCAAACAGTAACTTTAAAGAAGTGCTTTTGATTCACATCAATAGGGGTACTTTTTGTCATGCAACAGTACGCATTCCTTGTCGTCTACTGTAAGAAGTTGGGCCACTCTCTTCTATCGGTCACCGGCACACGACATTCAACGAAACAGACACTGTCGAAACCAAACTTGGAGCGACGACGACAGACGTCGGCGGGAAATCAAGCTTAGATGGAGCCCATGGATCTGCGACTAGTAAAAAATATTTCTAGATAGATAATTAAATCATCAAGATAGATAGATATATTTTGTATTTTTTTAGATAAACTCATATTTTTACATGTCCTTAATGATGCGAAACTGATAAAGCAGCTACTAAATCAAATCAGATCAAAGAGGATAAATTTAATAGGCCCTATATCAATCAGCCTATTGCAGTCCACTGCTGGACGTAGGCCTCCCCAAGGGCACGCTTAAGCGCACGAGGCCCTATAGAATGTATTGATTTATCGAAAGATCTTTCATGTCAAATTGTCAACTGACGCGACGACGCATGACGGCGCGGCTTCTTTGAATTATGCGCATGACCACGATTAGTATACTTTTTAACATAAAATATAATCTTATTTTCATGAGAATGAAATAATTTAATATTGCGAGAGTAAGTTAACAAACTACCAATTTATATCTGGGTATTCAAAAGTCTTTTTTCTTAGACCTTCCTGCTTCATTACGTTAAACCTTCTTTTTTGAATTCCATTCTCGCTTGAGATGAGTTCATGACGCGGCTAGTTATAGTGAGGAGCTCGTGATTCATCGTAGCGATTTTAATAGGTTACGCAGACGGATGCAGCGCGGCTGAGGCTGTGCGCACTGCGCGCACGCTGCCAGGACGCTCTACACAAGGGGCCGTCACGGGTCGGTAGACTGCATTTGTCACTTAGTTTTTGAGCCGGTAACGTCTATCACGCTCGAATATTTTTTTAACTTCCTTAGTAAAATCTTATACTTGTGGAGATACTAGTCTTTCGGATTTATATTATATGATGATGAGTAGATGTCTTTCAGTTAATACAGAGACGCTGAAGGGGATCGAGACTACGCTATTCATTTTGTCATTTCTTTCTTTGCTATCTCTCCCCAATAATTCTTCTTTCAATACGAATGCTGTCAAGATGTAGTATATCTAAATAACGTTCTTCAAATGTTTCAGTTCGAAAATTCCTAGTTTTAATGACAGTTTCTAAAAGATACCTTTAAAATGGCTGAAAAACCTCAAAATAAATTTAGAAATATGGTAGAGCTTTTTTACCAACACTTGCCTTAACATACATACAGCCCACCAGCCTGTACCCATTGCGGCGACCAACGACAAGTGCGCGGTCGCCGGCGACGACGTCGCGCCATACTCGGCAACTGGTAGAATGCGCGCGCGCCGCCGCCGCCGCCGTGCGCCGGCCACCGCGTTACGCGCACTCGTAATAGGCTGTTGACAACAGACAGCCAAGGGGCGCAAGGAGATTCGCAGACAGAATTCAGTATAAATATGGTTTATAAATTTTTCCAAACGGGATATTTTGTTGTCAGCGGGAACACCCAAAATTTGAAAATTATGTAATATTGTAATATCAAAATCTTTAAATAACGAATTATAAAAATTACAAAATTTTAAATTCCTAATATTATAATCACGAAGATTTGTTATTCCGATTGTTAAATACACGAACGTTAAAAATTACAAATACTTTATTTTACGAAAAATAAAATAGGGATCTTTAAAAATCACGAAATATCCCGATCGGAAATACGATAAATCGTGATTTTGAAATGAAGCCGAAAGAGACTAGTCAGGACAAGTGCGAGCGTAGCCGGACGGAACGGGAGTTCGGGGCACCCTTCGGGGTTAGGCTATCTTGTGACCACCCATGCCTGCTTGCAAGCATGCCAAGAGCTTGTCACCTAATGTATTTACAGAAAATTAGGAAAAAAATTGTGTCTGTCTAAACTGTGTGTAATATTTTATTACTTGTAATTTAAATTCGGGATTTTGATTTTCAAAATATTAAAACTTCGGGATTCAATATTTTGAATCAATCATCAGGTCATTTTGAAATTCGTAAAAAAACATTCGGAATTATGTATTGCACTGTAAAATAAAGTTTTAAACTCTCGCGATACACCACGGCCTATGTAACTAGGTCGAAACGTCGGGAGTGTAAGGTAATAACAATGTTTTGTTGACCTTAGTAAATAATGGTGTCGATTTGGCATACACCCAACTAAACTAAACTTAAAATTAGTCCTGTCACTTTGTATCATTTTTAATTGAAAAGGGACCGAAGATAATCGGTTTTGTTTTTGTCTTTGACTTCACGACTAACTGTCAATTTTAGTGGCTTTTTAATCGTCGTGGTGTTAGGTAGGCACTAAAACAAGACTAAATTAGACAGTTAGTCGTGAAGTCATAGACAAAAACAAAACCGACGATCTTCGGTCCCTTTTCAATTAAAAATGATAGAAAGTGAAAGGACTAATTATAAGTTTAGTTTAGTTGGGCGTATGCCGAATTGACACCAATATATCGTGATTAGACCCGATAGTACATATAAAATAATATAGTGTACTCGTTGTCAGTTCATTTACGTCTCCACCATGGAGCTCGAATTGCCCTGCCCTGCCATGAATTAAGGTGGCCGGAATCTTTAATGTGGTTTTAATCCCGTTCTTAATCATAAAGGAAATTATTGCTACGTCTCTAAAAAAAAAAGATACAAAGAGTATCTCGACTATTATGTACCAAATAATCATTGAAGATACTTTTGTGTACTCGCATGAGTCTACTTTCAGGTTTACAGTAGACATAATTGGAACTCGCGGATCTCTGAAACCTGCAATCGATAAGCATTATTGTTTTTGGAAGCTTGTGCACTTACAAACGTAACTTGGACTTTGGTATGTTTATTACGATCAGATTTTTGGGCTGTAATGGCATGGGAGTTGTAAGTACATGTTTCCAGTAGTTTTTGCATGTGAAAGTTCTTCAGCGATGAATCAGCTGATGAAGGATAACATAAATTCGCAATTATGTTGTAACTTGTAAGTCCTTACGTAGGTAAGTACCTATTTGTAATCCGTGTTAAAATTTACATAGAAAAAAAATACAATTTTGCACATCAGAGTTCTGTTGTATAAGTTACAGCATGCTACACTGCACTATTTTATAAAAGCTCTACGACTTTAGTTTTTATTTACTAACTCTACATTTTTATAGCCGTTGCGTGGGCTGGCAAATAATTAGACATGGGTAGTAATATTATTTAAGCTTTTTATACCTGAAATTAACACTATAATATATTATATTATACCATTTTAAGTTATACAACTTAACGAAATAAAAATTGTTGTAAATAAAAGATAGGAGTACTTACCTACCTAGAGGTATAATATTCCTTTCTTTCTTTTTCATTCAATGTGAAGTCTGATGAATATGCTTATGAAGGCGCTATCTGCGCATCTAAACACCTTTCATTGGACGCGGCGACAACTAAATTGGGAATAACAAGCTGTCAATGTAAGTAATGATGCTGATTACACGCCGGTACAAGATTCGATTATATTGTTCGGTGCGTTCTTTAGCGCTCCAACAAAGTTTGTCTTCTCGATCTATGGAGAATCAGTTAGGGTCTTCAGATAACTTCTTCGATCAATGCTGTCAATATCTTTTAAGTGTTTATACAAACAAACAATTCTCCTTTGTAATATTCTTAACTTTTGTCTCCTTTTCATTTCTTATCCCAGAATACATGTTTAATGCACGGTTGATTTCTAGCAGTTGTGTAATCGTCTTAAAAAAATAAAGAAGAAATTGATATGATAGAGCTCACAGTATATATTTGAAAACATCTTGTATGTCCGGAAGAACAAAATACTATTTCCTAAGAATTCTGATATACATAATATAAATACTAGAAATGAAAATAAAATAGCGCACCCAAAGTTTAGACTGTGTAAGGTTAACAATTTCATTCATGGGGAACTGTATTCGCTTCTATAATAAAATACCAGATGATATTGTAAATCTGTCCGATAGCCAATTTAAGACTAAAATTAAAAATATTTTATGTTTTAAGGCCTATTATACGATAAATGATTACTTAGATGATAAAAACGTCTGGTCTTTTGTTGTACCAAATCAGCGGAGTAGATTGTAATTATGACTCATGTATGATTCTTTATATATTTAAAAGAAAAGTACAAAAGATACAATTACTGTGGAGTTTCTTCTGGCCGTTCTTCTCCACAGAGGGCGTACACTAATAGTGAACGTGCCATCCATGATAGCTTTGACATCGAAAAATTATTTGTAAAAATCATAATCCGAATAAAAAAGTTTGACTTGACTTTTGACTATAGAAAGAGGAATATTTGTTTATGATAAGAGGTATTTGACGATCTAGTCGTGTATTCTTCAGAATATTAAATGACCCGAACAACATCCTACGATGGGACTCTCACCGACTCGTAGTCACACCAGCTATCACACCAGTAGTGTGATAAATGACCACAGTTTCGTAACTATAAATTATTGTAGCGCTTGAGAAGAAACTTTTCACTCGCGTCGTCAATAAAACGCCCAAATCGTACGATTGATCCGCTGTCGTGCGGTGAAAGTGCACAGTAGCCGGTAATGGATGTTCACAATGATTGCGCGCGCATGACGTGAGGTTCACACGGACGAGGATCAGTAACGTGCTGGTGCGGCCGGCCGACGGTCAAAGGTCACTCTATGGTCACCAAGCGGAAGTTATTCGATGAATATAACGGCTTCCATTGTTGCCAATTAACCGTGTTGACACCGGACCTACATGTGCTTGAGAGTTTGATTTTATCTGACTAAACGTACCTACAGGCAGCAACAGTTTAAGCTTAGCTGTGCGTCTTAGTGTGCTTATATTTAAAGGTAGGCTCAAACTCTTTGTGTTAGCGTACAGCTGAGAAAAACCTATTCTTATTGAGTTTTCGAGAAGACAAATTTTTCATTGATTTGACTCAGAAGCTTTAAGTACAAAAAATATATTTCTACATACTTCTACACAGATTTCAGCTTTCAGTTTTCAGCTTTTTTCTTCTTTTTTACAGCTTGTATTGAAACCGATAATACCTATAAAAATATTGGCAACTATGATTATAACTAATAATTGATTCAAAAGGATAAGCAAGAATCAGTGACATAAACAAAACAGTAAAAACTTTTAAGAAAGTTCGTAAAATATCTCGTTTGGAATGATGCGGTGTTTATGGTTCGACTGCTAATACGCGATCACCGTAACAGCCAATCGCTTGAAGTAAACTACCATACTCGGCAGAAAAGTATCTTTCATCGCGTGTTGTAAAGGTATATCGACTAACGGGTTTATATTTATTTATAACGTTAAGTTTCTAACTTTTGTTTAATTACTCCTACAGTGTGTTGACCTCTCGCGTTTAGGCTCTCTATCTAAAGGATACCAAAAATATTTTATTTAATTCGCTAGTAGTTTATCATACGTTTATTTTGAGCGTAGCAACTTGCAAGCGATGTCAATCAGACAACATCTGCTGAATCTGCTTGTTTACCTCAACTCCCATGCAAAAAAATCGTGAGCATGTAGTTCATGTTCATGTTCATCATTTTTTGTTATTGTTTATTTTTGCACATCAACTTGTTTTATGGACAGGAGGTTTGCAAAAGGGGCGCACCTGGCCGCGTCTACCGCCGTGATCGTTGTGTTTGAGCTATTCCGGGCGAGGAATGCGCTAATGATGCAGCGACGCGATACATGTGACGTATAGCTGCACTAGCTCTTACACAAACTAAATTAAGCTCTCTATCAAACAAATATGTTTGACACAACAAATATGTGTCAAAACTGTGTTTTTGTTTTGTAGTCATTGAATCATCATTATCATCAATCATTTTCAAGTTTACATTAACGCACTGTATCGGTTTGTGCCATCCGTTTTGGAAAGGCATAAAAAATGTAGCGACAAAAAACTGCTTCGTTTTCTCTTTACAGTTTTTTTTCATAATGTTTTTGTGGTTATACTTTGCAATTAGTAAAAGGCGAAGAGAGTTTTTGCGCGAATAAAATTTAATCATCCCATTATCAGCAGTAATATGATACGGTCGGGTTACTTTCTGAGAAGATTTTAACGGTCTATATTCATAATTGCTTATGTTTATTATTTTTTTGTCATGATAAATTAGTAAAACGATAATTGTTAATTAGTTTTCTTTAATTCGTTTATTTTAATGGGCCCTTTCTTATCCAAATAAAATAACTTTTTTAAACTAAATCTTTTAGTGTTTTTTATATTCTTGCCCTAAGTCTTGTTTAACTAAATAATTATATATTTTTTTACTATTGCCGATTAATTAAGCCATTATTATTTATTAATTCAGCTGTGGACGTCTTCCAGCTGAGATGGTGTTGATGATGATGAATTTATTTATTTATTTTTAATTTTGAATCTGACATTTTGTATTTAAAAAAATTGGTCTCTCTAATTTTTCACCTTGTAATATGATTAGTTTTCTTCAAAATCCATCATAATTCTCAGCTGTTGTATTACGTAGTACACGACGAAGTTGTTCTGCCAGGGAACATTCTACCTCACCATTATTGGGATTCAAACACAAGTAAGAGCAATGTGCAGTGTTCATAGCAAGCGCCGGCGCCTGATTCTGTTCCCGGAAAATTATCATGCTAACGTGCGCATGATCATAATACGCACCACGTGCCGAGATCAAGTTCAACATAATGCTACCAGAGCATAGATTTTTCTAAGATACAATTAGTAGAAACCTAAGCAGCATTATTTAATTTGCATACTTTTTTGAGTCCTCGTGGAACATTGCTATGAATATTTTTGTATTGGGGTGAATCTTTCAATTTTTTTTTCATTGGGGTAGTTTACGATTTGTCATTACAATTTTTGGGTGAGTTCACTAATACAATGGCGGAATCTGTCGAGAAGATTTCACTGAAAAAGCTATTCATTACATTTTTTGCGTTTTCTTTTTTTTAAATATAGTAAAGTCGTCTACCAAACTACCTTCAGAATTTACAAGTACTAGGGCAGCAGATCAGAAAAGTTCTCTCTCCAGTGGGCATCGGAAACAGGAATTCGTGAGGGCAAGACTATCAAGAAGTGGACTAAAGCCTGGCAAAGGTCATGGAAGGCCTGACCGATGCTGATATGAGTTGGTCAGGTTGAGGACCCATCGCTGCAGAAACCCTTGTTTTTGCCAAGTGCACGTCTTTTAATTTCGGTTTTAATGACGGTTTTACATGCAAATTCGTTTACCAATAAAATTACCACGTACTTACATAATCCAAATGTTTATCCGTAGAAGTGAAGCTGAAACCTGCCAAGTGAGAATTCCTGGAATCGGCAATAATCTCCATGGCTCAGATAGCGTCTTAACGTCGAGCGGACGCAGATACGCCGCGTCAGCCGTCGAGCGTCGCGCGTCGCTCGGGGCGCCTGCTTATCACACACCATGTCTACTGCCTTCTGCTACCTTCAGACCACATACGGGCCTTGTATTATGCAGTACCATAATTATTTTAATATTTGTCGCTCATACAGATACACCATTTCCTGCCATAAAAAACTTGCAATGAACATAAAGGTAACATCAAAGAAAATTTGGCACTCTTTAGAAACGGCGTAGCATGCAACGCGGCGATGTTTGGCACTCTTTAGAAACGGCGTAGCATGCGACGCGGCGATGTTTGGCACTCTTTAGAAACGGCGTAGCATGCGACGCGGCGATGTTTGGCACTCTTTAGAAACGGCGTAGCATGCGACGCGGCGACGTTTGGCACTCTTTAGAAACGGCGTAGCATGCAACGCGGCGATGTTTGGCACTCTTTAGAAACGGCGTAGCATGCGACGCAGGGACGTTTGGCACTCTTTAGAAACGGCGTAGCATGCGACGCGGCGATGTTTGGCACTCTTTAGAAACGGCGTAGCATGCAACGCGGCGATGTTTGGCACTCTTTAGAAACGGCGTAGCATGCGACGCGGCGATGTTTCGTGAAATTTGGCACTCTTTAGAAACGGCGTAGCATGCGACGCGGCGATGTTTCGTGAAATTTTTCAAAGCTCTGCAATCACGTGGAGGTAACTTGCCTCAAACTCATTTTAAAACGGTTTTAGTGGAAAAGATACACGCCAGAATTATTTTATAATATGACACTTTTATCATATTTACAACCGCGAAAACCTAAAAGTGTTTATGACACTTCTATTTAGACGTTTACTTTAAGCACTTTTTAAGAAAGAGTTTTCCAGGAATTTTTGTCTTTTTATGAAATACTTTTTATGGCTTCAGTAAAGTGGAAGAGCTGACTGGTTTCTTCATATAGTTATTACGTTTATTTTATTAGTCTACTACGGCTAAGCGTCTCTCTCTGTAACTATTATACTAATCCGTGTACTCCATTCCGTATTGCAAAGCGATATCGGATCACTTAGTTACGCTACTTTCGTAATATTTCAATTAGGCTCACGGCTGCAGATATGGACCGTAATAACAAGATTAAAATGTGATATATTTAGTTCAATTACAAATTATTTCTTGTTTCTGCAAATGAGTGAAACGTAATACTTTCAACACGTTTGGATGGCGAGCTCAATAATTTCTCATTAGTTTGTATCGAGTGCCTGTTCGGTGTCAGTCAACCGATATTCTCGTAGGAAAGGTTGCAGTTGCAGCTATTAAATGCTATCTTTGGCGTGAGTTTTATCTCCACCTACGTGTGGAAGTCTCGTAAAGGTATGGTATGATTGTCGGCCCGTTATCCCCGCAAGTCTGCGCGGGTGACTATGAAAAGAAGCTTATTTGTCACATCCGTTGTGCGGTAATTACCTATCTTGTTGAGATGAAGGGATAATTTCAATCTTAACACTCACGTGATAATAAAGAGGAGTATATCATATTCAATAGATAGAAAGGAAGTACTTGTCTACATTGGTACTTGTTTTAGTTATTCAATCCTTTTTGCAGGTCTACAACACCTCTAATTTATTAAACATCTTGTTTTTATTGTTGTTTCAAAGGGATCGAGCCTACCCTATTAGGTATTTTTCTCATATCTTAGATTGCGGAACCTCACAAGTTAAATAACAATTAAAGCTTCAACCAGGTCTTGTCTCATTCAATGCTTTGCAGTACCAATTTATTCTCTCAAGCTCAAACCAGATGGGTAGTGGGTAGGGATTGATGGATTCCCAGACCCGTTCTATACAAAGTGTTAATTGCGCTACATTCATCCTCTTTTCAAAGGCTCCCGTGATCGCCTGCGCACGACGACGACGGCCGAGTCACTGCGCCCGCGCAGGTCCAACTCCAGCTGGCCATCTTTCATCCGCTTCAATTTACTTGTGCTCCCTAACAAATGTTAACAATCCATACAGTCGGTTTCCTGGTTGAGCGGTTATCGATTGCTACGCTCTATTGGACCTCTAGACAATATTTTCAAAATAAAATTACGGCTCGCCTAGATACGAGTAGTAAACCTAGAACAAAGTTATGTTCATATCAAGATATCAGAAAAGATTCTGTTTTAAGTTATTGTAACTATTTTTCATTGTAATGTATGAAATAACAATGTATATTAAAGTTTTAAATTTTATCTAGAAGAATTTGGTTGCATTCTTTCAGCTGGCAGCATCTTATTTTTTATGCGGGTCGACGACCAACCCCAAAACCCCTGGTCTGGAAGCTAGTTGCATAATAAGTGCACACTATGGCACTAAAAATCTACATACTGCTGAAACTTGGCCTGCGCAAAGGCAGAGTAAAATTTATTTACTGGTCTTTTTAATAGCACCTGATAGGTGGATTAAGAAAGTATCGAGAACACTATTTATACATTTTATTTTATACATGTAAGGCGTCAATTTAATAGCCATAAAAATCATAATTAGGCGTAATTTTTCGCTTTTATGATCGCGTTACAAGTCGCGCGGGCCTGGATAGCCATATGTATTAGTGGTTGGCGCTGTATGAAATGGTGTGGTAGAAAAGCGGTCCTGCCAACTAGAGAAAGCCAGTTATGACCAGATACATTTGTTCAAATTTATGCTATGCGGGACTCGGGTGAAATAAGAGTACTAAACCACAGTCATAAATTTCGCAAGCTACATCGTCATAATTTTAGTTGAAAGAAATCCATTTCTAGACAAAGGCTTCCCTCAGGTTCTTTACCAGTCCTGTGCTGCCCGCATCCAGCCGAGTTCACCAGATCGTCGACCGCCTCGTGGAGTGGAGGGCCTGTCCATACTTACTGCACCTTCCGGTTCGTGGTTACCAGTTGGGCACCATTCTGGATTATAGTATTTTATTCAGTTTTTCTATAAGTTCAATACTGTGTTCTATTATCAAATCAAATTATGTAACTCGAAAAAGGCCCTACACTAACTGAGGTTGCAAACTAGTTTTAATTTGCACTAAAACAGAATTAGATAGGTACTAAGATGTAGTATGACTAACGAGAAAAACATATCTTATTCTTATTGTGTACAGAGCTTAACCAGGTGCAAACACGTGTGTTAAGATACCTATATGACATGTTCGATGGAATATAGCACCGCACCTACTTTGCCGCTCCCCGACAGCCGACCTGGCGCCAGTTTCCAGCTGCACAGCTGCGGCTACGAACGAGGGAATTTACAAACAAATGTCTTATTCGCACTATCGCCAGCTTCACTTATACGTCGACAGTTTCATACTGGTTCAAACCACCCGCTGCGATCAAATTCATATTCCACAAACCACTACTGGACACGTTTCAACTTTTTCCCTGCTTGCTTGCTGCTCGATTGGTCGTGCATGACAGCTTATTGATTTTCTTTACTTCCTTATACGCTATCAAACTATCACTTTTAAGAGTAGTAATTACAGAATACTTCTAAGGGTTAATGTGTCTACTTTATGATCCATTTACATTCTTACCTATTTACTTAATCTCTTATCTAAATATGGTGAAGTTAAATATTTATGTTTTAATTTATAGGAGCAATAATATCTGCTAGTTACTGGCTTTCTAGCATATCTTGACCTGTGATAAAATAAGACGATAGCTAGGTAGCCGTTTTAGCTACCCATATGAATATTTTTTATTTATCTATTCATAGGCTCGTAATAATAAATATACTATACACGAAAAAACTGCAAATAGCAAAAATTATAATAAAATTCATAAAACTGTAAAAAGAGTAAAAATTAAGAAGTGGCAATACTGAAGTGTCGTCCCGTTTTCACCCTTATATTGATTTGAAAGTGATGACACTACAGTTTTGCCACTTTTTAATTTCCACTCTTTTTAGACGTAAGCATATACATGTATTAGTTACCTAGTTGGTTCAATATACGCGATTATTATGTAAAGGAAGGGATAGGTAAATAGCTGCAAATAAAATTCAAATTGATATCAAAAAGTGATATATTTTTTCATTAAACTAAGTATACAATAAATAAATAACATATCATATTAAACTAAAATAATGTTTCCACAAATAATGAGCGTTGTTCAGTTTTATGATCTCCCGGTAACAATGCGATCTGACCATGGATACAGAACGGTAATCTGCGAGCTCACAGAATAACATCCTTTACAACTGAACGTCTACATTAACAACTCTTCATATTATAGAGGCCGGGAAACATCTTGAAATATTTGAAAGAAAGGAAAGGGGGAACTTCTGCAAGGTTTTGTCATACAAGTGCACGCTCGCAAACATTCCCTCTTCATACTGCCTTTTTGTTGTAGATATTTCGGTTAGGATATCATAATTTTCATAGTTTTGATTTTGACTGTAACGGTTAATACCGGTACAGTCAAAATCAAAACTATGAAACACACAACCAATGGCATCCTTATGGCGTTGGCTGTACTCAAGTTCGTGTATAAGTTCAATAACATCTGGTATAGTGTTATAATTACATACAACTATACTATTAAAATTACTTACTACATAGGCAAGACATAAAATTTAATTTTAAATGGTCCATAAATTTAATACCAATAAGACAGTCTTGTAAATCTAACAGGCAGGTGGTTGTGATGGTGATGCCGGTTATTGGTTTTATTCGCTTAATTCGTTTATTGGTTGGTTGGTCAATAACCATAATCCTACTGACAGTATAATATTCAGAGCAAACGGCTAAAAGGATTTGAATGAAATATTGACACAAAGGTTATATGTTTTGGATTCACACCCTTCCCATGGGAAAAATCTAAAACCAGACAGTTAGTGAAAACCTACATGAAACACAAGATATTAAATGCACTTACTTTTGCCTTTAATAATATTTTACGGCTAAAACATTATAGGTATAGGAGTATATTGTGAAAAGGCGCATTTGCACAAGTTCAGTTTTACAAAATAATTACACCATCATATCCTGCCTGTGAATAGGCGCTCAAAGTTAATATTTAAAAAAACATGTTTTCTTAAAAAAGAGCATTGTAAAGTAAACCCAATGAAATTTTAATAACCGAGACTGTCGCAACACGACGATTGCTCCCTGCCTGAGGGTATCATAATATAATACAAGCGAAATGTCTTTTATTTCTACAAGTTTCGTTTCACACGTCTCGCTATATCAATTTCACACTTTAATAAAGGTCTGCTCAAAATGTTGATATAATTATCACTCACATTTAAACTAAAGGACAGGTGTAAAGCCTCAAACCTGTAATTTTCACAAAATACATTAATTAAGGAGTAAAAGTGAAAAATAAATATCGCATCGAAATATTCATCGGTCGATGCACAACTTTCGCGACTTATCAATGTGGGCCTGCAGATAACCTACCTGACGGCGGCTTAAGATACTTTTACCTACAGAGATATCAGCGAAATATATACAGTTAAACGACAAAATGCCCTTAAT
Source organism: Carpatolechia fugitivella (assembly GCA_951230895.1). Taxonomy (NCBI): domain Eukaryota; kingdom Metazoa; phylum Arthropoda; class Insecta; order Lepidoptera; family Gelechiidae; genus Carpatolechia; species Carpatolechia fugitivella. Next base: position 17,510,683 of record OX579648.1, read on the forward strand.
GATGTTATCGTATCAGTTACACTAAATATGTACAATAAGTACAAAATATCCAACAAAGGAATCCACATTCCACAATCAACAAGGTTTTGCCTTGACTTCTTCCCAAGCCTCCTTCATCCCAAGAATCTGCTGGCATCAATCGACGCTGGCTGAGCGACATGGGATAGAGTACTGTCCATCCGGACGAAACAAACAAACTCCTGCCAAGGAGCGACCACGAGCGCCATACATGACTTAAACAAACGCATCATATGCTCAGTGATGGCCGTTTCTTCCGAACGCTCTTGTTGCTCAGTCCTAGGATTGAGCCGATCACCTGGAGACAACAAAAACACTTCGTTTAATAAAGTCTAGAAAAGTCGACCAAAGTTTAATTAATATTGAAATGATAATAACATTGTCCCACCTAACATCTTGCCCTATCACCTGTACGCTGCAGGACCTGGTTGACCTATTCCGCCGTGCTAATGGCTACGTTCTGAGCATCAACACCATAAGATACAAAGTACCATCGAATCGATTCGTAAAGAAAATTAATAATACCTTAGACACGGAGTACGCAGCGAGCTTGCGTCTCGGCGGCAGCAGCAAGGCGAGTGCTCGAGCCTCTCTGAGCAGCGCGTGGAAGGCCAGCGCTGCGCCGGCACTCGACTCAGCTGCTGATACCTCATAGAACTGACACCCGAACCGCAGCGACATCTCTTGACCTTCTTCGGCATTTACGACTCTGCGAAGAAAAAGCGACATCAGCACCAATGTCAATGTATTATCATCTTGACACAAAAGTTATCGAATGTTCAAAATAAAGACAGGCGATTTGGTGAAGGTAAGGAAACCGCAAAATGCGGGCTATTCGGGACCGGTCTTAGTAAATCTCCACCTCAAAGGTCTTCTTGAGGCAAGCTTTTATCTTGTCGACCTTTTTTGTATACATGGTTCTGACCTGGCGTGTTCCAAGTCCGTCTTGTTCCCGAGCAAGGTGACGGCCGTGCAGCCGGGCAGGCGGGTCCGCTCCAGCAGCGCTAGGAGTTCAGCAGCGGCCAGGAACGAGCGGCGGTCGCACACCGAGTACACCACCGCAAACGCGTCGCCCCAGCGCACGTGCTCGGCAAGGCAACCGCGTTTCTGAACAACGATAATATGTAAGCATCCCATAACAATAGACTTCGTATTTTTCTATGTCTATTTAAACAGGCTATATAGTAGTTTAATTTTCAGAGCATTTGGCTCCCGATCCAGAGGTTCTGGGTTCGTGGATAGGGTGACAAACAAAATCACTTTGTGAGACCTGTTTGATCATCCGAAAAGTAAGTATATGCGTATTCCAATATTATCTAAGTACAGAAATAGTTTAACATAAGCCATTTGAGAGGCTTTTGGTGGTTCACCAGAATAGAATAGATAAGAATATGGAATATACCAGAGTATGTTAAATCGGTCCAGCAATGTTACAACTCATACAATAAGATGATGATCTATCTAAGTAGATAGATTTGCTGCTTATAGATTACAATTTATATTTACCGCACATCCGCAAGTATCCAAAACTTCAACCTCTGACGTGGCACCGTCAAAAGCCACTCGATGTTGGTAGAGGAAGTCTGAAACAAAGCCAAAATTACTGTTGTGTCGACGATAAATCTCAGTCCAGTGCAAACCTCTCAATGCGTCTCAATTTCGACCTCGTGCCATATTGGCTTACAGAATGACCAGTGTCGCACGCATCTAGGTTACACGGTTGGTTAGCGGAGATTAATTTACTTAGCAAGTGCCTATTTAATTACTCGCCCTAAGCCGCGGCGGAGCTCGGCCTCGAAATCGATCAAAACACAAGCCACGTCTCGAAATCATGTTATCCAAGTACCAATATAGATCGATTCGTGTAAATCCAGTTGCAGTTTTCGTGGTTCGAGTTTCTATAAAAGGTCGTCGTCCGCAAGATGCCGGCGCCACTGCACCTTGGCACACCGGCTCCGACCCGCCTCTTGCCAATTTCGCAAATAAACCGTCTATTGGCACTCACTGTTTGGCAACTCAAGCATCCACTGGGCGGGTTGGTACGGTAAAGAGTGCCCTACGATACAACTCTAGTATTTTTCCCTTTTATTCTCCATTGATGTGTTGTGCAACGTTGACATAATTAGGTAAAGAAGTTTTAAAGTATTTCTTAGACAGGAAATTATTAACTTACCTCCAGTAGAGCTATACTCTCCGATGTACCGCTTCGTCAAGTATCGCACGACGACAGCTGAAACAACGAAATAACTATTAATTCGAGTGAACTATTTAAATACCGCAATCTTGTAGAATACCAGTATATTGATTACCCATAGTTTACACTTTATCTCTACGATAAAACGCATCGCTTTTGATATACAAGTTTGTAATAGAGAAAGCAGCAATTAGCGACTGTAATCGGTCGGAGGTGTTACAAAAGTTGTATCCCTGATTCAGTTTATAACTACAAGCGCAATTAGAGGGAAAGTAGACAAAGGGCTACAGGCGATGCCGACGACTGCCGGCTGTCGGCCGACGTCGGCGCTGCCAGGCTCGATGTGCCAACACCACCCAATACCCATAAATAATAAGCATCGACTTTTCAAAATCCTACAATGTAAAGCTTAAGTAAGTGAACATATCGACGGCGCCTAAGTAAACAATTTTTTTTCATAAATGTTGTCTAATTTGCATATTATATAACCCTGTAAAAATAAAAAATAAAATATCTATAATTACTTAAATAAATTAACGTAGGTAGAGACATCTACATGGTATCGCGGGCGTTAAGCAAAGTAAATGCGGTCAAATTACTTCAACTCTATTAATAACTCGTTATTTGCTAAAAATAAACTCTTATTGATTTAACACATACGATTTGTTTTATATCAAATATCCTTTTAATTTAACACTATCTTACGACTATTAATACATAGTCATTACCTAGTTTTACGTTTATGTGGTTAATAACTCTTTCTACGTGTAAATATGAGCGACGTAGAAGAAGACATCTACATATTTGGTCAAAATTTTACTAATTTTGCAAATTTTTTAAAGCTGTTGCAGTATAAATTGGTTTTCTAATTTATTATTTAGACATTCACTGCTGAAAAAATTGTATCCATGAAAATTTCTTAAGTTAAATTTTTGTTGCAAAATAAGTTACAGATGTGACAGATGTTAGTAAGTGGCAGATGTCTCACATTACGTTTGACAAAATAGACAAATATTCTACAATAACTCTTGAAATATTGCAGTTTCGACTACTTTTTGTCATTCATATCCTGAACAGTAATATTTTAAATCACTTTACCAAGTTTCATTGAAATCCACCGAAAAACAAAGAAAATGTTCAATAATCTGCTTTCCTGTAAAATTGTCTTTTTTCATTTGTCCGTATCTACTTAGGCGCCGTCGATATACATATTATGAAGTAAACAATGATAAAATCTAGACTATAATGCAATCTATACTTTCGCTAGGCGATATGAACGTTTATTACTACTTAGAATACCGCAAAGAAGCTATCAATATGTAGCGATAACGATAAAATACCGTACACCTAATAAGCAAGTAAGGTAACGTAGCGTTTGACATGATAAACGATATTTATATTGATAGGTGCGAGGGTGTTACCGGGTAATATAGTTTGAGGAAATAAGCAATCAGTTATTACTTAATTTTCACTATCGAAACTAAATACATTCTTGTCAATAAGAAAATAATCAGAAGTCATAAAAATAATCCAAAAACGGAACGGCGAGCAATAATTTTTGAATGCAGATTCGATATCCTGTCGTAATAAAACGTCAATATGGCGACTCAAATCATTCGGTTTTGTAATGAAAATGACATTGTAGTAAATATATTGACCATTTCAGAGGCAATAGCAATCCAATAGTGCGCGATGGCCAATGTGCTGCGCTCGAGTACCGCAATATCGCGCAGGATTTCATGCTAAGTTACGCTCATAGCACTCTCTCGAGTTTTAATAGTTCACACGGAGAATTGACATGATATTTCCGTACAGCACTAACCGGATATAACCAGGCCTGTGTGCTAGTTTGTTTACATTGTAGATGGAATCCGTATAAGGAAAGAATAACGATTATGTTTACAGGATATCATGCAGGCAACCCGACTACATAAATTCATCACAACGTTGATCTTTCTGTTGATCGTTTCTGGAAATATATCAAAAAAAAAGCATCTACTTCTGCCACATCTTTTGGATAGTATGATGAATCTTGAATGATAGACAAAATTTTATTTAAAAATGCTTCGTCGTCGACGGTTTAACAAAACAAAATAAATGAGAGTCGGTAATTTTCTGACACATTTAGAAATTCATGATAACTTTACACTATACTAGTGAAGCTATTGCGAAATCTCACATCTGTAAAAGACGATGTAAACATAGTGTATTTCGAATTGTATGAATGACACACGACACGAGCCGTCGTAAAGCGGCCGACAGCGGGATGATATCTTTACGTGGCTCCTCATCAGCTCGACAACATCGAGCTCTGCCAGCTGCCAGATGTGCTGTGACGCAATTTGCGATCAACGGCGAACGACCGATAAACATGTCATTTTTGCTTTATTGCGATACTTGCGATGCCTCTACTTTAGGGCTCATACACAATAGCCACAGAGAACATGATCTACAAAATTCAAAAAATAATCTGTAAATATAGAGAATTCTTGTTTACGCATAACTGAATCTATCCTATGGACTTGTCAATAAATAATGTCAAGTTTACGTCTGCTATATTACCATTTTTATAGATAGCTAGAAAAAGGGATGATCAATGTGTATCTTAGGACATACAATGTATATTAGTCGCAATCTCCCTGTTATCTGTAGAGGTTCTTTCTCTCTATGTACATCGTTCCTTAATAAAGCTGGCGTGTGGTCCTCGCAATCTAGCCCTAACAGGATGTAAAATTTTATTGGTAATCAAGCAATGCTTGCAAATACTGTAAAAGCCTAGGGCAATGGCATTACATTCCAAAGACTTCAATGTGGATATTATCGTTGCCTACATATTTCACAATAATGCGTGACAATATTCCGCGTCCGCAAGTTCATTGTGATTTCATGGCATTCAACTGCTTGCCAAAATAAAAATAGAGCGATTTACATTGAGTTCAATTCGTTTCATGGCGGTGAAGGTGAAAATTATGTAAGTTTTTAATATACCTACCAACCAGCATTTAATTTTTAAGTCATAATTAAGAATATCGGTAAAAGTTATCGAACAGATGAAAATGAAATTTAAGCGAAAGTAAAGCCCACTGAGAAGCGGGAACGGTTTGAGTGGCGTCTGAAATATATGTTCGAGGTATTGCAAAATGTGAAATGTTGTGTTGTCGATATTGTTATCAAAACGTGTGAAACAAATCCAGCAGTCAGCGAGGGTGGAGTCAACGCACCAATTACACTAACGAGGACTTTCACTGATACCGTCGCGCGGTTCAAGGTGATCCTCGCGGCTGGCGCGGCGGTGGCGGTGGCGGCAACGCGCGGGATCAATCCGCAACCGGCCAGCTGCGCCGCCGCAGAAAAATCCACCCAGATTCACGGATTAACATCGAAATCCTTACACGTAAGAAACAAAACGCTTACAATCTTGTTACCAATAATTTATGAGGAGATGCTATCGCCGAACATCGAAATCTTGTTTCCATTTTGTTGCAAAAATATTAAAAAGGCATAAAACTGTTAACTTTCTGTAGTTAATTTCAGTGTTACATAATCGATCGTATTTTGTTACTCATTTATGATGTTGTTTTAAAAATACTCTTATGTAGCCACTTAATCCTTAAATTAGATTATGTTCTAACATTTTTGTTGCTTCTTTGAGACAAGTAGCGTTTTGCCTTAAGTAGCTAGTCAATCGTAACTAGGAAACTATTCTAAGAAGCGTGTAATATGTAATTTAAATAAACATTCGGTAAAACAATAATTTAAGAGATAAGTACAGATAATTGTAGTATTTGGCAGCAAATAACACAACAGAAGTCTGGAGATCTCGATGGACGGGTCCAGCCTCTCGGCAGTCGTGGAAATTTTGCGCTCATTTTGTTCAAACTGGAACGGTGAAGGTAATAACGGGACCCGGGGGCGGAGTTTAACCACTTGAACCGAGACGGTTCGAGAGACAGTAGCAAAGCCAAATGTTAATTAAAGCATCGCAGAGATTGGACACGAAGCTGCGCGCGCGACTGATGCCGCCCCGTCGTCGCCGGGCCGCGGTCGCTACGCCAATAATTGGATACCAGCATCAATTTACATGTTTAACGTTCGCTGTGTTTCCTACCACTTCATTAAACCTTTTGTACAACCAGTATTCGTGACAATACCTCGGTGACACAAAAACTGGAACCTACATGCACCTGTGTTACTTATTTATTGCCAATATGCAACGATGAAAGGCGTCTTTGCGTCGCACTTTAGCACTCGTGAACTACATTTTTGTAAAATTTTACACTTTACTATCTTAGTGGGACACACATATAATGCTATTTACCGAGTCACTAATTAATTAATGAATTGCTTGCTAAAAACCGTTGCATGAATAATTTTGACGAGCAATAAATACTGCGTCAATATTCGCAAAGATCCAATGTCAACCACCGGTAGCTTTCACCTCTATTACCCGAGACGCTAATTAAAATTTCTCCGTCCTAATCCAAAAATGCTTTAACTGTTGACTGACTAGTGACATCACAATATTTATATTAAAGAAACCCAAAATTCTAAAACGAGCTACTCATTTCAGTTCCCACGGTATCCAGGACAGCTGCGGCCCGTGGAGCAGCTAACACAAAGAGCTGAATGGAACAGGTTGTTGAACATTGTGTTGTCAGGGTTGGAGCTATTTCAGCTGTCTTTTTTGGTCTGGATTAATCTGGTTTCAAATCGTTATTAAAGACATCGCACGCCAGTTTCCTTCATTTTGGCCTGTGATTGATGAGAAAGAAAGAGAAGTATAAACACAGGAGCCCGAATGACAAGAATGTTTCAAGACTCGAGTTCATTCTCCTTGGAAGACCCGAATCACCATCAAGTGCAAGGTTACTCGCTTCGATTGCTTGATACAAAAATATCTTCCTCGTTATATTTTTTCCTCACTAAATATAAACCTCTATTTTCACGCCAGTTATTTTAATCTGTGATTGTAATTGAATGTTTTAGTGGGTGTTTATGAAGTGCGTGAATGCGTCAGTGAGAGGCGTGGTGAGTAAGAGTTCCCCAGCAGACGAGCATCGTCGGTGGATGAGTCAGCGTGCGCGCACTCGATCTATAAATACGAACGCAGTTGACATTTGCGCGTTCCCGATCTATGATCCAGAAACATACCACAGGTTAACTCGCGAACGTTAATGCCATCTGTATAAAAAGCTCCAGCCAAATGCTGCTGCACCGATTGTAATGTATTATAATACGAGTATACAGAAACGAAACGAGTAGGTAGAGATGAGAATTTTTCTTGGAAAATTGTCAAGAACGTCAATGATAAAAAATATTGAAAAATACTTGAAAAAAAAAAAGAACTTTCAAACTTTATTTTCTTTTTTTAATACTCATTAAAAAAACTGTTAAATGGACTGTTATCGTCCGGACATTTTGAGTCACATTTTTTAACTCACTGTCTTAACTCAACGTGGCTGGCATATCATCTAGCTTCGCCTCCAATCTCTGCATTCCATAATCCAGCTAGAGCTACATAACGCTTCGTTTCGTTTGGCTGGTTGACGCGTCTGAGATGTAGTTGGCCAGCGTGCGCGTGGGGCGAATGCATGTCGAGCGGCGACCTAGTGTGTGTGACTGAACGATGTTGCGATGTCGTCCGACTTTATGTTAGTTTAGTTAGCGATCATCAACAGTTATATACTGCGCAATTTCTTCAAGAATTTTATTGTATGCGACCACAAAACAGAATCAATATTTATAGGTGCTGTCTTTCCAACGAAATAACCTTGAATATAAGCAACATCAACAAAGTAACCTAGGAATATCCCGCTGTTTACTAGACTTCTTAGATGTTCGCTAACTAGCATTGAATAAACAAGCTTGCTGTTACAATCAAACACACACCAAAATGATTATGATAATCAGCGTAATATTTACCAATTACATAGTAATTATAGTGGGTGTTTACAGACGGAGAGCTCGCGGCGGCGGTCGCTGAGGCTGCGCCCGCGCTGAGAGCTCGCAGATAACCGCTTAATCACATAATCGAGCCGAGACGCGATACCAGCATTGATACTCGTGCGTTCCTGTCACTGGTATGTGTTTAACAGATAGCATCTAGTGGTAAATACTAACTATGGAACGTAACATCGGTAATCACTATCAATGGCATGTTTACTCTGTGATTAATTCAAATGTGACTTTAATCGTTCGATTTCACTTCAAGAGAAAACATCTGCTGTTTGGACTTTTCCACTACTTTTCCATGACATCTTGCTTGCAATCTTGATCCAATATTGGGTAATATTGGATTCTACCGCTGCTTGATTTTCTTCATAAAAGTATATCTGCCGCCATGGCCGGAAACGGACGAAAAGCTGATCATCATCATCAAATCTGTCCCATCAATGCACAAAAAATACCAACCTGTTATCTAAATCTGAGCCGTGTCCAGTCTCTATTCAAGAGATGCGGTCGTCATGATTGATTGCTTGCTTGTTTAATTGTGTAATAGCTGACAGATGCGACGTGCCAGACCAAAACCACAGAATAATAACAGTGTTTATTTACATTTAAAAAATTGATTGCTTTACTTTTAATATGGACAGCTAAACTCAGGCTTATCACAAGCTTGCTTCTGGGAACGTAAACCATGGAATTGAGACTTTTTGGGATCCCTTTGATTGAACTCGATCGCTGTCTGGCAAAATCAAGATGAAGTCATTTCTCAAAGGTGGGTATCGACTGGTAAAGTTAATATTTAATTTGTATACATTCTAAGTTAAAAGATATTCCCATTACTAAAGCCAAGGTAGCTGTTTAATATTTGTCTGTAAATTGTAATTTGTGTCTGAACATTATGTTTAAATTCAAACTACGCGGGACTGTGAAATTATTTTTGTAACATTTTTACCTTTTAGGTAAACAAAGACTACTTACTTACCAAAAAGGCTTTCATTTTCAAGTTAATCGTAAAGTCGTAACTTTCTTTTCCATCAGAGAGTAGAAAAGTTCTTAAAAGAAAGCCATCCACGCCAGCCTTTAAAAGAATTTGTGAATATTACACAAATTGAAATTGATATGCAATGTTACTGCATTCGGAGATAGAGCTATTACAATAAATCACTTTCACTTGCAAAGTACTCAAAGTTCTCGGCTGGTAACAACGCTGACACAATTTTTAATACTTATTTCCTACGAATGTTTCCGACATTTTGTAATAAGTATGGTTTAAGGAAGTTATCATAATAAACAAACATCTATTCGTAATATTGTAGGCGTAGTTGTTTCATAACAATCCGTATTTGATTATCAGCTTGATTTAATTACACGTCAGTGCTAATAAATCACAAACGGTGATGGGCGGCAGTGGCCCGCGAGCCGAAGGCCAGAGTAACATCCGTCAACATTACCTAATACTCCTAATTGTTATGTTAATGCTGAAGTATTTCCAAAAGCGGCTTCTATAAATCAATTTCACCTAAGCTTTCGCCGGTTCATTGTTTATACTTTCTATTGCATCAATAAAATTTATTGCCAAATCAAATGGTAGCATTTCACACGTTCTTAAGTAATATATTAATGAACGATTAGGTGACGTGTGTTATGTAAAAATGACTTATTATACTATCTGCATACTGATGTGTAGATGATTTGTGTGCGTGAGTGTGGACGTCGCCCCGTGTGGCTATACTTCATTTAGCTAGCGCCTCCATGGCTATGCAAATTGGACAATAATATATTTTTTATTCATGAGCTTAATAGAGATTTAAAAAAACTTCCTGCCGTATGATAGATCGACCTGCGACCTTTCTAAAAGAAATTGGGTGGGTGCAGTCTGTAATGTTGATGTTGTAACTTGTTGATTGAGCTATTTAATTTAATAATAGATAGGATAAATTATTCATTTGAATGTATCTGATCAATGATTGATTATCTACACTGATTTACCTAAGCAAAAGTATATGCGTGCGTACTTATCCCATTCTGAAAGCAGGGCATACTCATACCGTACCTCTATTTTAAATACCAAATAAAAATTGTACAAAATATAAAACTTATCATAGTATTACTATCACGTCCGAGTCACTGTCTAAAAATTTTTAGACGTCTAAATTCTCCATATAATTCATGCATTTTCAAGCTATGTTTACGTAGCCACTCACTTAGCAAGTATTCGTTTGTTTTTAAAAATAGTCCGTCTGCTCCGCCACATACCGGTGTTGGTACGTCACGCGGCAGGTGACGAATGTACACAACACATTTGTCTATCTCAGTTAGGAAGTATGGTCTGGTTGCCGTTCCTCTTCCTTCTATTTTTGCATCTATATATGTGTCTACGATTCTGTCTTGGTTAGATTTATACCTCTCAAGTACTCGTAGCTGAGTGAAAAACATACATATTTGTCTATGTAGGTGATTGTCATGTGTTTCTATGTAAAGTCAATGCTGACTAATGTCATCATATCGTGTTGCATTGCAATTGAACTATGCAGCCTTTGTTCCTGCTCTAATTACGTAGGTAGGGTAGCGTTCTTAGAAAAAAATGTTCGCATATTTTAGTGATGAACATCTCATTTGTTGTACTTACTTACTCATATTTTATCATCATTCTACTCATACTCGTATCAATAAAAGAACTGTAATTTACAGTTGTTGAAAATTTTCCATTGTGACTTTGTGACCCATGTTTTTAATTATGTATGTTGTTTTTGGCAAATTCTTTCATGATTAAGATAAAGCTCCATTATAATTTAAAAATAAAAATTGGATGTACAGACAGGGTCAACACAGATTTTAACTTGCTTGCTTCTTAATTTTATTTTAATCCATTTGAAAATGTTGAAATAGTTCAGGTATCATCGAACATATTAATATTGTTGCGTTTCTATTTTTCTTCTTTTTTTATTAATGAAATAAGCGAATGACAAGTTGAAATGATTCACAAGCCACCTGAGCCAAACGGGATTATTTAGAATTCGAGATAAATAAAGAGGTTACTGGATCAGTGGAAGCCGTATCGGACGCGCGAAATGCACCGGCCGGTATCACAACACAACACAAACTGTGTTATCGCGTGCTGCTGACCAAGCCGGTCACACAATAGACCCTCACTAGGCCACTAGGTACTCCATTCGTTTTTTCTTGTTCAATACTTTACATAACCTTCTTACTTATCCAGTCGCCCTTTACGAAATCAGATTGCGATGTGTTAAGTGACTAAGTTGCAAGTTGTTTCAAACTTACTATATCAAAATCAAATAAGTATATTCAATTTTAACTAATTTAATCTCCACAATCTGTAACGAATAAAAAGTCAAACGCAACCCATTTTTTATGTAAATAGCCTACAAAGTACAATCAATATGGTGATGGCGGTTATTGCCCTATTACCCTATGCAGCATGAAATTTACATCGTTTTGTTCCCGCCGTTTAGTGATAGTACCCTTCAAACTGAACAACTTTTCACGAAAAACAAAATTCCTGCGACAAAAATATTTTGTGCTCTCCATACAAAATGGTCACTTTGTATGGAGAGACCAAAAATTTTTATGTCGCAAGAATTTTTCTTTAGTGAAAGTTGTTCAGTTTCACGAGTAGTATCACTACACGGCGACAGGAACAAAACGATGTAAATTTCACGATGTATAGAATCACCTACTGCTCTGTCTGCTATCTGCGTGCGCTAATGCCCGATAAACGCACATTGCTACGCACTGTCCGCGATCGACGCCACTGCGCGTGACTAGGCCCGTTCTTTCATAATAACCAGCTGATAAGACGACATTAATGTCTTAAGAAATTAATATTGCTAGAAATCCTTTAGAAAAATGTGAAGTACTAGCTTATTCCGCCCGCGACTACGCTTGCGTTGTTTAAGATTTTTCCCGTGGAATAAGACTTTTTCCCTTAAAAATATCCTATGTGTTAATCCAGGGTTCAAGCTATCTCCATTCCCATCTAAATCTGTTCCGTAGTTTTTGCGTGAAAGAGTAACATACATCCATCCATACATCCATACTTACAACCTTCGCGTTTATAATATTAGTAAGGTTACGGATAGTAAGAATAAGAAATAATACAATGAAGAGTAAGTAAGTACTGTAACAAATTTTGTTATTCAAAGCATATGAGAAGGAAACAATTGAAATTAAGAACAATTAGAAGTAATAATAAAATTTAGAGAATAGAGAAATAACTACTGAGTTGACCGATTATTAGGAGTAGTAATTATTATGAACACAGACTGTCCAACAATAAAACAATATGATATTATGTGTAATTAAAATAATAGCTGTAATCACAGATGGAGCTGGAAGAACGAAATAAATCAAGGAGATTTTATTTTCAAACCATTGCACATAATTGATTTCGGCATCCTCAAACCAGTTTATTCCAAATAAAAATTGAACTTGATTGTTGAAGCGTCATTAGCTCTTATTAGTTTATGAAAATCGCTTCCTTTCGCTAAAACATGTAAGCATTCCATTCCTGTTAGTCAGCTGCAGCCGAAATGAATTGCGATCCTCACCAGATTTGCCGCATCGCGCGCTGCCCAGCACCACCACTCTTATTCGATTGACTGTCATCTTCATTAGTCCGAGCTACTCACTGCACTGTCAGAATGATTTATTGTTCATTTAAAATACAGGACCGTAGTTTTAGTCGTGTTTATGTTCGGCGAACGAGATCGCGGTGACGAGTTGAGATTGTAGAGCGTAGTAGGACGCACACGCACCTGCCCGCGAGCGCAGCGCGAGAACGACTGTGCGCTCCAAATTGGCGCGCTCACCGGCAGCTTATCTACGGAGCAGTCTGAACATTTCATGCATGTATTTATACCGACCTTTTTGCATGTCTGGAGATCTGCAAACTGCTCCTACGACTACATTGAGAAGAGGAATGCAGCTAATGTTGATTGGAAAGAGCGATCCTGTATTCTGGGTTGGAATTTCTCTACTCCCAATTTACATACGTGCCAAGATGGTACAAAAGGCGGAATGTTACCATGTCGTCGGCTTAATAGCATTAGCGGCTTGGAACATGACTTTGACAGGATATTTGACAGTAATCCGCGGGAAATCGTCGGTATATGCAAGTGTGTTTATTACTGTGCACATTTATTTGATTTAGATATCAAGAACACAGTGAACTTAATCTGTCTGCAAATCTCAAAGTGTGCCAATAGTTTGTCGTACTAAGATTTCTAATAATTAATGTCGTGTTTATAATATAAAGAATGTCTTTCGTTTATAAATTTCATAGGTATCTACTCGTAAAACCAAATATACTCCGAATATACACAGTTTATATATACATAATATATATAGTTTTTGTTCCTCAAGATTGTGTGGTTGACTCTTTTGTCAAACTTAATATGGCTCGTAACATCGACAATCGTAAACTACGGGTTGAACTCCTAATGAATGTCTCGTGTATGTCTCAACCTAAAGCAATAAGTCATCTTTTATTCGACTACGCGGTCAAGGTCCAAAGAACACACAGATTAATTTAACGAAGCATTCATTGCAAAAGCGCACAGCATTTCAATGAACATTTTGACGCATTATCCAATTACTAAAACACAACGTAACCTTCTGAATCGCCAAAGGTCAGCTCAGCGGTGGTTTGTTTGTATTTACACGAAGAAAACACATAAAGCATTTCTAAAGGAAAATTACATGCATCACGTATTGATTTACTAATGACACCATAAAGTTTACATTTTTGTACAACCGAGTAGCAAGTTACTGTGATCTAGCAAATGTTCGAATTTGTAAGCATCCATTTTAATAAAACAATGTCTTCTTTTGATGTAATAATATTCGATAGTTAGTAGGGGTTGTCCGTGGGTAGGCTGAAGGAGGAAGGGCTCAAACCGCAAAGAAGACCTACAACGCCGCAGGTGTCGTCTCCCCGCATCCTCACCACTTTTTATTGTTTTTATCACGTTTTTATGTTCACTATTTCATGACAGCGTCTGACAGCTATACGACATATTTACCAGACTGCAAGCAAAAAGAGAGTAACATGTTTTTTATGTAGTTCATTTTTAGAAGATATGAATCGTCCTAACGCTGGAAGATGCTTGAATTTATACTCGTAGAGATTATTTGTGAGAATCGTCGTCTGTTAAGGTGTACTGCACCACACCATTACAGTAAATTAAAAAGCTGCTTTGCTGTTTTGAATTTCATCGCATATCCTGTGCAAGCAGGATTCCTTCCGTCCGATACTTTCCCGTTAGATCAGGCAAGTATGTACGCTGTCAAGTGTGTATATTTTTAAAGTGGCGAGGCCATTTTGTTTTTGTTACCCCATAATGCAGACCAAAGGGGGTTATTTATAGCCGTTGCGTTTTAGACAAACCAGATCGGTTAGCGGAATCTTTCCTTGTATTTCCATAATTTGCCCATAGAGTTGGCCTGTAAATCTCCCGATACCCATCCGGCGCCGGCCGCGCCCGCTCCGATTAACTCGCTAACAAAGAGCTTGTTAACATTCTTCCATACGCGACCGCAATCCCGACCAGCCCTATTAAAATCAAACAAAACATCTCTTTTTGTTGTTTTTGTTCCTGGTGACGCTCTCAAAGCTCATTCAGGATGCTGGTGGAAACTATACCACCCAACCTAAAATAGATTATTTCTCACCTTTTCTTGCCTTTCTGCTTGTGCCACATTACGTGGATATCTTTGGGAAAGGCTTTTAACAAGCAAAAGCTTCTTTCGGCTGCAATGATGATGATGACAATATGGGCACGTCGGATTTCTTTCGAATTTATTCATTCTTAAACATTTTAATTAACTTACGAAAAACGTTTAAAAATGAAATTAGATCTCAACTTTGAGATGTCGTTATACTATTTGCATGACAGATAACACTGGATGAAGTAAGTTTGAAACTGTACTTTTCTTAAGACTTCTGTAACAACGTGGATGCAATAAAGAGTTGAGTTTTGAGTACATGAAGTACTTACAATTATGTCAAGTGACAGGTAGCATAATCTAAGCTGTTATTTATTTAGTTAACTTGAAGATAAACAACATAACGCTATTTTATAACTTTGGGTGATATGCATTTGTTACATCAAGTTTTAGAAATAAATGTTCACTGCAATCGACGATAATCACTTTAATTACTCACATAATTACACCAGCGCGGCGTGGATGCAATCATAAACATAATCCCAAACAACGTATTCATCGTCGTAAATATAAAAGTGCATTGATTGGACTCCGTGGCTAATGCGAGCGAAGTGCATCTGATGTTTACTGATGATGTATATAGCTACGCATGTAACGGAACATTTATACCCTAACTTGATGATTGGATCAATTTTATTGCAGCCGTGCCTCTGAATAGCTAATCGGTCACCATGTCAATAAACATGAAATACTTAAATTACTAACCAATTTACCATTAATTTGAAATGATTATTTTGAAATTGGACTCGAAAATTATTTTGTGTCAATTAAACTAAAACAAAACAAAAACAATACCATAGAAATAATATGCAAAACGCATTAAAAATTGCATTTTTGAAGGAGTTCCCTTATAAATATTTATTACCTTTTGGTTCAGTAGAACTATCTATCAAACTAAATAATGTTAGCTGATATGATAATGATGATAGTGGTAGTTCAATGCCCTCATTAAAATTCAGGTACCGACACTAAAAATAACATTTAGTGCTCAAGAGCGCGGGCACGTGCACTTCCTTCTCGCGCTACTGCTACAGCTAATAAGAACACCAATATTCGGTTGCTCAGTATTAATAAACCTTATAAAACAAAACCACAGCATCCCTAACGTGCAGGTGTTACACACTCCCCCCCAAGTTAAAATGTTCATTTAAGAAAGCTTCATTTTACCGTCAGATTTAGATTTGCCTTCGTCGTGTCGCAACTAAGATCAAAATGTAGCATGAAATTAATCTTTTTACACTAATTTAACATAAATTTGCGTAGGTTTTTGTAATTACCTCGCCGCTGTCTGATAGTGGAACCGAACATCAATCAAGAAGCGGACTTCGCAAAGAAATAAAATAAAAAGTAATAAAATATAACTCATCGAGGCTCATTTTCCTTTTTCAATTAAAAGTCTCTCAGCGTGCGTCATGTCGGCTGCCATGGACTGCCACCCGCAGGAAGTAAAGAACAGAACTTTTGGTAATTAACTACCGAATCACGGATTGTGGGTCACTATCGGACGAGAAAATTGTTAAAGTAGCCCCCTGTCAGCTTCGCCCCGATTCCCGGCTGCTCTCGCTGGCGGGACTCTCATTGCCCCTCATGAGCAATACATTTATCTCCATCAGTGCGTCACGTCTCGTCGCGTTGTCAGCCAAATTATGCATAAAGATTTGGACTTCTGTCCGAAATTCAAGCTGGGGGTTCCTTAATACAAAGAAGGCACCTTAATTTAACTTGGGTTCTATTTATTTTGGTAGCAGCCCGCACACGCGCACACGCGCACATCAACAAACAAAGGGCTCGAGCTTAGCTTAAATAAGGTTGATCAGATTTAAATTTCGTTTTCATCAATTTTACACATATTTTATTTTATTTTATTCTTCGCAAGCATAAGTTTCAGCGATTTCCTCATAATATTTTTGTCCAGCATCAGATAAACGAACTGTGAAATTGGAACGACCATCAGTATGAAGCGGAATTTAAATTGCGACCCTTTTCAGAAAGTAAGTTCTCCCCGTAGAAATTTCCATTTTGCAAATATCATAAGAATCGCGTTAGCATGATACAATGATAGTTAAGATCCTGTCGAGACTTACGAGTAACATTACATCACCACCACCGGTACAATCACTTAACTTTGATATATATCTTTTATTTATTTTCTGTGGATGCAATGCACCGCATAAAAGCAATCATAAAAATCCCTAAATCTTATACTTGAAATGTAAAAATAATTTCAGATTCACGGAACCCTAAAACGAAAATACTACTCGTATAAGTAATCAATTCAGATTCCGCGACCCAGAGACCCGACACAAACATATAATTAAATTGACTGTCCTTAATGTGCCTTCTATTTTTATTTCAATATCGTCATTTTACAGGAAATTTTATGTCTGGTTTTACGATCGTACTTATAAGTTCATATGACGCTTGAGCATTCAAAAAAATAGTAAAATTTTGAATTAATGTGATTTTTATATTACTGCAACAGCAAGTGCGTAGATGATTGCGTCTACCCGGTCACTTGCGGACGGGGACCTACGAAGCGGAAACCAAGTGTGAAAAATATGAGATTATTAAAATCCGATAATAAATGCGATTTGTAACAGTTTTTTTTTTGTTTAAACGTATTTAAAAAGTAAGAGAAGCTTAAATCCTATTGGATCTTTCTGTAAGTATATCAAATAAAAAAAGCAGTCGGTTTTTTTCGGAAGACAATAAATCACCATAATATCATCGAACCATCCATAAAAAGCTAAACTTAAATGGTTTGATGGTTTAAAAATACACTTTCCCTTAAAGTTCCAAGCTAGTAAACAAACGTAAAATTCAGAGATATATTATGCTGAAGAATATATTTAACACGATCGTAATAGAAGCGAAAGTTAAGGTCAACCGTTTGCGATGCCGCCATATTTCCGATTAAACTAAAGCTAACTTGTAAAAGATAAAATTTAAAGAACAGCTACAATTTATTAGTGAGGAAATTGCTATTTAGAAAGGACCTTGTGAAAGAGCCTCAGCTGGAGATGGTCTCGATGCGGGCGCAGGCGGCGAGTCTCTGCAGCTGACGGAGAAACAACCGCAGACAGCTCACTGCAGTATTTATTGAATTATTTGACGCGCCCCGTTGCAATGTAAAAGGTCAACGGTTTTTACTGAGAGGCGATGTTCACTTTTGTACGAACCTAATTAAAAATTATCATTATGCGTTTCTTATTTTGATGTCTAAGATACAAATAAGAAACACGAGGTACTTAGTTTAGGCATCACAGTCTTTTAATAATTATAAAGCAGAATATGATAAATATCTCTTTTCTGCTTTATAGTTATTAGATATTAAAACTTCGTTATCAGGCGTAATCTGTAACAATAATAATGTATATCACAGTCTTTTGTTTTATTTTTATTTTTGTACTTCTATACTATTTTTTTTATATTCAGTTTTATAAAATTTATCTTATCTTTATCTTATTTTAAATTATCGTATCTTACCTCTCTCAACTGGACTCCCAGTAGAGAAGAGACGCAGGCCGCAGATGGTGGAAATCATGTTGCCGAACTTGTGCTTCTTTTATTTGCTCCTAGTAATTCTTAATATATTAGGCCATGAGCCTAGATGTAGCATTATATTTTCAATTTATTTTTTTCCATGTCGCCACCATGCGATATGGGTGGTTAATTAGTCCAAGATGGGGACCCAGGAGCGTGTCCGAACGAAAGACGTGTTGTGCGTTAGATGAACGTACCTATTGACAACCAGCTAAGAATTACAGCTATGTAATTAGATGTTAACTTATAATTTCTATCTATATGTGTAAGGTCACACACTACAAAACATATTCTCTGTTTATTTTATTTTTTTCACAATCCATATAATCGTTGCTATTCTTCTTTTTTAATTTCTACCAATTATGTTTTTAATACTACCCTCTGGTTGTTTGGATCATTGCAAATAAATTTAACACTTTCAGTTCCTCGTTGAGCGGCAATTTATTTGAATTCTTTCAAATAACTGTCTCCTGCGATGATCGCGGCGCGGGCGCATGCTTCATTATGACAAATGTCCGATGACTGCTGTCGATTGCCCCTCTCGTTACTTTTCTCACTGTCTTTGTGTTTCTGAGTACAATCAGTAATTTATAGACTTATTGAAAGGCCAAAGGCAAGACTAAGACCGTACTGAAACATTTATCAATTTATGATATGAATTTCTGAAAAAAGCAATGCATCTTAAATCTTTATATTTCTTTATATAGGAAGAATAACATCTACATATTCAGATACTTTGCTTAAATCTGCTTTTTGTATAGAAATAAATGTAGAGTATATACTCTGCATTCGAAATAAACTAGCTAACAATAATGTTACGTAACTGTTTCATAAAAAGCTTTTCAGTGTCAAGAAATGCAACTGGCTAAAAGCACATCGAATAAAGTAAGAAAGCTCTTAACTCTTGAATTTCCCCGTGAGTGCAGAATACTGTGTACTGGCGTGTAATGCTGTTTTGATAGCGTTATCTGCGGACATTACGCCGGCGCGCGCGCAGCTTGCCCCGCCGCGCCCGCGTCCCCGCGACGTGCTATCGATTATCGAAGTATCGACTTTTAGTAGTTAGTACTATCCACTTTATAGTATTGTTAAGGATGCAAATGGACTGTGTTGTCTGGCTTCACGCTAACTACCTACAACTCGCTAGAAGACTTTTGTCGTGGTATGGTATAGTAGTGTGTTTTGGTAAAATGAGCTCAAATATACACATTTTCGGATCTTTTTAAATGGTAAACTTACATTCGACAAGTAAATTTTATCTATGAAACTGACTCTACATATTCGAGGTGGAAAATCTGTTCACATGCTACAGACTCGCTTCTATTTATACATACATGAACAGTGGAAATCCTGCCTGCCTGCGGAAATAACCTATCTTTTTGTCTTGAGCACTTATCCCTTTCACCAGATTGCAATAGGGCACCTGCCAATTCACTGCTAATACCCAGTATTACGACAACCATGCGTGGAGTGGAAGACTTGTTAAAATTGAAACTTCTGAGTAAAGAGAAACTCCAGTGATTGTCCGACGGAAAATTACTGGCCAAAGCTCAATAGGCAGGAATAATGTCTGGCGCCTGCAGTCATAATGTAGGATTTCCATAGCGCAGGATCATAGTTTACGTCACCGCAACTTGGATGGGTTACCAAACATGATGCAAGTACGAGTAATGTCATAAGTACTGTTATACTGTTATTTACTTCACTGCTTACAGAAACTTTCCGTCGCGTAACAAAGTAGCTAGTAGTAAAGCGAGGTGGGCTGTCACTGAGACAAGATAAACTGCAACTTCATTTTTCTATAGTTGGATTCTTTACGGGTGAACAGCCGTTAAATAACCCTATGTGAACACTAGCGCCACTTGAATAAAAAATCATAACTTAGTGAAAACACAAAATATCAACAATTTGAACGATCAAATTGTTTCATTAGTCTTGTTGTATTTTTAGAAATGATAAATTCAGTTATCTATTGTTAATTGTAGTAACAGATAGCCAAAGTGCTAATAACGGCCGTTTTTAGCACTTTCGCTATCTCTTACTACACCATATAAGATTTTATAAAATTCGGTATATCTAAAAATACTAAAGTACACACTACACCTACACTTTAAAATGATCGTCCACTTTTTTAATATATTTATTTTTTTCGGAGTTTTGGTTTTTTTTCGAAGTGGCGCTAGTGCGCAGTCAGGTAGCCCCTTAAATATGTTTCCTTATTTTTTTTATCAACAACTTTCAAAGGGGTCTATATTTAGTCGCATAACAACTTTTGTAATAATTTAATTAGAAATAACGTTTTATGACTAATGATATTTTACCATAACAACTAAACGCATAACTGTTTTCGCATAATTTTAACAAGCATAAACATAAGAGGCATAAAGATAACAGCATAATGTTCTAAGGCATAGATTGAGAAAGGCATAACGATACCAGAGCATAATGATCATCGGCATACAAATCAAACGACATTAAAATTACTCCTTACTAGTAAAAGTTAATTGCAACTTACAGTTTGCACCTAGATTCAAACAAATGGATTTTGAAAAAACCGCACAATATAAAATTTCGAAAATACAACCATTAAAAGTTAGCAAAACTGAATAATTTTAGTACGTAGGTAGGACCTATATAAAATAAATATGTCCGCGGCTTCTGACCGCCGCACCTGACCTAACCTACAGTCACAACTTACAATGCGGTATTCCACTACATATTCAAGATTTACATTATATATCTTAATTTTCATATAACTTATGCCATGTGTGGTTATAGTAAATAAATATTAGGAGAAAAGGTTAGCAAAACTGAATAATTTTAGTACGTAGATGACCTATATAAAATAAATATGATAGCGGCTTCTGGGTGGTCCAAGGGCCACCCCGCCGCCGCCGTACCTAACCTAACCTACAATCACAACTCACAATGCGGTATTCAACTATTCCAGTAGGTTTAGTTTTTTTGAGCTTAATTTCTATATAACTTATGCCATGTGTGGTTATGGTAAATTAATATAAGGAAAAATAAAATAATGACTAAAGACTTTATGCGTCTCATCAATAGTCAAAATGAATTTAGTACTACAGACCATCATGCTTGAGACTCGTTATGCCAAAGAACGATTATGCAAAAGTATCATTATGAAAATATAAATTATGCTACTCATACAATTATTATGACAAAGTAAATTAGGAAGGAAAATTTATGCGAGTAAAATGTATCCCCTTTCAAAGTCAAGAAACAACTCTAAACACTCACGCACGCACACACACGCTTCATTGTCCCAAATTAAATAAAATGTTGATGATTTTTGTATTTTCTTACAAATTAAGAATTAATGAAAATACCCTAGAATTTATGCATGTTGATGCTAAACATGACAAAGACACGACGCGCCGGACATTTATCGCTCAGTATTATTGGAGGAACGGTGTGCACCTATATAATGTATCGAACATGTAAGAAGAGCTGAGGAACAGAGACTGATCGCCGCGTGAGACTGCAATTAGTCACAGCAGGATCGCCTCTCGTTACTCAATATCTGAGGCTGACTGTACACTACACAGGGAAGAACCTGGAGCATAAGAACTGGAAAGAATATGGCGGTGTTTGCTGATGAATGTGCCATGAAGAACTAGTTTGGTTTCTATTAATATTTAAGTCGAAATGAATTGTGCTGTAACGATGCATGCATCATGATGCAAGATAAAGATTGACGAACTATTGTAAAAAGGTATGGGACTTAAACATCCTAAGAGCTGGAGTAATTAAGCAACATTGTTGCTACCATAAACAAAGAAAATCCACCTGAAACCGGACCTGTCGCTACTCAGAATAGGACACGTCGCGATAAACAAAGCGGCTCATAAGTAAGTCACTAGTATGCGGGACCTCGGTATTACAGTTAATAATAAAATGAGTTTTATCTTACACGTTGATGACATCAAAAAACGTGCGTTTAAAATATCTGATTTAATCAGACGTACAACTAATAACTTTAAAAGCACAGCCAGCAGGCTAGTTCTTTTTAACTCCTTGTCTCGACGCATCCTTGAATACTGCTCGGTAGTGTGCAATCCTTTTTATCTGGTTCATTCCAACAGGTTGGAGCGCGTTCAAAGAAAATTCTTCAGACATGTGTGTTTTATGGATAATATTCTAGATAATTTTAACTGCTATACTAAACAACTTAAAAAATACAGAGCGCTTACACTATCTAATCGCAGGCAAATGCTAGATTTAAGCTTTTTGTATAAGATTGTCAATAACCATGTTGAGTCCCAGTGCTACAAAGCAAGTTGAATTATACCGTTCCCAGACCAAATGCTAGATCTAAAAACTATGTGCCATTTCAGAACAAATGTAAGAACTAATTTAGGTGTCTCAGCTCCTATTAATAGAATGACTAAAAACCACAATAAAATGTACAAAGAATGTGAGATAGATATATTTAGTGATACCCTGTCTTCCTTTAAAAATAAAATAAAAAAGCATTTGTACGAAAGGCAACAATAGGACACATATTTATATAATAAGTTAACTAAAAAAAAAATCTATTCTAAAAATCTATTAAGATTAGTTAATATATAATATATATATACATATGTATAGTCTTGATATAGTCTTGATGAATAATTTTCTTGTTTATATTTTTTTTGGCATGGATACATTGTTATATTCTATTCTAAATTATTAAAAATTCAGTATACTATACTATACATCTAGCACGCTGTGGGCCTTTAAGTGTGATATATAGTTACTTTTTATTACCTACTGCAGATTGTATGTACATAGTTTTAAGCTACTATATGTTATGTTGGCTATCCGTTATAATAAATAAATAAATAAATAAGTAGCCGAAGTATGCTTAACTCAAGCGTGGCTCGTCCGACGAGCAAGTGCGGCCGACTCGCCGGCGCGGTTCTTAGAACGACCCCACTCACTCAAATATTTATTAACCGTATCAGATTCTGCCCTCCTGCTCGCATAAATACACCACCCGCCGCATGCCGCTTCTTACATTTCGCCGTTTTTAATTATGAACCTTTGTGGAATGCAGTATCCGTTATCAGGTCTAGCTGAAAGGTCGGATTTCGCTGCGTGCTTTACGAGCTTAGCCTATCGGGTTTTTGATCAGTTTTGCAATTTAATTAACTGACAGACAGCTTTCAGCAGCGGACGGCTTTTCGTCACTGGGCGAGCATAATGCAACAATAACAAAGAGTTGGGTTTTAGTTTAAAGGTGTTGCAACTTGTGCGCAGTTTGCTTGCAAGCGGCGGCGGCGGCGACGCGGGCGCAGCGTGCGGGGCGCGGGGGCGGTATCGGTGCTCTATCGGCACGCCGGGAAATGCAACCGAGAAATTATCTGATCCCTCCCATAACTTACGCTAAAATACTAAAATTGCTTTCGAGAAATCTTTTACTGAGATCTTCACGCTCCCCGCGCTTATTATATTCCATTACGAAACGAATAATGCTAGCTGAATATTATTACTATTCCTGTAAGCACCTCTTATCGTAAGTATTATCTTAATTAAGTGACCTAAGAGGGATTGTATTTGAACGCATTGTGAATTAATTAATATTACTTAGCTGATAGGAGAATATACCGACCATGTTGAAACGTTTAAAACTCGCTAAGTGTGCAACATATTGATTGAAAGAAAATAATGGAAATACTATGTCGTTTTCTGATGAAGAAAATTTACAACTTATGTAAAATTTCCGTCTTAATCATTGACTCCGGGTAAGTGTTTGCTAAGAATCAATGTACATACAAACGTAAAGGGTTTTTGCCCGGAAAATTCCCGACGTTAGGGAATTTTCCCAAATACAAGGGAAAAAACCCCGAAAAATTCCCAAAGAGAGGGAAATTATGACGTCATATAATATCGAACAAATCTATATAATTATTAGACACAAGAACGTAATACTTCCTAGTGTGGGTATCAGTTAGATAATGTTTTACTCTAGTTTTAAGTTTTTCGAAAATAAATGATTATTATTATTATAAAGGATTTTAATTAAAAAACTGTTTAGTAATAACCATTTCATTAATTGAACGATACATAAAAACAACTATGCAATGTTAAAATTTGCAAAAATTCAAGTTGGTGGCCAACTTTTTTGTATATGGACCGCTTTTGATAAAATTTGGTTTGACATACTATTTTGGCATAAAAACAACAACGCAATGTTAAAATTTACAAAAATTCAAGATGGCGGTCAACTTTTTTGTTTATGGACCGATTTTGATAAAACTTGGTTTGACTTAAAATTTTGAATGTTAAAATTTACATAATTCAAGATGAACTAAATTGCTTAAATTAAAGTTATTTGTTCAAAGAATATTGTGATTTTAAATATAAATATGGTTATTACTAAATAGTTTTTTAATTAAAATCCTTTATTACGTTCTTTTGTATAATAATCCTATCGATTTGATCGATATTATAACTTATTACATCGTTACGTCGTGACGTCATATTTTCCCGATATTTTTCTTTCCCTGCCTATTACTTATACTTATGTCCAAGGGAGTAAACAGAGCTTTTGTTGGCTCACACACTAAAACTATCCAAAAGAATAAACTAATAATATTAAAATACTTCATTAGTCATTTTTGAAAACTTTATAAATCCCAAGCCTCCATCCAGCTTTATGGGACTAGTCATACAAAACATATAGTAACAGGTAGAACCGAAGAAACTACTTATAAAAAAGCTCATATAAAAGACATCAACGCGCACGGTTTTACGTTTCCGATTATTTTATAGTATAAAAACATTATTTTTCTAAGGTGGGCACAAAATAATGTAATAATACTTTTTAAAATTTCTTTTTTCATTATTTGCGATGTGTTTTGTTCTACATTTATGTATAAAAAATAATTACCCTTTTCCAAAAAGCTCAGCGCTGCATTCATGCAACATTTGAGCCAAATCGGACAAGCGCTGTCGTCGGTGCGTCGCCGCGTCGGCGCAACACAGGAAGCGGGAACTGTTTACTCGTATGATCGCCGCGTTGTTGCCTTAATTTTATTTATTTTATTTTATTTTTTATTTTATTTTATTTGGGAAGTTAACAGCAAAAATTTTTACAATTTGAACAAAAAATTACAACACTAAATGCCAATAACAAACTTCCACATATGTGCCGAAAATAGTTGGAATCCTAACAGCACTGCAATTAAAATATATATATATATATAAATAACTAAGTAGTATCAATACGACACAGTACGAGTTAGAAGCCCAAGCTTACAAATAACTTAAGCCTAAAGGGAAAGTCGCAACATTGTACTTTTGACGCTACGAACACTGCTGGTAAACAAATCGACCTGATCATCCTGATTGAGCTTGTTGAACTGCTTAAACCGAACATCGAACCCAGGACGGCCAGATTATACAATTACTTCGAATCTAAGGTTGGATTTATAATTTCTTCTACAGGCAAAGCTACCTATACTTTCTTTCAACTTTAATATAAATTTGTAATATTATTAAAAATATGCTAGTAGTGCTAAAAAAATTGAATTTTTTTTTTTTTTTTTTGTGTTGTTGTTTTTTGTATTCAGAAATAGAAGTAACGATGACGGATAATCAAAAGAGTGACGTAACTATCAATTTTATTTAACTTGTTGCGCGACGTGACATCTAGATTTGTTTTATTAATGTTTAAGAAGACATTCTGCACAATTTGTTTAATGGATGAATTGATTAGTTCATCAATGCATTGTTTTCTATAGGAGCCTGTAGTCAACGTAGCAGACAGCAGTCCGTTAACTACAGCTGCGCGCGCGCCGGCGGTGTGGCATAAAAGGTTCGTGCTCCATAAATCCCGGCGATGCTGACCTTCCGGCGCCGGCGTGGCCAGTGCGAGGCGCGACAGGTTCACCGCTACACGTTCGGTGCTAGGGCGCACTGGCGGTAATGTCACTGACAGACTGCCGTACGGAGGAGATGCACAATCGGGAAAAGTATGGAATAGCAATTACAAGACCGTAAAGTTACTTCTTCTTCTTCTTAGCGAGTTGATAGCAAATAAAACTCTTCTCATAAAGAGTTTAGCGTACATTTTAAGAATAAAAAGTCTGTATTTACATCATGCAAAATAAACAAACAGCGTAAGTAGTAGCAAGTGTTTACTTCCTTAGTTTGTCCGGTTGGCTACTATCCTTACAGCGTAAGTAGTAGCAAGTGTTCACTTCCTTAGTTTGTCCGGTTGGCCTCTATCCTTAAAGCATAAGTAGTAGCAAGTGTTCACTTCCTTAGTTTGTCCGGTTGGCATCTATCCTTACAGCGTAAGTAGTAGCAAGTGTTCACTTCCTCAGTTT
Source organism: Carpatolechia fugitivella (assembly GCA_951230895.1). Classification (NCBI taxonomy): domain Eukaryota; kingdom Metazoa; phylum Arthropoda; class Insecta; order Lepidoptera; family Gelechiidae; genus Carpatolechia; species Carpatolechia fugitivella. Next base: position 17,537,470 of record OX579648.1, read on the forward strand.
GTCCAGTTGGCCACTATCCTTACTGCGTAAGTAGTAGCAAGTATTCACTTCCTTAGTTTGTCTGGTTGGCCACTATCCTTACAGCGTAAGTAGTAGCAAGTGTTCACTTCCTTAGTTTGTCCGGTTGGCCACTATCCTTACAGCGTAAGTAGTAGCAAGTGTTCACTTCATTAGTTTGTCCGGTTGGCCACTATCCTTATAGCGTAAGTAGTAGCAAGTGTTCACTTCCTTAGTTTGTCCGGTTGGCCACTATCCTTACAGCGTAAGTAGTAGCAAGTGTTCACTTCCTTAGTTTGTCCGGTTGGCCACTATCCTTATAGCATAAGTAGTAGCAAGTGTTCACCTCCTTAGTTTGTCCTGTTGGCCATTATCCTTACAGCGTAAGTAGTAGCAAGTTTAAACATCCTTAGTTTGTCCGGTTGTCCTCTTTCCTTACAGCGTAAGAAGAAGCAAGTTTTCATTTCCTTAGTTTGTCCGGTAGGCTACTATCCTTACAGCGTAAGTGGTAGCAAGTGTTCACATCCTTAGTTTGTCCTTTTGGCCACTATCCTTACAGCATAAGTAGTAGCAAGTGTTCACTTCCTTAGTTTGTCCGGTTGGCCATTATCCTTACAGCGTAAGTAGTAGCAAGTGTTCACATCCTTAGTTTGTCCGGTTGGCCATTATCCTTACAGCGTAAGTAGTAGCAAGTTTTCACATCCTTAATTTGTCCGGTTGGCCTCTTTCCTTACAGCGTAAGTAGTAGCAAGTTTTCATTTTCTCAGTTTGTCCGGTAAGCCACTATCCTTACATCGTAAGTAGTAGCAAGTGTTCACATCCTTAGTTTGTCCGGTTGGCCTCTATCCTTATGGCGTAAGTAGTAGCAAGTGTTCACTTCCTTAGTTTGTCCGGTTGGCCACTATCCTTACAGCATAAGTAGTAGCAAGTGTTCACTTTCTTAGTTTGTCCGGTTGGTCACTATCCTTACAGCATAAGTAGTAGCAAGTGTTCACTTTCTTAGTTTATCCAGTTGGACCAGCGTTATGGAGGACACATAACGCCCTTCATAACGCTGGTTTTCCGCGGAATCTTTACTAAAATAATTAAATTTAATATACTTACAAAACAATAAAATAAATGTAAATAGACACACAATTTATAATATAAGTAGGGGCGTAAATAAACAAATAAAAAACTAATTATAAACAAACACGGTCAACTCACGTGACTGAAATATAATGTTATGTAAAATTATTGAAAAAATTGAAGTATAAACAGCACGGTCAGGGGCCATTAATCAAGCAATCGGACTTCCAGCAAGATCAAAGCACAGATGAATAGTGTCAAGTATTTTGGAAGGCGCTAGTTTTGTTTTTGTATCTGAAGTAAATGTTGTTTTAAGAATATTTAAATCATTGATTTAAATATTATTAATGGACTTTGAATTTCTAATTGGCAGAGGCAAGTTGTTCCAGCATTTGGTAGTAGCATAGCGAAAGCTGCCACGGAATGCAGCTGTACTGTGCTGCAGACAGGACAGCAGACTAGCAAATCTAACGTGGTGTTTTGAAAAGTTGAGTTTTTTTAATAAATACGACGGCTGTTGTTGCTTTATAACTCCAAACAGTAATGTAGCAAAGTGTAAAAAGTGAAAGTGAAGACATGTTTATAAGATTATTTTTATTAAGATAAGGTGTCACATGAGCTCGACGGGGTATTGGAAAACAAAAACGAGTACAAGCGTTTTGAATTCGTTGTGTGATCTGTTAAACGCGCGAGGAGACATGCCCCAAATACCGTGTCAGCGTAGTTGAGCTTTAACAGAATAAGCGTGTCGCAAAGTTTAATCCGTAGGTCAAAAAGATACTGTTTAAACCACCCTGCCAAGAGTACCAAGTGTACCTAGTGTGTTTATTCAAAAGTAATTCGAGGTAAAGATATTCTAAATGTTGGATTTGATTTGAAACTTCATCTATTAGTTTCGTTATAAATTCGATATCAGTTGCGTTCTCCAGTTCAAGACAAATAGTGTGTAAAAATAACAAAGATTATGGCTGTATAGTTAGCCGATCGTCGGAGCGTGCTATAAGGCAAACACTCGTCACTTGGAGAGGCCGCAACAACACACTCGAGCTGTGTGCCAACAACTCCACAGAGAAAACTGTTGAAAGTCCACAATTATTGAAACGCGTCGTCAGTTCATTGACATGTTCATAAAATTAAAAATATGATGGAAATTTGACGGTACATAAGTGAGGCTGTTTGGCATTCGCAGGCTGGCTCTTCGTAATGGACATGTATTTATTTTGTTTTGCAATTTTACGACAAAAAGGTGTGTACTAAGGTCACAATTTTAAGGCCAAAGTTTAAAACCTTTTGGGTTTTCTAGTTTTCATTTTCAAACTGATCCATTAAACGAAAAGGGCGATTAGTAGTATTAAAATACGTTAATAGTATTATTTTCTTTCAGGGCAATAACCTTGTCTCTCCTGTAGCTATGACAATAATAGTCTGTTATAGCTCAAATTCGATCGTCGTCAACATCACCTATAACCCTGAAAGGCAATTTCAAAACGGTTAGAGCCGATCGCTACAATAGCTCTAGTTAGTTGCTGGAATTATCTCGTCCAGCAGATACTGGGTAATCAAATTGCTCTGACGTGGGTCGTTCGTCACATCGATAGCACTTACTGCGCCGGAGATAGCTAATTCCTGAACAATTAATGGGTTTATAAATGCACATGCAAGAACCACATGGGTGGTTATATAGTTAAATGATAGAGGTACCTATGCATTTATGATAACATAAATATACAAATATTTGCCATATTATATTTGCAATGTAACTAGATAGTGTTGCGTAGGCACGAAAAAGGAGAGTTCCGTAGACGCGTTTATTTTATACCTTATTCGGTCATGCTCGGTGGAAATGTATTTTCTTGTATATTTTCTGATATAATAAGTATCATCACGTTCGCACTCTCCAACATAATTTTTTACGTTAAATTACTGAATAATATCCTGTTTTTAGTTACGTGAGCATGACGTTTCACTCCTCGATGATTGTTGTAATTATCACCAACTTTTGACGTCACGTAATTTAAATTATATTTCAATTATTTTAAATTAAAAGCAGGTAAATAATGCGTAAGTGTTTGGCAATTATGCTTTCTTGTGTTTCAACTTGACCTTTCCGGCGTCGCGTGTCAACACTCGACGCGCGGCGAGCCTTTTCGTGTGAACAAAATTAAATGTTATTATTCTCTTTGTTATATCATAACATAAATCATAAGCTTACCAAACTTGGCGCAAAGAACTTTTTACTTAAAGAAATTCGCAATTCTTCATAGTCATTATTATTTTCGCTTTTGATGTTTTTTCTTACTCTACAATTACAAATGGAGTGTCGAGTGTTGCATACGAAGTAATTTCTCTTGCTTCTTAAATAAACATTAATCTGACAGTGTGCATCATTCTCGCGGAGATCTGAGGCCGCTTTAAATCGATTAATATACAAATTAATACCTATAACTGGCGAAGACAAATACCATCGGACGTTTATCCAGGATCGGCTCCTCCCAGCGGCGGCGCGGGCGCAGGCCATGAGGCGCTACGGGCCGCCATGCACCATTCGTACCTGTCTGCTAGTGGGCTTAGCATCGGACAGGTCGCTATTACAATAATGCCGTGATTACAGGCCGATGCCAGCCGGTTATTAATAAAATAGTTAGTTCCTCCCCGTCCACGCGGCGGCCGAGTATAAATAACAAAGTAATTACCGCTCCCCGATAGGCTTTCTTCGGAGAGATTGAGAAATGAAAACCTAAAGATGGGCCAGCATAATTCACGGCCGTCCATAACTCGCGGCCCGCGGCTCGCGGCTCCGCTTGGAAACTCAGCTATTTTTGAAACCAGCCACTTTCTATCGGTTTTCTACTTCTTCCGTTTACTTCACAGTGCTTAGACTAGCAACCGTCAATATGATTACCGTATTAGTGTATGATTAATTAGTTAAAAAACTTGGACAGCATCGTGGTTTTTAAATTATGATCACGGGACGAAACGGTGATGATTAAATTTTCAACATTTCTGCGAGTATTGATAGCTTTACTCCTAAATAACTTCATCCATAACTTTACATGTCTACTTTTACTGTGGAATGGAATGCAATAAATGATTGAGTCCCTTCATATGAGCACCATAGCTGAAAAGGCCGAGATTGGCAAAGAGACTCAAGAAAAAGAAACAACTTGAACCTGTGTCTCTCAGTGTTGTATGCAACATTGAAGCGGCAATTGTCCAGCGCAGGTTTTGTTGGTTGCTGTCTGATTGCGAGTGTTGCGACTGAAAGCCGCTGACGGGGCCCATTTCACGACACTACGAATTTGTATTCTCAAGCACGGATCGCCATACATTGCGTAGGCAATACGGTACCATGAAAAAGTTCTAGCCTTTGCAAAGTCCTTCCTGGTTACGCAATGTAGAGAACGTCGTTGGTGTAGTGGCTAAGGCTGTTGCTTCCCGTCCAGGACGTGTCTGTAGTCGATCCCTACCGCGTTCAAATGCAATTTTTTTTTTTTTATACTACAGGACACAATACAATACAAAACAAATATACTTTATTGACACCAAACGAAAACAAAACAGGAAAACATAACAGAAACATAAAAACATAAGAGTCAACAGCACACACACACATCTGGAAAGAAATTCAAAGGATGTGTTTTACTGACTAACATCTGTGCTCAATAAGGGCCTAATTTCCCTTATTCAGGTAAACTCGAGTCTCTTGAAGAGTCTAACGAGTTCATAACAACAACGCAATGTAGATCAAACTGTCACTATACACTACTTACTAAATCTCCGTGAAACGGTCCCGACGTGATGGACGAGCATTAGCCTGGTCCTTTGAGTGGAGGGCTGTGACCTGGAGTGAGGCCTGATGATGGCGGTTTGTCAGTGCCAGCGCGCAATGAACGCAGATACCCTGTCAGGACTTCTCTCTTTATTATTTGATCAAAGGACTGTGATCTGAACGCATGGTATCTATACAAAAACTAAGTATTTGATGTGGTTTATATATTTCATAATTAAGCTGTCTATACGTCTGTTATTATGGCCAAAGAAGTTCAACCCGTCGTCGTCGTTGCTAACTTTCCGAGTTTACACATGTTTTTTTTGTATCCTGTATCATTTTCTAACCAACCTAGTACCTATATCAAACATCGCAAATCTGTCCGATCCTGTTGATCCCATCCAGTCTTTTGTTGAGAGAGCCATTGCCAATAGAGTACACTCCACAGAATGCCCTTCTGGTAGCAACCGCACCCGCCGGCGGGGACGCGGTAGACCCAATCAAGTTCTGCATAATCCTGGAAGACCCCGTCAGGGTCATTCCTCTCCCACGCGCTTCTCGCCATGGCAACGTCCTAGGCCGAGGTCCGTGCCCCCAAGTGGGCGCCCTTAGGCTGTTGCTATAATACTAGGGGTAAGAGCCTTCCGCTCCCCCAAAAGTCCGGTTACGCTTGATACGTCGATTTTGCGACACAAGCATTAGGTCATCGTCAAAAAAAAAAAAAAAAAAAAAAAAAAACATCGCAAAGTAAGTAGAAACGTAATAAACTGTATTTAAGTGGGTAAAAAACTAATTCCACTTTTAGCTCTAAGCGCCAAATCTATCATAATTATTTATAACTACGTTGACTACCAACCTAGCAATAATTATGATTGATTGTGCCACGTTGAGCATGTTTACTTAGGCCAACTAATTTACGCGCGTGCGCCGAGTCCGCGTTTGAAAGCTGCTGCGACTGCGCACTGCTAGCTAACCACAGACAGACGATTGATTACAACATCACATCTCATACTTACATTTATATAACACTCATATCCCTAAATACTTCGGAAGATCGAGCTATATACTATTATAATTATATTCTAAGCTACAGGAAGGGATTGTCGGATCCTTGGTCTCTCTGGTCAATCTAGTCAATTATCATGTAATTCGCCGCCGTGACGGAAATTGGTTAGGAGCTCATCATCATCACATACGTCACCGTGACCGATATTGGTGGTTAGGAGCTCATCATCATCACATCCGTACCGAGGCACGAAATTATCTTACTTTCGGATAAACAGGTAATTAAGAACAGTTCAATAATGGTATTCGGTCCCAGAACATCCAGTCCAGAACGGATCGCTCTTACTGTTAGTCCACGAACTGTTACTCGAACAATTCCTTATTCATGCTTATAGCATATTGAAGAAAAACCAATACTAAATAAATTAACAGACAATCTTACCTATCACACTATCACACTAATATTATAAATATGAAAATATATTTGAATGTTTGTTCCGCTTTCACACTTAAAACACTCAACAGATTTGGATGTTTGGAATGGAGATAGTTTCTATCTTGGATTAACACATAGGATACGTTTTACAGGAAAAGTCTTATTCCAATGGGAAATACTTACATAACGCGAGCGTAGCTCCGTCCGGGCAAACAACTGTATAAACTAAGTCTTAACTCTACGGTAGAGTTTCGGTAGAGTCTCTACCAAACATTGTTTTAGTGTATGGTCCGTGAGCAAACAAAGTTTCAACTTCAGGGTTAAGAATGTAACTATTTGTATGAACGCTTGCTTATGCTACCCCATATTGCGCAACAACACAGAGTAATTTTGCCAAGTTTCTTAATCCTTAAATGTAAATGATTATCGGAATTCTTTAATTTAAATTCTTCAGAAATGAGTTGACGCGCGATTTCACCCCTGACGGCGAGTAAACACTTCACGAGACGCAAAAGAATGAGTACGTAGTTAAATTTAATAACGTCGCTACCGACTAGTGTTGCCAGACTGGAAATCTACTAAGGTATCTTGTGATTGCAATGGCTACTGAAAATCATAAACACAAAAATGAATTGATTTTTCACTGATCAAATTTTTTGCAGAACGATAAAGAACGACAACGATCGATATGACAATATATCCAGACCATAGACAAGCAACACTAACCAATATAGCTTAGAACGTTTACGCATGGTATTTGAAGACCGTTTTATTTTAATTGTTCTTTTACGTTACTTTTTTTTATTTCAGAAAGCTTACACGACATATGGGTATAATAAAATACTTGTAGTCAAATTAGAAAGAACCTGATTAACAATTTTTTACTATATGTATTAGATTTAATTTTGTTGATTTCAGTTCAATTTAGGCTGGTAACCCTACCATTACTGCTGACTGATGGTGATGTAAAGAGCATATGCATAAGTGATTATTTACGAAGGGTTGTTAAATCTCGCTTAGATCGAGGCAGTCGATTAGACCAAACGTTCAGGAAACGTCACGCGATCTGTTTGTATGGGGCAGGGTTACGCAACCACTACACGACCACCACCGGGAGGTAATAACACGTCGTGTCACGTGTTAACTTACTATTTAACGCACACCATTCGAAATTACGTTAATTGCATGCTTACAGCGCGCTTTCAGGGGCTGCTAAACACTTCTGTGCATAACTTCATTTATTAATTTGACGAGTTTGTGGTTTCTTTATGAAGGTAGAGCACCGAGAACGGCTCTACAATAATTGTCTTTTGAAATAAGATTACGATTGATTAGTATTATGTATTTTTGCACTGTTTTACTGGCTTTGGTGATACAGCAGTGGATTATAGTGACGTTGTGAGTCTTTTAATTTGTGTTTTCAAAGAACCTAGGTATAAATTAATTAAAGATTTGATTAAATTATGATGGAAAACGACAGACTAATGAACGAATTTGAGTACTGCAAAACGTTTTCGGCCAATCTTTCAATTTGGAATGCAATGTGTAATAGGTATGTTGCAGTTGCACATTGCGCTGCCACTCCACGGAGCTGCCAATTAATGAGACGGCCACCCCTACAAACAGTCACTTTCCCTCCTAGTACTGCGCTAGTACCCGCAACGAACATACATTGCGATTAAAATTGCAAACGAGATGGTAATTAGCGAAAACAACCGCTAAAAGTCGCGGGTAAATGCCACCGCAGACCCGTATGGAAATTAGGGACAAATTACGTCTCCACTCTTACTTTCGTTTGTCCAACAACAGTTACATAAAATACGTAATATTTTATGGTTTCTTAACCTCTTTATCTTCGTCCTGGATATTCGGATTGCTAGTTTTTTGTTATTTTGATTGATTGAATGACACGTTTAGTTCAAACAATCGTTTCAAATTATCTGTAGCCGACCGCAGTGAACTAGCCACTTATGCAACGTATAAAGTATTGCAAACACTCGGTGCGCGCGCGCAGGGCGCGAGTCAGTCGCGGGGAGTGCACAGCGGCCTGATGGAACTACAGATAGGGTTAATCTAATAAATCAGATCTGAGCAAAACGTCGACCGTGGTAATAACTCACGGTTGAGATGCCAGAGGTTAATTAAAAATAGCAACTTCAATCTCATGTGTCGGAGATGGACTTAGATTAGGATTCCCTTGATTTATTCCATTTCGAATAGCGAGCGAGGCTGGGATATAAATTACTAGCATTCCTTCCCCTGGTACCTCGGTCGAGCCGGCGGCGGCGGCGGCGCGGGCGTTGTGGCCCACAACTTGTGGGACGCAGCAGCCTGAATGGCCTGATACATGACACGAACTACGCTCCACTGCTTTTGTAACTCACATACACGTTTGCACCTCGCGTGTTATTTCTTAACACGCCCGTACTAATTAAGCTCGGAATAAATCAAGTGTAAATTAGGTACAGAGCTTAGCTCCCACACCACACACTACATTGCAACGTGTAGTGGATATAATATAATATTGTACGAACCTACGACTAGTGGTGTACCTTTTAGCGGGTTATGTCGAAATTTGGGGTTTGAGCAATTCGAGCGATCAAGCGCATGGTTCTAATCTGTGCAGACAGTCAACATTTTAAAAACCAAGGCAAGCGGTGACGGCTGATTCCACTGTATATAAATACAATTGGAATAGTGTAAAACGTAACACTTTTGGTATACAGACGATGGCACGTAAATTCATATAAATATTAATAGAAATAAAACTACTTATCTATTTTTTATTCACCTGCCAGTACACAAGCGCTTTATTAAAAAATATGTATGATTATATAACATTATAAACGTAGGTGAATTCAACCAATTATTCCAATCCAAATCGACGAGTGGTTCCATTTATCCACTCTAAATAAAAAATATATATTCAAACAAATTCCATTTATCAAAGTCCGTAAAATATGATACTAAATTGAAGTTCCCATTTCCAGTCAGTCAACTACTTAGCATACTTAGCTATGCTAATGATGCTTGTACCATGATGTTTATAAACATATTGATATTGACATAGATATTGTTGCCGAATCATTTGTAACTGTAAAACAACAAGTAGCGAATACAAACATCTGTGAGCCATCAATCAAACAACTGAACTGTTGCGAACCCGAGTCAGAGGTGCGTAACATTGACCTGCAATCAATGATGTGTAAGGAACTGACAATGCAGGCGTGTACTGTACAACACGAGCAGCTTCAGCTAATTCACGAGACTAAAGGCGCTTACAGACAATTGATACTTGTCAACGATTGCTAGCGACGACACGTGACGACAGTTGACGACGGCTAGCGACGACGGCTAGCGACGACAAATTGACGACGGCATGGTCAACTGTCGTTGCTAGCATTCGACGGCGTCGTCAACAAGTGTTGTTCTTCTGTAAGCGCCCTAAAAGTGCCTTGTTCCTGTCTCTCACAACATAACACCTGCGTGATACAACAGGTCCGTTAAGCACATGCAATTACAGTTACAGAGAATGACGAATGTAAGGGCCCATCAGCCGAGTCGCGGATTCATGACTTCGGCATGAAGCGACCGTGTTTGACGGACGACCGCGGCCTGCCCTGAAGCCTCCCACTGCTCGACCCCCCACACCTCGTACCTCTCAAGCTCAAGCTCCTCGGTGGGGACGTTCTTCAGCTGATGATAACAACAACAATATTCTTCGTGATAATTTGTATTCAGTTCAGTTCAGTTCAGTAATTTATTTATAAAATATAATTTTACACGTCAATCTTATTACATTAAATCATTTACAATTTCATTTTTCTGTTTAAGTAGGTACTACGTTATAATCTATAACTACTTTATATAAACGATGTTTAATTAATAGATATGTATTCCAATGTTAAAATTTAGGTCAAAGGTTATTTACTATTTTAATTTTGTGCTCGGATAAACGATCCAGATAGAAACTCGTCAATGTCGTAGCACGCTAAACTAAGTAGTAATTTTTTAGTCTTATTCTCGAATGCGTCAGAACTTGGCGAGTCTTTTATTTCTTTAGGTAGTTTATTATATAATTTTGGACCCAGTGTTTTTAGGGACTTACGGGACTTAGCCAGTCTTCGTGGCGGGACAAATAAGTCATGTCTACTGCGCGTGTTATGATCATGTCGTTGTGAATTCTTAGTAAACGAACTAAGATTATTTCTAACGTACTTACACATCTCCAGTATAAGGACGCAAGGTAGGGTTAAAATTTTATTATCTATGAACAGTTGTCGCGCCGGATAATCAAATGGCTTTTTTTTAATTGTACGTACAGCTCGCTTTTGCATTTTAAACATTATTTCACGATCGGCCGCCATACCCCAGAGGTCAACTCCGTAGATTAATAGTGAGTGGAAGTACCCATAATATGCCTTCCTTATATTATTATCAAACGATAGACTGTGAACAAGTCTCGACAATGCATAGCATGCCGCCGACGATAGTTTTTCACATGCTGACTCACTATGCGGAGACCAAGTAAGACCAGAATCCATGACAAATTAATCTACTTTTTCAAGTACAAACTGTTTAATTATTAACCCCAAACAAACGCTTTCATTGGCCTTTTAATTTCTCAGATTTAACGGTGATTTCATGTCAATATTCAATTTGGGAGCTCGCGTGTTGCGCTCGCGTGCGCGATCAGTCCCAGGTTCGGGTCCGGCGTCCAGCGACAAGCGACAGACCATTAATTTCGGCACATTCGGTCCAGTTGACTTTCGCCAGGAGCACGAAACGATCGTGATGTGTATCAGCATAGCCATTAAATTGACAGCGCATTTTTTTCCGGTCGTAAATATTAGTAAAACTAATTAGACGAGATCTTCGAGTAGATATTCAACATTCACTACTTCAGAACGGAACTCGTATTTCGTTGTATAAGATTAAGTTCTGTGACAACAAATGACTGTAATATACCGTCTTATTTGCTCGTAAATAATAGTTCCACAAAAAGATCTAAAGTTGTTGGAGAACATCGTCGGGAGTCGGGAGAGCTCGCTCTACATCCTCCGGGCGGCGCGGGCGCAGCCCCCGCTGCGCGCATCTCCGTATATCGCTATTATAGCACTATTACTGTCTCTGCCCCGCTACTGTAGATCAAACTCGTGCAGAACCTGTCACATTCAAGATACTTATAATAACGGTACACCTACTTTATTCCTTTTAAATACAACATCCAGCTCCATATTTTATAGCTGGCTGGTAAGCAGCCTCATACCGATTTGCAATTTTGCGTTAATTTTGCTGTCTTGCGGTAACAGTTACAGCTAAACAATTTACTTTTAGTATAATATTGTGAGAGAACTAACCACTGGCTGTAAACTATACTAGCTAGCTAGTTTGTCATCAAAACATCATTAACTCGCGCCAGTCGTCTTGTGCGCCATTGTTCGGTGGTCCAGACAATCAAACTTTATAATTAATTACCTCTAGTTTATTTTATAGTTTGGCTCACGTTCGCTTGTGTCTCTCGGTTTAGTTAATAATTATAAACTGTTCACAATCTCCGTTACCTATCTACTTGCAAATTTGTTCTAGATATTTTTCCTCAAACTGTTTTACAGTCCGTCGTAAATAAATGCTACATTCAATCATATCTTTCTCTGAGTCCGTTTTACTCGTAAATTGAATACCCGTTAACTTAATAACAGAGTGTTCGGCTAAAAGGCGAGAAATTTGTAATTTTTGGCCGCAGTGAATGCACCCACTGCCTCGCGCGGTGCAAGAGACCGTTATTTTTAGCAACAGCTCAGGAATATGCAGCGCGCCCGGCGCGGGCAGCGGCGGCGGCGGCGGCGGCGCGGCGTGGACTTATTTCTCTCCACATGGACTTCGACCAAGCAAGGAGACGCCTCCAGGGAAACGCAACACTTTAAGAGCCTGAATTATTAGTGAATTACTTGAACATCGACAATTTCGTATGACGCAGAAAAATGATGCCCACGTTAAACATTAAAATCGTAGCATAAAGGCGGCGGGAGCGGCGGGTTGGGACTATGAAAGGAACATAAAATAGTTCTGATCGTATTATGCACGCCCCTGCGATGACTCGCGCGCGATAAATTTAATGCAGTGGACAGCAAAATTGTTGTTTTGACCGCACGACTCCAATGCTATTATAAAACCTCTCTTTTATTTTATAGCTATTGACAGGATACATTTTATATGTTGTCATCGGAGTAAAATATGAGTTTCATTTACAATCGGTGTTAATTGTTGAGCAATAATTTTATTGCTCTTTTCGTAAGATCACGCCCTTAATATTTAAGTACATTATTTATACCAGGACGGCGGACACAATGCAAGTGCGTCATAAAAACTTACACACAGTAGTCTGAGGCAGTGATGCAATATCAATGCAGGACAGAACAAAATACACCAAAGACTTCTGCACCAAACCGATACTGGTTTACTAACTTACAAGCTATAGAGACGCTAGATTATGATTTCCTGAGAAAGTTCTAAAATAGAATGCGATAGAAACCTTACATAACGTGTTGTTTTATTGTTAGGCTTGCATGTGATACGTGATTGCTGCTCCTTATAAAGCTTGGTAACCATCGCGCGGTCTGCGCCTGATCCCAACATGGTATATAGATCCCGACAGGCAGGAGCAAGCGTGGCCGGTGCACTTGCCAAATGAGGAGTCAAGACGGATAAGAAGAGATGTTCTCTTTTATCGGCCAGTTCACCTAATAGTGCAACCCTTTGTTTATTAGAAACCTTCCTAGGTTCGTAACACAGACCATAGAAACTAAAACAGAGAATCATCCAACGGACATTGTGCAAATTTTTCTGCCAATAAAATATTCGAGCGTCGATCGGTTAGAGAACTCGCCCACCTGTTATAAACTAAGTGGTCGCGCCTACCGAACATTAAATTGGCAGCGGACTTTATTTTTTAACCGTTCATTTTGTCGTAACTCGGGAGCTCCTAAAATTAAATTTATTTGTCGACTGTATAGCGCGGTGGGTGTCGTATACAATAAGGCCGGAGTATATCCTTAAAAGAGAACCGGTCAACACCACCGGTAGCATTCCCGGGGTCCTGCTGCGAAAATCACCGGCGCGGTGGAAAGGGTGCGGGGAGAAGCGGGGGAACACATACATAACATAACTCTACATTTTTTTTACTGTTTGAGAAAATACTTTTGGATACAGAATACAGTAAATGAGAGGCACATTGAAGATTTTGCTTACATCTGTATTGATACACTCATAGATTTAACGTCAATGTACTACGCGCTTGTGAACCATGCTGTGGTGAGTGGTGACCAAGACGCATGTAAACCGATAAGGTTAGATTTGTGACGTGTGTGCACGCGAAGGCTCTACGCTTTTTATTAACCATTTCTGCTCGTCTCAGCCATCTGTCTCTGGATAACATCACGTAGAAACGCCTATTCTTATGATAAATATCCTAGTGACTTGCGCTTTTGCAACTTTTATGGATTTGCATGGTACGTAAATAATGGTTCTACCTCCAGTTACATTGTCTTAAGCTATAGTATTATTAACAAACAAAACATTGTCCCCACATATTTATTAATGTTTGTGTACAAATGGCTTTTCTCTCCTCACGCATGATCAGCGGTTTCAATCGAAATAATAATATGACTGCTCTTTCATTTCCTTACGAAACTGTAAGCCTGAAGGTTAAGTCTTCAGGCTTACAGTTTCCACTTTTGACTACGTACTTATTCCAAGAAATTGAAAGATAAAGAAAAAGGTTATAATTTTTGAATATATTATGACTATTTCAAAAAGCTTTGCAATAATTTTCTACTTTTCTTCTTACTTTTCGGGCCACATGTTCGGATGTGTCAGGCCAAAGAAAACACAAGAGTTTTCAGAAAACTGGGAAAGTCCAGCCGGTAAATCATATTTAACGTATTTGTATTTGTTCAAGACGCATACGATCAAAGTGTAAAGAAGACCATTATTCCCGTACTATTCAAAAGTTGACGTCTCAATTGAAAATCTCTTTGCGGAGCGGCAGCGAAGCAATTTTAAATCAACGATTGACGTCTTTTGCCAAAAATCAGCAAAAATACAAAAATACTTGGCTGGTAAAACAAACATATAAATATTGGAACTGGGGCGTTTCCTTTTAAAATTCGAACAGCGGCGACGTAACAGGGAATTCCTCGACGAGCCGCGGCGTGACGTCACAAGCGCGCACACAAAATGTCAAGAGTGCAGTTACGTAAGCACTGACTGACTTGCCCAGCGTTGCGGGTTTGCGCCCGCACACCGGACTGCTCCCAGTTGCTCACCGATGTATTCCTCCTCATTTCTTTAAAGGTGAGTGACATATTAAAAATATAATAATAATAATAATAATAAACTTTATTTCGGACCAGTACCATACCTTCTTAAGCAAACCTTCTGTTGCTGGCGTTGGTTGTCCACTATTTCTTCGCCACACCACTACCATTATTAAATGTCTTCAATCGTTTTAATTGCCAGATGCTTTAATGTATGTCTTTACATACAGAACACAAAGACAGATGAAATGTTATATCATGCAAACTACTATACACACCTATCTGTTGGGTTGAATTATTTATTCCGGTGACGGCAAAAACTTTAAAACTTCGAACCTTGATATGAAGAAAAGGAGTATTTAAAGGTGTAGTTAGCAATCAAGACTTACAAACTGAGAGCAACCCGCAATCGGCGCGCGACCTTTGGCAACACCTTTGAAAATTTAGCGGTGTTTTAAGGAAATCGCACGCGCCGGTCGGGGCATTGTTTATTATTCGCTCTAAAGTTCACAACACTGCTTTACTTTTAAACTCTTTATGTTACGAACTCGGAATGGGCGCGTGGGATTGTTTTCGTCTGCAATTCGATTACGATGTCAGCAATACAAGCATTATATTCGACGACATACTTATTTGGTGTGTTTGGTTGAAATCGATCCGTGGATTGTAGAGCATCGGTGGGAGCTGTTGCTGACCTTTGAAATGAGTTTGTATTATATACCCCGTCCAACAAAATGCAATGTTATTTATCGCTTCATTTGTTTTATTTCTCAGTTTCAGAAATTCACCTACTTATAAGATTTCAGAAACAAAGCCTAAATAAAAGAAATTTATTGGGTAGAAAAAAACATTGTATTAATTCATATTCCTTTCATCCCGTGTGTGCCTTGTATTGGGTGTCTCTTTCGGCTTGTTCAGATTCATCTATTCTTTATGACATGTGACTTATACTTATAATGAATAAAAAACACGAATCGCTTAATAATAAAATTTTGCTTAAGTATTGTTATTGATTTAGTCCATTTGATCAAGTTCATTCACTGCTTTAGAGTATATATCTCAAACTGGGTGATAAACAACTAATCCAACCAAACGAGTTCTACTTTATACACAATGGGCGCATTCCGAATCAGAGTTTCAGCGCTGTCAGCGATCAGAAAAGCACGTATGAGTTTTGACAGCTGACAGTAATTCGGAACGCGATTACGGGTGCGTAGATAGTATTTGGAGGCGTCGTTTTTTCTTTTCATAAGAGACATTCCGCGCCAAGAAGACTAAAGCTTGACCGAGGCCGCGCCGCCACTCGGTCAGCGATGTAGTTGTTTTTGTTTTTTATTGCAACAAAAACTACCTAGAAATTGTATAAGGAATTAAAAGTATTCATAATGACTGCTTGATCGTGGCAGGCAATGAATACGATTATTTATGTTGTCGAGATATCCGGGGCGCCGGCGCAGACGCGATCGTGTCTCCGTCCTTGTACATATAATAAAATTGTAACTGGCCGATGTCTGTACATAAAAGTATATTTTTTAAAATTGTCTCTAGTTGTCCAACTGCAGGTCAAAGGCCTCCCCATTTTTTCCCGATTATAATATATTATTTAAGCTTGAGCGCTTTAAAACGTTTTCTTGAGCTAAGATCATGTCTCAGAATTTCGCAATGGCTTCCCATCCACCTTCGTCATAATGTGCACATCTTATCCTTTCTTTTCAATATTCTTAACAATCCTGCCACTCCTAACTATCTTCGCCCCCGTTTTCAACGCCTTCCGTTCTTCTCCACAGTGGGCGTACACTGGTAGTGAACGTGCCATCCATGTTAGCTTTGACGTCGAAAAATGATTTGTAAAAATCTTAATTCGAATAAAAAAAAACTGACTTGACTTCCTCCTGACCCGCGCTCCTGACCCGCGCTCCAGGCGAGACTGCATCACCAGTACATTGCATTGTCCTCGTGCAAACTCTAACTTTACTTGACTTCCTCCTGACCCGCGCTCCAGGCGAGGCTGCATCACCAGTACATTGCATTGTCCTCGTGCAAACTCTAACTTTACTTGACTTCCTCCTGACCCGCGCTCCAGGCGAGGCTGCATCACCAGTACATTGCATTGTCCTCGTGCAAACTCTAACTTTACTTGACTTCCTCCTGACCCGCGCTCCAGGCGAGGCTGCATCACCAGTACATTGCATTGTCCTCGTGCAAACTCTAACTTTACTTGACTTCCTCCTGACCCACGCTCCAGGCGAGACTGCATCACCAGTACATTGCATTGTCCTCGTGCAAACTCTAACTTTACTTGACTTCCTCCTGACCCGCGCTCCAGGCGAGGCTGCATCACCAGTACATTGCATTGTCCTCGTGCAAACTCTAACTTTACTTGACTTCCTCCTGACCCGCGCTCCAGGCGAGGCTGCATCACCAGTACATTGCATTGTCCTCGTGCAAACTCTAACTTTACTTGACTTCCTCCTGACCCGCGCTCCAGGCGAGGCTGCATCACCAGTACATTGCATTGTCCTCGTGCAAACTCTAACTTTACTTGACTTCCTCCTGACCCGCGCTCCAGGCGAGGCTGCATCACCAGTACATTGCATTGTCCTCGTGCAAACTCTAACTTTACTTGACTTCCTCCTGACCCGCGCTCCAGGCGAGGCTGCATCACCAGTACATTGCATTGTCCTCGTGCAAACTCTAACTTTACTTGACTTCCTCCTGACCCGCGCTCCAGGCGAGACTGCATCACCAGTACATTGCATTGTCCTCGTGCAAACTCTAACTTTACTTGACTTCCTCCTGACCCGCGCTCCAGGCGAGGCTGCATCACCAGTACATTGCATTGTCCTCGTGCAAACTCTAACTTTACTTGACTTCCTCCTGACCCGCGCTCCAGGCGAGACTGCATCACCAGTACATTGCATTGTCCTCGTGCAAACTCTAACTTTACTTGACTTCCTCCTGACCCGCGCTCCTGACCCGCGCTCCAGGCGAGGCTGCATCACCAGTACATTGCATTGTCCTCGTGCAAACTCTAACTTTACTTGACTTCCTCCTGACCCGCGCTCCAGGCGAGACTGCATCACCAGTACATTGCATTGTCCTCGTGCAAACTCTAACTTTACTTGACTTCCTCCTGACCCGCGCTCCAGGCGAGACTGCATCACCAGTACATTGCATTGTCCTCGTGCAAACTCTAACTTTACTTGACTTCCTCCTGACCCGCGCTCCTGACCCGCGCTCCAGGCGAGGCTGCATCACCAGTACATTGCATTGTCCTCGTGCAAACTCTAACTTTACTTGACTTCCTCCTGACCCGCGCTCCAGGCGAGACTGCATCACCAGTACATTGCATTGTCCTCGTGCAAACTCTAACTTTACTTGACTTCCTCCTGACCCGCGCTCCAGGCGAGGCTGCATCACCAGTACATTGCATTGTCCTCGTGCAAACTCTAACTTTTTTTTAATCCTTTTCCGTGCAAGCTGTACTGTTGTGGAATAGACTTCCCAAAGCTGTACAGGAAAGCTCCTCTATACACCTTTTTAAAAAGAGATTAAAAGAGCACTTCATATCTATGTAACTTATTTATAAGTATGTATATATGTGTATGTATTTGTTATATATGTATATTATGTATTGTTATATAATATTTATATTCAAGTAGGTCTATTTATTATTAGCGCACTTTTTGTCTACTTTTAAATTGTTCTTCTCTCCTACTACATGAATAGGTTGGCTGGAAGAGATCTCTTTGTAGAGATAAGCTCGCCTTTGCAATATAAATTTTTAAACAAATATATGTTGAATTTGTGTGCAATAAAGAATATAAACAATTAGATTTTCCGTTTGTCTGCTAGTAAAAAGTGTATTGTGTATTTTAGTCACAAGTTTTATTTTAAAATAAATTTATAACGTACTCACATACATACCACTTCCTGAAAATAGAATATGTATTAAAAATGTATTGCATTTGAAGTTTTCTTATCCGTCGCATTGCGTGTCTATGTCTATGTATATGAAAAGTTGTTGCTTATATCGTCTGAACATTATATTTAAATGTTGCTAGGGGTTGCAAAATCATGATGTATAGATTATTCTAAATTTTATTTAGGATAGAAGGTTTATATTCCTTAGCAAAGATAGTCCAAATATAGTACTCTGACACAAGTTATAAAGATAAATAATATCAAAGATACGAGTGAGTGGTAATGCTGAGTGAACGAACGCAGACGCGGGCGCAGCGCAAGCCAGACGGCGCAGGCGTCGGCGTCGCGAGTGACGAGTGCCACAAGGTTACAACCCGCAATTATAATAAATCCATAGTAAAAAAACCTTAATCCGAGCACGCTGTTCGAACCAGTTCCAGTAAAAAAATATTTCTATCTTTTCTCGTATGCAACTGGACGGGCCTACTTTAAAACAAAGTTGTTGATATGGGCCAGATTTATATTAACTTTGGCAAAGCCCTTATGTACTATTTATTGGGTAGGTATCTGTTACTAATTTTGACGGGTTTTATGTTTTTCATCTCTCATGCCCAATAATGACCCCAAAGAAAGGATGTAAGTCCAACTTACATCCCAAGGGATTTAAGTAACTTTGGAATTCGAACCTTTCTTTTTACTATTTTCATAGAAAATTGCACACAGTTATTGGCAAAGGAAGAGACGTATACAGCCTAGATAATTCTACAATTAATTTTATTCCGATAAAAAAGAAAAAAATACTTGAATATACTTTATTTAAGCAAGATGAATACAAAATTCGCAAGATTAATTATTATAAAACAAACAAATGAATATTTTTAAATTTTGGCCAAAAGTGACAAAAACGCGAACTTTTAAAAAAAGTCGGGAATAAAATGCAGGTGAAAAAAATATTGTTATCTGTGGTTTGCAATCAATGTTTTGATAAATTGTTCTGTAATTTATGTTTATTTTAACCATGAAAAAGTAAAATAAGTTAATTTAGGCTTGTGCGGGAATTTCTAAACATAATACGCAGTGATTTCAATAAAAACCAACTGAAAAACCGGATTGTGTGTAAAATAGGGTGCGGCGCACTAATATGGCGCGTAATGGTATGTTATGTAGCCTATAGATATTTTTACAAACTGTTTTGTTTACTTTCCTCACAATCTAGATGAAAAGCAGAGTGTTCACCACGTGGGAAAGATCAATTCCACCCTTACTCTATAAGCGCCCTCGATACGCTCGTGCGTTAAAATACTTCGAGTGTATGTAATTGATCGCTTTCACCCCTTAGTTAACAATCTACTATTATTAAATTGCATACGCATAAATGTCAATTTAAAAATACTTTTTTTATTTAACTATTTGTAAGACCGCTCGCGTGGATGGTGCTCAGATTTTCCATGAGAACAAAAAGCTTTTCCGTTAGTTTTCCCCAACCTGCCAACTCTGCCAAATCAATTATAGTTTGTGTCTTGTATAGTTTTAAATACAAGTAAGTCGTTCTTTCGTATAAATTTTGTAGAGGCTGGATTCTAGTTGTTAGAGGAAGCTCAATGCTCATGTTTACATAAATCTCGTAGAATTGTCTGCAACTGGACCACGAACGACACGTCAACATCACGGGAATAGAACTGGGAATATTATTCCCCTTTGAAGACAAAATTGTCTCAAAACAACAATAATATTGCCATTATAGGTAATTTGGAAATGCAGTCGTTAAATGCAGCTGCCAATGTTGATGCACTTCAGAATTTCGGGAAAATACTTATTCAGCATTATCATTCTGTGTCGGATGGATTTAGATTATATTTACCTTAAAATGGGCTAACGTATAAATGGACTAGTGGATTAAAGTGATTTTGTAAAGAAGAGTAAATTTTCATGACCAAATATACACGTATTAATAGACATCAAATGCGCTATAAATTATTAAAAGGTCAAGTTCATTTGTTTTCATTCGAACCACCACTATAATGTTATTTTAATTACTATTTATCCTCGTTAAGATTATTTTTCTCATGACATAAACTCCAGAAGATGTTTGAGCTCCTCAGTGGGGACGTTGTTTGATTTGGTAACAAGAAATTCTGAAATTCTTAGAAGACTAATCATTCTTTCTAACAAGTTCGTTTTACCTCCAACTTCACGTCTTGTCAGTTCTCGCAGACCCTGTTGCAGCGCTGCCGTCTATCGCAATATCGGCTCGGTGCAGGCGCGCCGCCGCCGCCGGTGTGGGAGCAGCCGCGCGACACCTGTCACCAACAATTAGCTGGAGACACCGAAACATCGCCCAGACACTTCTAACATACCTACATAGGTAATCTATTTTAGGATTAGGATTATAATAATTTTGTTACCCACTGTCGTTTGTTCGTTTGATAAAACGTCTCTCCTTTTCACAGGTTTTCCTTTCTTTCACACAGTTCAGTGTTATTTCACGCCAATGCAGGCAGTTTGTGTTATTTCATGCCAATGCAGGCAGTTTATGTTATTTCATGCCAATGCAGGCAGTTTATGTTATTTCATGCCAATGCAGGCAGTTTATGCTACTTTTTCGGCAGATATTTGCTACTTTTTACCACGGTAAAGTCTTTATCTCACGGAAATAATCAGAAAACAAAAAACAACGCTTGCACCAATAATATGGTTCGCGCTTGCTATATTATCACATTGGTTGGTTATATATAGCAAAAATAGGTCAGTGAGGGAAGAAAACACTGGCAATAGCAGCGGGCGGGCAACTAGATTTTAAAAATTAAGAATAATTATAAAGCTCTCCAGCTATATTAAGGATAAATTAAAAGCTCCAGTGACATTTTCTCACGATATTTTAATTATTCCATTAGATATCTAAGTTATCTGCCCTGCTCACTTCAGATATTATTATGCATAACTCGACGATAATATTTGCGATAATAAATTGCGTAAAGAAAAATAAGTAGAGCATTTACATAATTAATGTTTGATGAATATTTGAGTTTATTCAATAATTATAAATAAAAACTTATTTTGGGCCCAGGTGCTTTCAAAGACTTTGATAATATAACAACACAGGAACAAACATCTCATGGACCAGCAAGCGTTTCATCCGCTGGCAATTCTATAGTACAGGAGCCGACGCAGTAAATCAAACACTAATAACTACTGGCCGATACGATCTCCGCCGCTTTCAATAATAGAGACAGTCGATTGTGCGCACGCGCAGTAGAAAGCTGCGGATCCTTACCTCACGGCGACTGTACGCTGTACCAACATTTTTGTACCCACTGTCCTTCACTACGACAATTTTATTACCTATTGTTCGAGCAAATTGAGTCGGCACTCTCAAGATTATTCCTTGAGGGAGACAAAGGATTTAATATTTTGCAGGCCGCCATTATGGAGTGAAATCTCCTTATGTATTAAATGGAAGTAATCAAACAAACGACTCTCGAGCGAAAGTCCTTGGCGATACTTCTTTGTTGCTTTATGGAGAACAGTTAAGGTCACGAGATCAAATCTCCCGAATGTCAACGTTTGAGAACGACTCGTGAATCCCCAAACATTTAAGTATCTGATTAATGCTCGTATTATGTATGACTCACTTACATGGTTTAATCATTTTTGAAAGTACTCAAACACCCGATGTTAGTTAATACTTATAATATACATCAATTGATTCAGATTTCACATAGCTACACTTCAAGTCAACTTCTCGTTTCTTAGTTCCGGCTACGGCGTAGCAACTGTAGTAGCTTTGATTGCTACGAGATTATTTTGGTAAACTTTATCTACAGGCAACAACAGCTACAACTATACTGTACCTTTACATTTATCTAGCTAGGTTTTAGATTACTTGAATCATCATCAACAGCTCATATACGTCCCTACCGAGGGGCTCGAGCCTACCCTGAATTAGAGTGATTAGGCCTTAGTCGACCACGCTGGCCCAGTGCGGGTTGGTCGACTTCACACACAACCTTTTAATTTCTTCGCAGGAGTGTGCAGGTTTCATCACGATGTTTTCCTTCCCCGTAAGAGCGTCGAATAAACGTACTTACAAACAATGCGTACATATGAATTTGAAATTCGAAAACACATTGGTACGTGGTAGGGATCGAACCCGACGGGAGGCAGCGGCCCTAACCACTAGACCACCGACGCTCTCGTATTATTTGATTATTATAATTGTATTATAGTTTTAACTCTTGTTAGTAAAATAGTCCAGTCCAGCCCGGCCATCTGGCATGGAGCCGCTCTGCACACACGCAGCAGGTGCACTGAACGACACATGCCGAATTATCACAGGCTGTTTAAAACCGACTCCTATTGGAATGCTGTATCCGCTTGCTGGTATTGCTCCCCCAGACGTCAGCAGAGATGTGGCAAGCTCTACTGAATGGACTAAAAAAGATTCGGACCCGCGCCGCGGCACCCAATGCACTCCCATGTGCCAGTGAATCATAGATTAAAAAGCCGGCACAGCTTTATCAAGGAAGTTGCTCCATTAAATGAGGAAGCTTCTCAAGCCCGGCTTAATTCCTAGAAGGAGAGATACCCCTCAGTATCATTTACTCGAACGCCAGAGAGCCTCCCCCTGGGCATAGTTTACCTTGGCTGACGTGGAAGTCTCTTAACAGACTCAAGTTGGTCGAAGTAAAGAAAACATGCTTAGGTTATACAACTGATAGTGCATGTCTGTGTGGTGTCTCTCCACATGTCTTGCCCAGCGTGCCCCACCACCCGTATATACACGCGAAGACCTCTTTAATGCCATATCTGTGGCAGAGTATTGGTCTTCCCAAATTTAGTCGCCGAATCGACTCGAAAAGAAAGAAAGATCTGGCAGTTTTAATACCTATAAGAAATGATGTAACAAAATTCAAGTTCACTAATTAATCGTGTTACCAGAATAGAGCCGGTCTACATTGTTATTATTCCCATGATGAATGTTCATGCAATATGACGCACGTTATTCCCATACATAACGTGTTTGTTTAAACGTATTACAAGCTCTAAACAAAAGAAGATAAATGGTGCTTTCTCCCCGCCTGTGATGTACGACAGACATTTTTGTAGAGTCCTATCATTTGTTAAGACTGTAATAGACGATTTGAAAGAAAATGCAGCTGCATCTGCATTATGCATTAGTTGTAATGACTGTGAGCGCGTGTGTGAGATTGATCGAGGTGTCATGTCGGAGATGCACGTGAGAGGCGCTAGTTTAAGTATCGCGTTTAATTGTAACTCTCTCAATACTTCAATAACAAGCTAGACGTAGTTAGTCGGTTAGTCTTGGTCGGAATGTTGTTATTTTTTCTTATCAGCCCA
Source organism: Carpatolechia fugitivella (assembly GCA_951230895.1). Classification (NCBI taxonomy): domain Eukaryota; kingdom Metazoa; phylum Arthropoda; class Insecta; order Lepidoptera; family Gelechiidae; genus Carpatolechia; species Carpatolechia fugitivella. The sequence goes on from OX579648.1 coordinate 17,561,345, forward strand.
TTTGTTATATTCTTGCCGAGGAGGGCACGAATCTTCGCGTTTGTTTTAAATCATGAATAATATTATAATGAAGTATCAATGAACGCCCACAATCGATGCACGTTTTAAATGCCAGTTGTACTTCTTTCTATCGAAAACCAAAGCAAAACCCTATTGACAATTTCAACTCGAACACGGCAGCTGCATAGCGTATTAGAACATAACATCAAATTATAGGACAATAAACGACATAATACTTGTTCCGATAGGTCCTGAATCACATCGCGAGTAAAGATAGCGGTCTGATAGCGCGTATTTATAGCAGTGAGGCAAGAGCGGACGGTTACAGTGGTCGGTGGACGGCGGACGGCGGACGGCGGCCGGTGGACGGTGGACGGTACACCGAGATGGTATCGCGACTATTAGCTTCTGATTTACGTCCGTGCAGGCGCCGGCGCCGCAACTAAGTACTCTCTGTATGTAACCGCCCTGAACTAAACACTGCATTTGCATAACTTTTCCTTGTAGCTAGAAAACAAGCGAAGTGACAATATTCATCAAGATCATCCAAATGTAATACGTACAATGTACAGAGTACAAAGGATCAGGCCAGCCCGCTTGAAACCGTTTGAATTTTCTCAAGAGGTTTTTTATATTTTTATATGAAATTTTGTTTACATATATAGTTTACCGAACTGCACAATTATGCGAAATTTCATGACAAAGCATAAATAATTACCAGCGATAACTTAATCCGTTTCAAGCAGCCTGGCCTGACTATATCCTTTGTCCTATGTACCAAAAATAACTATACCGTACTCGCCTTGTTAAGATGACAGTCAAGTTACTTCAGAAACTTTTAAAACACAAACGCAATGAGAATCCTCCGTGTCTCGACAGACAAGAAATATAAAGTTTATAAAAATTACGCACAAAGTAATAGAGTTCAATAAGACACACTAGTCCATTACCCACTTGTATAAAATAAGAGAGTGGTTAGACATCATCATTCTTAAATCGATATGGGATATCGTGACAAATAGGGACAAATAAAACTCCCCGATAACTATTCCTCGATGATTCGGCATCTCGCGTGTTCGTTCTCTTATTGGTTGTATTCGGGACGCCTTCGAATTACCGGACACCCGATCCTATCGCTCGAGAAAAAAAACAAAAGAAGACTACAACGATGAACACGATTCCGGTCTACACGAAGCAAAAGTTGGTTCGCAGTGATAGGGAAATGTAAACGAATAATTGATTTTAGAAGCTAATCTACTATTGTTGCTGCCCGGCAACTCTCAATAATGTTATTGTAGGAGCGGTGAAGGAAAACATCGTTATGAAACCTGTACACTCCTGAGAAGAAAGGTTGTGTGTGAAGTCGACCAACACGCACTGGGCCAGCGTGGTCGACTAAGGCCTAATAGCCCTAATTCAGGGTAGGCTCGAGCCCCTCGGTGGGGACGTATATGAGCTGTTGATGATTTTAATGATTTATTGTGTAGGTAAATAAATTAAATAAATTCAAATTTAAATAAGAGAACTGCTGGCTAGTAGTTATTCGACTATAGCCTACTAGCCAGCGGTTAGTTCTAAAGACAAACAATGAAAAACCTAAAAAAATAACTTTCGCAATGTATTGGCAAAACAATAGTAGTTTATGAAACTGTTGCATAACGAGGGGTGAGGTGTTGTTTTTTTTTTTGTTTTTGTTTTTTAGTTCCACACGAGTGTTTTAATACCTAGTTATGTGCAGTTAGTTTCATACACTACTTTATCCACTCTCATACATTGGAGTTGAACCAATTAAATAAAAGATCAAAGTTAAAAGAGTAAGAAATAATTTATTGTGTATAATAATTATTTACATTGACTATTTAGACCATAATGAAGAACACTTGTACTTGTCAGACAGTTCCTGAGAATAGCCATTAGCACGTTTTCCGAAAACAACAGTAGCTTTTTTTTGCATTTTTCATTCCATAAAATCTTCTAGCATTTATTTATCATAATATAATTATCTTGACTTTGCTGGTAAAAGATTATGAGTCATTTCCGTCGCCGCATTTAAAATATCGGGCGGAGTCAAATTCTCTTCACAATCACTGGTATCGGACATTTTTACGCAAAAATAACAATATTTCCACCAAATTCAGTACAAGAATCACTACGCATATGCTAAAGCGGGCACGCTGCCACAGGGGTAGGTACGGTACGGCCCGTACTTTCACGGGCGCTCCAGATAACTTTTTTCCAAAAGGACTTCTTTGCAGGCCAAACACTGTAGGTATCATAATGACAAAAAAATATATTTTATAACATCGTTTTCATAGAGAGAACTGTGTTATAATATGATTCTATTTTTAAATTTCGGTATTGTGTTTATAAAGTGTGTCAATATAAAACCGTTTTGGATTTTGTAATTCGAATTTTACGATAAATATGAGAGTAAATAAAATACTTACATCAAAGTACCGTTAACAACAAGAAGAAGATTAACAAACCTGTTTCTAAAACAAAACGTTGTCAGGACAGGTAACTGATGTAACTTTACCTCCGTGCTTACCGGAATCAAGACCTCGCTCGTTTGTCTTTCAAAAAATAAATGATACTCCGCTTAATTACCGATGCGTTTAACACCTGGTGCCTGGACGCAATCTCCGGCTAACTGGCCGGTTATTAGTTACACTACACTCGTCTTGAACTCAACTCCAACTACCTTATAGCCAATCAATTGAGACTGTTTTTTGGATTATTCCCATTCGTTCCAAACAAAAAAATCGCTAAAAAAATATTTCAAGAGCGTACCAAAAAAGTATTTCCGTTCTATCGTATAATAATTAGAAGCCAAGTTAATTATAATTAACTTGTTCTGATTTTTTCTCATTTTTACAGTTTTCTGCAGGTTCAATGATACGTTTTTCCCTGGGTTGGACGAAATTTTATCAATTTACAATAACTACAACACCAAAAATAGAATGAATTAGAAGAGGCCAAAAGAAACTACTAAACACGAATGTAATTTAGACAAAAAAGTATAAAAAAGCCAAGATTTGAATTAAAGTTACTTACCATAAATAATACTAAATAAAATCACTACAAAAGAACAAATACAAAAAACGGAAACACGGTAAAAGATGACAAACATAACATAAATAATTTAGAATTAAAAAATTAACAGTTCCCCAAAATTAGTGTGAGTCTCCTGAGGTTGTGATGGAAATTGACCCCTACCTGTCTAGGGAATTATTGCGCAACAAAACGTTACGAGCCAAAAGTACAGCCTGGAATGGATGACGGTGGCGTGAAGAGCCGGTCTTTGAATTTAGGGAAAAAAAACTAGCAACTTACCAATTGTGTTTGTTTACAGCTAACTAAATCTAAAAAGTTCGTTAAAAATAATACGTCAAAACTAGCAAACTCAAACAACACCGCACTTCCTTGGCGAAGGTCCCGAGAATCCAACACGGCTACTGCAGCAACAACCTCCGATGAACCTCCAATGCCCGATGCCAAGGTCCCCGAAATTGCAGCAGGACTGCAACCAGGAAACTCCCACGCGTGCGTCCACAGCAGCAAGTTAGGGTCCAGCGCACCGGGTCCCTTATGTCTCAGCCAGGGACCGTTCACTCTCGAGGGTGAGCAGGCAATTCGAACCTGAAACTGTAGCTTTGTCTTTCAGAAAAAACTGTGGTTAAGAGCTCACAGTCGTAGCTTCCAGATATGGGAAATCTTATAATAATTATGAGCTTCTGATGAAAATCAGCTCCAAGAGCTTTTAAAACTATAACTATCGAAATAGCGGCAAATTCTCAATTTTTCAGCTCTTTTACACAGCTCAAAACCAAAACATCAAAAAGGAATGCCAAAAAAAAACAAAAAAATCCAAAAAGCCTTTCAAAATCGAATTCAAAATTATAAATTAGAAAAAAGAAAAAATACTGAGAAAAACACGAAAAAAAGTTTCGAACACCGAAAGCGTAACACAACGCTACAGAGACATTATATAGGGCAGATCAGAATGTAATAATTTTTATTGTGTTGTGATTAAAAGAGCTAACCATAAAAAACCCTCCAAGTGTGATGACGTGTGAGTGTTTATTTTCCTAGGAGCACTTCGGAGTACACCATCTGTTCCACCTTATTGAAGTGTTATCGTTATATATAGGTACTCTTTGTCTGAAGAGTGCGCTTTAAACCTCCATCTGACACAGTGTCCCCGCGTATAATAATGATATGCGCGGACCTTTATGTGCTTTATTTATTTATTTATTAATAATAGGAAGACCAACAGCTAAAGTTAACTTGATAGTAAAATACAGTAATATCAAAAAGCCATTTACAGGTCTCCACATGTAGGTGCCAGAACATAAAAAAAAACACATTTGGTCTTGTGTTGTGTTGTGTTGTCTGTCTCTTCACCAAAAAAAAACTCTTCTTAACGACACAATCGACATCCTTCACAAATTTAATAAAAAACAAAATTGAAAATTTTAAAAAACCCACGCCCTATGTTAAAATATATTAGAATAAAAAGGATTAAATAACATTTTTGGAAATCCCCCCGACCAGAGTCAAATAAGATAAGAAAATATAAAATAAAGAAATCTATAAAAAGAGTGATTTCTCATGAAATCCGCCACACAAACAACGAATTATGACCTTTCTTAGTCCTTACGTTTACGTACCTACTTACCTTTTGCTTTCTCGTAGAGATAGACACAGCAATAATATTTATTAATTTAGGTACTATTACATACTCATCTATCTAATAATATGATACAAATCCAATAAAATACGTCGAGGTCTGCCATTCCCTGCTCTGACATTAATAAATTTTATATAAATACCGTGAGTTTTACTTATTCAGAATCTACATTATATTTCGTTTTTGAGTAATATAAATAAGTAGTTATAATATTTAAACTGAAATTTCGAACAAAGAGAGCGATGATGGCAGCCCCCGACGTGTTT
>OX579648.1:17566500-17607229 GCA_951230895.1 Carpatolechia fugitivella
ATTTCTTTATTTTATATTTCTTATCTTATTTGACTCTGGTCGGGGGATTTCCAAAAATGTTATTTAATCCTTTTTATTCTAATATATTTTAACATACGGCGTGGGTTTTTTAAAATATGCGTATACAGTACAACAAGGCTTTCAGGCTGCTGATGGGGCTGGAGTGGCGCTGCAGCGCGTCAGGGATGTTCGCGGAGGCGCACACGGATGACTTTTACGCCATCATGCGAAAACGCTGCGCCTCCCTCATGACCCGGCTCCGCTCCGGCTCCAACAGTCTCCTGGGGGTGTTTGCGTGCCGGTGGGACTCTGCGATGTCGCATCACCTTGAAGTCATTCATAGGCTTCCAAATAAATAGAATTTGTATTTGTTGTAATTATTTTTATTATTAATACTAACATTCGTTTTTTAAGATAAGTAATCTGTTTTTACTGTTTTACTAATACTTCTATGGGCTCATTGTCTGAAAATAAATGATATTAATATTATTATTATTATTATTTCTTTATAGTCTACCGCCATGCGCCATAAAACATGTCCAAGAACCTGATCTGTAAAGATACCGGTTCAGTAGTTTTGAAAACTCCTGTAATGCCAACTTATCTGGCTACTGCAGGGCTCCCTGGTGGTCTACCGCCTCAAAACATATCCAACAACCAGCTCCAAAATGAAGCCTTTTGAATGCAAAAACCGCATCGAAATCGATTCAGTACTTTTTGAGAACTCCTGTAGTGCCAACTTATCTGGCTGCTGCAGCGCTCGTGGTCTACCTCCATAAAACGTATCTAAGAACCCGCTCCAAGATGAAGCCTTTTGAATGCAAAAAACTGCATCGAAATCGATTCAGTACTCTTTGAGAACTCCTGTAGTACCAACTTATCTGGCTGCTGCAGGGCTCCCTGGTGGTCTACCTCCATAAAACGTATCTAAGAACCTGCTCCAAAATGAAGCCTTTTGAATGCAAAAAACCGCATCGAAATCGATTCAGTACTCTTTGAGACCTCCTGTAGTACCAACTTATGTGGCTGCTGCAGGGCTCCCTGGTGGTCTACCGCCCCAAAGCATGTCTAACAACCAGCTCCAATATGAAGCCTTTTGAATGCAAAAAACTGCATCTAAATCGATTCGGTAGTTTTTGATAACTCCTGTGTTGCCAACTTATCTGACTGCTGCAGCGCTCCCTGATGATCTACCTACATAAAACATATCTAAGATCCTAAGTTGAAGTGATACCTTTTCAATGCAAAAAACCGGAACTAAATCGGTCCAGTGGTTTTCGAGATAGAAGGTAACAAACAAACAAACAAACAAACAAACAAACAAACAACCTCTTACCCCAAACGCATATACCGCCTCCGTTCCGTTCCGTCCGTCGTGGGTAAAAATAATTAAAGGGTCTGTCTAAAAAAGTCTCTGCTCACCCCTTCGAAAATATGAGCATGATGTTGTGTATATGAGACACACACAGTGTCTAAAAGTGACAGCGGTGGTTTTAGATTGAAAAAACTTCTTCAATATGAACAAGTTTGCTAAGTTATGTTACAACAGAAGAGATAATTTTTGCAGAATGTCCAAGGTTTATATTGTTTTATACGTATACCTTTTATGTAAAATAATTTTGTTACACTCTTTTGGCTGTCGGGGCATAGACAAGTTGCTATCGGTAAGAAAGCGGCGCAGTGAGAAGACGGTCCATACATTCATGCTCCCTTTTCGTCATGTCGTCGTATCGGTAAGAACCCGGTGAGAAGACAGCCGTTCGGTGGATCTCTGACATTTAGCCGCGACTCGGTCTGCGCATGCGGCTGTGCAACGCTGCAGTAGAAAGCACTGTAGACTTCAACGGAACAACACACGAACCGCCTATTAATTTTCTATTACAGATTTTAATTGACGCGCTTCATGTTTAATGAATCGCCCGCTTTATTCCTCAGTCGTAAACCTTCACCTTTAATCTTCGTTGGATTCTATATCATGTTACCTTACCTGATATAAATTAATATTATATTATGCTCGAAAAAGTGCAAAAGCGCTTTCTAAGGTTCCTGTATCAGCAAAAACATGGCTATTATCCTTTTATGTACCCAACCAAATTTTTTCTGGGGACCTTGTCTTACAATTCACTTGAGACGCGAAGGCTGTATGAGCAGGTAATCACGGTATGCAAGCTGCTGCGGGGTAGTATGATTCTCCGGAGCTTCTCAACCGGGTAGGCCGATCGTTTGTACCGGGAAACTACACAAGATTCCGATCCGTGCATCTGTTCGCCGTGCCGCGTGCGCGTACCGTAGCTAGAGCACAGTCCCCACTCTGCAGAGCCCTGAATGCTTTAAATGAGCTCCTGACTGCGCTTTCCCAATGTGATGTGTTTGCTGACGCATGGACAGTGATTGGGAGACTTGTTATGAGTTTTTGTAATTGGGGCATGGGTGTTGTGTGTATGTGTGTGTGTGTGTGTGTGTGTGTGTGTGTGTGTGTGTGTGTGTGTGTGTGTGTGTGTGTGTGTGTGTGTGTGTGTGTGTGTGTGTGTGTGTGGACGTTAATTTATAGTAGGTATCTTATCTTTGTTAATAATATATTTTAATTTTAATATCTATCGACAATGAATTAATTAATTCATATAATATTTGTAATGTAGGTAATTTGATAATCGATTATGGAATGAATTATGTGTTAGGTATTAATTTATATCAATTTTTACCAACATTGTGTTTAATTATACTGTTATACTTAGTGAATTTATAAATGTACAATACTGACGTCAACATTATCGCTTTGGGACTCCTGTTATGATAATGATTGTATTTTGTAAATAAATAAATAAATGAATTAATTATAAATTATAAATTCGACTCTGCTCACATCTAACAATATTTGAACAATAACTAACCTTCTTTGCGTCCTAAAGCCGCCTTTGGTGCCAGCCAATTAACAATCATCAACACCACCGTCCATACGTCCCCACCGAGGATAATCTAATCTAAATATATAGGTAATATAAAATAAACTCGATTTAGTTACCCCATTTATAATTAAAGAACAGCTGGACAGATTTTAATGATCTTTGATTTGTTGGATTTGTCAATGCAGAAAAGCAGATTAAAAGAAAACACGAAAACACAATATGTCATATTTATGGGCGGTGTGAAATTCACCGATCAAGCTAGTAAAGAATATTATTATTATGTTGTAGCAAATAAACATTACGTAACAGTCCTTCCGCAAGAACAACAAGAACATCTCCGGTACTTAGTAATTAGCAGAAGATACTAATTATAGAGCTTATAAATTCACGACTAAAGCTTATAGAAATGAGTTTTAGATTAGAAAGTAGCGCAGAGAGCGCCTGCTTGTGCAATACCGCCCTTGAATGGAATGGCACGAATCCTGCACCCCATCATTAGCCACTTTCACTAAGGAAATGTAATTTTGTAGAAAACGGTAGCGAAGACCGAATTTCTCTTTTTACCCGTCCGTGGTAGCTGCGGGCTCTGTTACAGCATAATGTCAGCTCTGAGTGAGCTAGCCCCGAGAGGGCTGCGCGCGCGCTGGCCGCCTGGGAGTCGACCCACTTAGCGTGACGACAATTACTTGATCTGCTCCCACGGCGCGCCGGCCGAGCTGCTGGCCGCTGGACCGCGGACACTGCATCATCCCATAGAAACATCTCTCTCTACTTTCTAAACATAAGGCAAACAGCGACAGATTTATCTCTGATAAATTTCGAAATCTTATTTCCATGACAAAAGCATTCTTGCAATTTAGACTTTCGATTTTACACTTAATTAAACTTTTAAATTCTTTATTTAGTATGTTGTCAAGGTGACTGGACAAATATCAATAATATTATTTTATTTTAATAGATGGAAAATATTTTAATCACTCGGATTATCTGAACAGGGTTTGACGAAACAATGTTAAAAGTAGTTCGGTCGTGCCGTGCGTCCCTGAATTGCAAAAGTTCTCGGACTTATACATTCAGATTACGTTATGACACCTCAGGTTTTTTATCTCGCGATTCCTTATCTCGCGTCCTTGGTAAAGTTGGTATTGCGCTTGGACTAGTGCCCTCATAGTCCTGCTCATGTCGTCATCGATGCTGCAATGCCAAAGGTTATCATATCACAACATGGAGATAGCCCGATTTAGCTTCACCGCTCGTGACTGGTCTATTTTATAAAACCTCCAATTTGGTCAATGCAATCGGTCTATAGGTTAATCCTAAAACACGCACCTACCGAGGCGCTTGCAGGGAGATTTTATCAGCAACATCTTATTGTGTTAAGTTTTATTTGAAAGTTGAACACAATGAATGTCTCCCTTTTGCGAAGATCTCCACCTTTAAATACCCTGACGCAGTGTTGCATTGCTCAATAGGGCAAAGAGCAATAATAAGTTCAGAAACCCTTTAGTAAAGCCTTCGAGTATTATGAGTTTCATTGTGATGTCTTTTCTTCTCTTGCACGTCTCTTTGTGACGTCCGCGTGTGTTTGTTGCATTAGCCGAGTCGTGAGTCAACTTCACAAGCTCGGCTGCAGCTGGTGTCGTAGTTACATGCCTCTACTAGCTTTCCGGCCGCAACTTTGTCCACGTAGTTTGGACCATTTGCGAGTATTCCTAGTTGTTCCCAAGGGGATTTTCACTGGAGACCAATGGAAATGAAAATTCTGGATTGCCACGGGAAGCTGCTGGAAAGCTATGGACTTTCATACAAATTTTGACTCCCCCTTTTTCTCCCTTGAAACGGAATTTCCAAAAGTACTTTCATAATGTCCTAAGAACAACCCATTGTTCAATTCAAACTTCCTAGACACTTAATACTCTAAACCTTTCAGTCATTCAGCCATCGTCTCTCCTTTTATATTATACAGAAAGAAAAAATATGTACCATGCATTCTCAGCAAATCTTTTTTTGTATAGGTACTTACTTTTAATTTCCAAGATCTTATACAGCTTAAGTCTAAATGCACGATTAAAAGTACAATGAACTTAATACAAGTAGATATTCATGATTAATTTATTCTATGCATAAATCATCTACTCACTGCAACCTTTAAATCGTGCTTCTCACTTCGGATATTTATATCAGAGATATTAACAAATACAAATGGTTATTGTTAATTGACTCAAATATTATGTTAATCTGCTTTGATGATGATTAAGTTGTTTATTTACATCATTTTAATCCCTGTCATTAACTTTCTAACACTTTCTTCGATAACATTAGAACAGGAAAGTGTTGATTATTTAGATACATTTAAAGGTACGTATTGTTGTAATAATGTACCGTTATAATTTAGCTTCGGAAAGGAAGATTATAGTCCAGATAAATAGTCATAACATTAAAAATGAAACTGAACGAACTACCTCCACGATGAAATAATCTTTATATTCCTCAATTCAAAGCACAATAAAGATTTACTTGAATTACTAAAAGATATAGGACATAACAATAGCGCTTGATTACATTACAGTTAATCTAGGCATACAAAATAGCTGCTCTTACGTTTTCAAATTGGCATCTAATCGTACGAAGAGCTCGGGTAGAGCTATTTTACTGCCAACCGTAAGAGCAGCCTTGAGGATGGATCATCCCATTCTCAGGTCGGGCAGCGTGCGCTCGCGGCGGCGGCGCAGCGGGGCTTCCTCGAACAAAACGCGGCGAAATCAATAACGTAATGAGCGAATTGCGCAACGATCACTCGCCTATTCATCCATCCCGCCTGCGCCCGCGCAGAGCCGCAACCACCAAAACATTACAATATCAGCCGCTCTATCTGTACTGTACTGACTGGAAATGCACGGTTAGATCTTTCTGGAAAATTTATCATCAATTGCGATGGTTGACTTAAAAACATCATATTGTAAAGTTTGTATTTCAATCATTTATTTAACAAAACCTAATTTTTACAGAAACTCAAAAGCAATAAATGAAAATTAATAAATCAATATCACTCACTCAGCTACTGAAGTTCGACGCACGGAGGATTGACGGACGATAGCACGACTATACGCTAGTGTGCTAGTGTATGAATATTAACAATGTCACACTTTTAAATTTTAATATTTGAACAGTAATGCTGGTGATGATGATGAGGATGAGCTCCTGGTAAATTTCTGCTACGGTGACAGCTTCAATTCCGCTGCTGAAGAAGCGTAAACTTATGATCTTTAAGTACAGGCTGGAACAAATATATTAATGTAGAGTCAGTTAATTTTTTCTTTTTTCTTAAGCTAAAATCACTTCCAGCATCTAATGAATATCTACGCAACATTTCCTGCAAATTTCTCAAAGATTTCGGAGACAATGGTCTTAATAAACTCAAGGTCGGAACTTTGATGAGTACAAAACGTTTGATGCTTTGATCGCACGCAAGACAAATTGCAACGCGCCACTCGTCAAATGTGAGTTCACGCCACGAAGTTTTCGCAAGACCCGCGCGACGGCAGCAACCTCACATGACGAGAGTCATCATGATGGTTATGAAGATCTTTCCGACCGTTTTCGGCCAAGGCGACCACTTTGACTTCTAGTCAGTCAAGCGTTGGTGCACCCGAACATTTCACCACAGAAGCTCATACACCAAATAGTACCTATACATTCATAGTATATTCATTCATTCATTCATTCATTTTCAAAATATTACAATAGTAATAACCACTTTTTCTTACCACGTAACTCATCCATCATGATTAATTACTTCCAGTCGTTATTCACTAAGCTATCTATAGAATTTTCTGCTCTTTTACAGAAAGAAATAATACCACCCTTACAAAGTAAAAAATAGTTTACATCTGCAGGAATCATAATTGTGCAAGATCTTTATTAACCTTGAGGTTGTTAGTTTGATGAGTAAGACAAGCAAATAAAACGGCTAAAATTAGGCGTTTAGAAACTCTTTCCGCCTTTAGATATTTTCATTTCTGTGTTGGTTCAGATTCAGTATGGACTACTTCTTGAGATCTTCCGTTTGTGTAATAGGTATAAATAAGTACCTATTATAAAATACGCCCGGAATGTACCGGAACTAATTAGACACAACCGGGGCAAAAAATAACCTCCCATGTTTCATGTGTTCGCATGCTGTTGTAATTAAAGTCTTTATTTCAGGAGCAAAAGTTAGAAGCTGTTTACTGAAACCTCTTTCAACACAATACATTTGGATTGGAGTAGATATGGGATGATGAGAAGAGAATTAACAAACATACTTGCTCATCCTCTTGCTCTTGCTTGCTTGCGTGCTTGCTTGCTCTTGCTTGTTCATTTCACTTCATTTCAAATCTCGCTCGTTCAAATTTTCTAACCTTTTATTTTTGTCTTTAAATCAATTTCACGTGCCTATCAATCAGAAAGTTATATCGATACGTATTAAAATTATTGGATTGATGGATGGATAACGCGCGAGCATTGTCCTTAAAATGAGTATGATAATCTGATAAACCGAACGGGACGTGTCTTCGAGGATCACAGGTGACAGACGGGCAGGAAGGGCAGGACACAAAGTTGGTGCTGCGTGTCGAATGATACGAGCGGGGTTGGTCGGAATGTAATCTCGATCGCGGCCGACGCGCGTGCCGCTATCCCGATGCCGATCCCGCAACCTGCGTATACGCACCCTACGGCTGAACGTTATGCCCATCTGCCATCTCAACAATATTTTATTTATCAGATTGAAATATTACACACTCGTGAAGTTGCACATTGAACGCTGAGATCTATATTCCATTTTAGTCTTGCCTGCTGAAGTACTCGTATATCTATTTTTAGAATTGGAATATTCTTCTTCTTCAAAAAGAAAACTAGAAGATTTAATTTATAGCGTCGTTTGTTAAGTACAGTATGTACTGAGATGAACGAACGATTATTGAATGCATCAAAAAAATTTACACTTATACTTTTAGAAATCAAATCTATTATAGTTTTTAGATCTACTCCGAACAATAGATTTCTAATTAATCGTCATCGTCGCACGCGCAGCAATAGTACAACTACTATAACAATGTTGAGTTAATCACTCAGTCATTTCTACTCTTACATTGTCGACACTCGAGTAATTCGCGAATAGTTCGCGAGTTGACCCCTGACCGTCGCAGGCGCAGCTCCGGTGTTCATTATTGCAATAAGTACGAGTCGCTTGCAAAACCTCTTCCTGTCTGTCCCATAATTAAAGAGCATTGTGTTTATTTACATCGTAATTCAATAATAGAAACTATTTGTACCTACTTACCGACAAAAATATTTTCAATAGGATTTCACTATTTTGATATATTTCTTTTATTCTACAATTGTCACTATTATTATTAGTATTAATAAAAATTAATTTAAAAAATATATCACATCATATTATCAACGGCCCGTTACAGTCTAAAAAATATATTGAATAATAATTATGATTTTTACTTACCTTTTTTTTCTTTTTATTCAATTGTATTTTTTTTATTGTCTTTTATTTTATTCTATTAATTCATGATGAACATTTCAAAATTTTTCTTTTCACTGTTTTTATAAATCAAGTATTTTTAGAAATACAAAAGATGATTGTCAAAAACTTCATCAAGCTTGTCCTAAAATTTAAATTGATTTGTAGCATAGCATAACCATTATGATATAAGTAATCACGCCATTGCCCGTAGCTGCGAGCGTACTGTGGCTAATGTTTCAATCACAAGCTGTATTTGAGCAAGCGGTCACATAAATCAGCTTCTAATTACACAGCCTAACTGGTATCTTTATTGCATCTAGATTGAGCTTAATACCGCAAATCGCTGATAGTGAGACGTTCCAACTATTAATTACGAAACTACCCATATTTCGGTCACACAATATTCTTATTTATTACCAGCTAGATTTTAATTAAAACTCGCATGATTTACGAAGTGTCAAAAATAATGTATACTATGAATAAATAATTATATATTTCTATTTTGATTTAGATACAACACAAATAGTTATGAATGTTATAATAAACGTAACTTGTTGCTTACGTAAAACTTCCGAGTGAAGAAGGTCTTCTCTTTTGCGAGTTGAAAACGGCAAGATGTATTGTATTGACCATTTGCTTACTTGGATATCATTTTCAGATGCGTTATAAATAAAGTGTCTGCTTGAAAGCTGAACAAACATGCAGGAAACGTCGCAATAATAGTTCTCTAGAACAAGATGGTTGTTATTTTCGCATTGCCCGCGATCTAGCCCATCCAGGCGTCCATATGCCAGCTAACAATCCTTATTATAAAATGTGTTGAACAACATTCCAGCACCTTGTAATGAACGGATGTCGGGAATCGATAGCAAAATTGTGGGCATATTTTATATTTTAAACTGTAACCGAATCCTAAATGATACTCTACACCGCGAGCGCAAGGTGCAGTTTCCACTGAACCGCAAAATATTTTATTGGAATGGGAAGAGACTCGCTCGTGTCGGAGTACCTACTTTGAAAATAGCCTCTATAAACTACTTGATAGAATTCATTAGCATGTTGTAGGTGCATTTTTGCAATAAATATAGGCAATAGAAGTTGGCGCCAGGCGGTAGAGCGTGCGCGTGATAGCATCGCGGTCGAGCAGAGCGCGGCGCGGGCGCAGGCGAGGCGTCAGCACACACCAACTAAAATTTAGCTAAATAATGAGCCCTGCGAGGTTCTGTACCACACACATCTAGAAACATTGAACAACTTTGCATTATTCATCAGAGAACGAAGCAAAATATTAACGCATTTTGCGGTGATAGAGCAAACACTCAAACGCGCCGTGAAAGACAACATTTCCGCACACGAGAGTGCTCTCAGTCTCAAGCGTCTCAAGGTTGAATAAGAGTGGTGTTCGTTGTAAGGTAAATGAGTAATCAGCCCTTAAAGCCCTTTGTTTCTGGCGCATGCTGAGTGGCGGGCGAGTGCGCGAGTCAACACTCGCGAGGACGCGACGCGCGCGCAACAAAGCACCGCGCGACGAGCCGGCTGATCGCATCCTGTCCCTGTGGAAAACCGCAGCCTTGTAACCATTTGCCCACTCATGCAGGAAGTCTGATCATGAAACAAATATACTGCAATGTCAATATTGTTGGAAGATTTGAATCGTACACATAAGTCTAGATTTCTTGGTCCTTATAATGATAGTGTTTGTATTGGTAGAGCCGGCGGCGGCACGTCACGCACCGCCGGCGCAAGGTCCGGTTTGTATTGTTCCAATTTTTCACTGTATCCCGCGATTTATGAAGGCTTCCTCCACATAACGATTTGATATCGAGAGCTAATTCACACTTTACACCCTTGACTATCGACTATCCTGAGGTGTCTTGTATTGAGGAATGTATCACAGCTTAATTAGACATCAACGTCATCGTCGGTAAAATACAATACAATATTTTGATTGAATTTTAATCAAATACGTTAATAGTACATTACGATACAAGGATCGTAGGTGGCAAATTACAAACGAGCTGACTTTTGTAAGCCCGAGCCGTAGGCGAGGGTTTATAATGTCTCGAGTTTGTTATAAAACCTTAGATCCGTGTATTGTACGACGTTTTTTAATATACTTGTGAGAAAACAGGTAACTCTACATGAAAAACAATGCAAATTCTACAAAATTAGCGCCAATCTCGTACTAAAAATTCGTTTCCTTTCTAAAAGCATAATTATTGAGAAAAGACACTCGCGAACATTCAGCCTCTATTATTATCATAATCGATTCTTCGCTAAAATCGAGATAGTTTTATTTTTATTAATGAAATGAAATGAAATAAGTTTATTTGCATGATCACAAAAATAATACTGGCTGATAATATTTTTTATACATAATTAGCAGCAGACGTTGTCCTGCCATTTTTCCCAACATCTACCCTACACCTACTCTACACCTGCCCTACACCTACTCTACACCTACCCTACACCTACCCTGCACCTACCCTGCACCTACCCTGCACCTACCCTGCACCTACCCTGCACCTACCCTGCACCTACCCTGCACCTACCCTGCACCTACCCTGCACCTACCCTGCACCTACCCTGCACCTACCCTGCACCTACCTTGCACCTACCCTGCACTTACCCTACACCTACCCTGCACCTACCCTGCACCTACCCTGCACCTACCCTGCACCTACCCTGCACCTACCCTGCACCTACCTTGCACCTACCCTGCACCTACCTTGCACCTACCTTGCACCTACCCTGCACCTACCCTGCACCTACCCTGCACCTACCCTGCACCTACCCTGCACCTACCCTGCACCTACCCTGCACCTACCCTGCATCTACCCTGCACCTACCCTGCACCTACCCTGCACCTACCCTGCACTTACCCTGCACCTACCCTGCACCTACCCTGCACCTACCCTGCACCTACCCTGCACCTACCCTGCACCTACCCTGCACCTACCCTGCACCTACCCTGCACCTACCCTGCACTTACCCTACACCTACCCTACACCTACACGTACCATACACGTACATGAAGGATTTTGAAATCGTTATTGTTTTTGTAATCAGTGACCCGATAAACCATACAAACGATACTCATGTTGATTTTCAGACTTTGTCACCCCATTTCCCCCTTTTTAGGGTTGAATTCTGAAAAAACCCGAAACACGTATTTACTCATTTGTTGATAGGAGTACTCCTGTGAAGTTAAAAACTTATTTAATGCCTCGAACTATTAGGACCCTCGCTACGCTCAGGCCCGTCTCGGCGCTAAATAACTTACTTTCACCCCTCGTATAACAATGTACTATTTTTTCCTAGTGTTCTCAAAATTACTTCGTAGCTTTTCGTAGTAATTTCGTAGAAACAGCTACGAACGAGTTGTTTCTTTTACTTACACACTTATCGTTAATAATTTAACGGATTATTTGACTTTGATTCTACTGTATTGAATTTATAGGAGAGAGCGCAAATTCAAACTAAGTACTTGAATTCGGTCAGATATGAGCTGTGATGACGATGACGAATGATGTGTTTTGTCATACTCGCGTGATCTAGCCACAAAAGTTTTAACAATTTGAATTCCTTGAATAGTGATATCGTTTTATTTATCGTTGCATCGCTAGAGTAAGTTTTATAATCAGTATGAATCATTTCACTTTCTATGATAGACATTATAATATACTACTCTACACGTTAAGCTGCTAAATATGAATATAACTACCTTTTATGTTGCAATGTAGGTAGTACTATAATGTGAAGGTATTTGGTAGATATTATTAGGTGTACTAAGATAATATTTCTTATTCGGGTTATTAGAGTAGAAGGCAGTTGGCTCAGGACAAGGCCCAGCGCACACCGAGCGCGGCGCTGTGCAGATACTGAGAAGTCAACATTTAAATTAAACCCTAATCCCTATCTCATAAGGTTCGCGCGCGCCGGCTCTCGTGACGTGACCGTTTCACTGCGCCGTGCGCCGCTCGCTCTTATTTATCTTTGCCTGGCGTTTTCAACCTTATAAGATAAATAAAAAATAAAAAATAAAACACTTTATTTTCAAAACTTACTGTGCTATAATTTCATCCTCTGCCAAACTACAATATAGTTTGTAGGCAGCAAGAATTGCTCCCTTTAATTTAGTAAACTATTTATCAGTAACTATTGTAGCATTACTAACTACTTTTATACAATTTTGTTAGGTACAGTGATTACAAAACGACAGATAAGAATCGAGACAATAATAATAATAAGAAGATAATGTTGGCACTACCCAGCCCCTACGATTATCTCTCGGGATCAATAACTACAGACTACTATAGATTATTGACTGGGTAGGTCAACTTATAAAGCGTCCAGTGACGCTTTATGACATTCCAGCATATGGGTTCTTACTTTTGATTTAAATACCGCTTTAGAAGTACACTTATCTGTCATACTGCTAGGTAAGTCATGAAATACTTTAGGTATGAGGTATGCCACAGTCATTTGTCCATAGTAATTATTATACTTTGGTACTTTTAACACATTTCTTCTAGCGTTTCTATGTAAGCGTTAGGGTTTAATTTAAATTGTTGACTTCTCAGTATCTTCGCCGCGCCGCGCTCGGTGTGCGCTGGGCCCAAGGTGTAGGCTCGATACACTTGCGAATGATGCACAAGGGCGCAGTGCGGTCCGCGGCACTGCTTGCTACTTTCAACCTACTTGTAGGGTGTACAATTTTGTCACACTAATGTTATAAAAATGTGAAAATATATTTGAATGTTTGTTTCGCTTTCACGCTTAATGTACTCAACTGATTTGGCTGAAATTTGGAATATAGATAGTTTGTAACCTGGTTTAACACATAAGATACTTTTTGAGGGAAAACGTCTTATTCCCACGGGAAAATCTTACTCAACGCGAGCGTAGCCGTGGGCGGACCGCTAGTCATAAATATTTGTTCTACTAATAATATCAATGTTCTACTAATAATATTACCGAAAAATTACACTGATGTTGATGTAACCTTCATTTCCAAATAGTAATATGTTTGCTATATATTTTCAAGCTTAGGGCAACTGCCATCCCTAATACT
The DNA here is from genome assembly GCA_951230895.1 of Carpatolechia fugitivella. Lineage (NCBI taxonomy): Eukaryota > Metazoa > Arthropoda > Insecta > Lepidoptera > Gelechiidae > Carpatolechia > Carpatolechia fugitivella. The sequence continues at coordinate 17,579,999 of OX579648.1, forward strand.
CGAAATGTAAAATCAATTCCTCATATGGCCAATCAATATTTATAGTACTAATTAATACTCGTAAATACTATTGATATTTTGTTCAGATCAAAACTATGAAGTATTGAATAACAATGGGAGTTTTTCTTATATTTCGACTTTCGTCCTTCTTTTTCACAAGACGGCGACGTATCTAAAGTATCAAACAGCGAGGACGGAACCACCTGTCTTTGTTGGCGAGACGGCGACGTATCTAAAGTATCAAACGGCGAGTACGAGTGGACGGAACCACCTGTCTTTGTTGGCGAGACGGCGACGTATCTAAAGTATCAAACGGCGAGTGCAAGTGGACGGAACCACCTGTCTTTGTTGGCGAGACGGCGACGTATCTAAAGTATCAAACGGCGAGTACGAGTGGACGGAACCACCTGTCTTTGTTGGCGAGACGGCGACGTATCTAAAGTATCAAACGGCGAGTGCGAGTGGACGGAACCACCTGTCTTTGTTGGCGAGACGGCGACGTACGAGTATCTAAAGTATCAAACGGCGAGTGCGAGTGGACGGAACCACCTGTCTTTGTTGGCGAGACGGCGACGTACGAGTATCTAAAGTATCATACGGCGAGTGCGAGTGGACGGAACCACCTGTCTTTGTTGGCGAGACGGCGACGTATCTAAAGTATCAAACGGCGAGTGCGAGTGGACGGAACCACCTGTCTTTGTTGGCGAGACGGTGACGTATCTAAAGTATCAAACGGCGAGTGCGAGTGGACGGAACCACCTGTCTTTGTTGGCGAGACGGCGACGTACGAGTATCTAAAGTATCAAACGGCGAGTGCGAGTGGACGGAACCACCTGTCTTTGTTGGCGAGACGGCGACGTATCTAAAGTATCAAACGGCGAGTACGAGTGGACGGAACCACCTGTCTTTGTTGGCGAGACGGCGACGTATCTAAAGTATCAAACGGCAAGTGCGAGTGGACGGAACCACCTGTTTTTGTTGGCGAGACGGCGACGTACGAGTATCTAAAGTATCATACGGCGAGTGCGAGTGGACGGAACCACCTGTCTTTGTTGGCGAGACGGCGACGTATCTAAAATATCAAACGGCGAGTGCGAGTGGACGGAACCACCTGTCTTTGTTAGCGAGACGGCGACGTACGAGTATCTAAAGTATCATACGGCGAGTGCGAGTGGACGGAACCACCTGTCTTTGTTGGCGAGACGGCGACGTATCTAAAGTATCAAACGGCGAGTGCGAGTGGACGGAACCACCTGTCTTTGTTGGCGAGACGGCGACGTACGAGTATCTAAAGTATCAAACGGCGAGTGCGAGTGGACGGAACCACCTGTCTTTGTTGGCGAGACGGCGACGTATCTAAAGTATCAAACGGCGAGTGCGAGTGGACGGAACCACCTGTCTTTGTTGGCGAGACGGTGACGTACGAGTATCTAAAGTATCATACGGCGAGTGCGAGTGGACGGAACCACCTGTCTTTGTTGGCGAGACGGCGACGTATCTAAAGTATCAAACGGCGAGTGCGAGTGGACGGAACCACCTGTCTTTGTTGGCGAGACGGCGACGTACGAGTATCTAAAGTATCATACGGCGAGTGCGAGTGGACGGAACCACCTGTCTTTGTTGGCGAGACGGCGACGTATCTAAAGTATCAAACAGCGAGTACGACGGAACCACCTGTCTTCAGCAATGATGATCGGAATCTCCAGTCACGCGTACACTCAGTTGACGATTACAGCACAGACTCATAAATAAGAATAGACGCCGCGCAAGCAAGTGAAGCAACAAAACTGAACATCATACAAATACAAATACAAAATTGTTTATTTTTATTTACAAGTTTCCTTATTATATAAGTTGTAGGAATCTCCTTTTAGGCTTTAACAGCCAGTGCCAGGAGAAACTACCCCTCCGTTGGCTTAATTAAATTAAAAACTTCAAATGAAAAGTAATTAATACAATATCTCGTATATCACCCGAGATAATCTCGAAAATAATAAAAATATAAAAAAGCAATACATGCGTTGATGTCTTTTATAGTACACTAGCGGCCCGCCCCGGCTTCGCACGGATAGATTAATTCATACTTTACCACATTTTATACCAACTTCAAAATGGAGGAGGCTCTCTGTTCGTGTTTCAGTATTTTTTTAAATTAAATACATTACAAATATTCTTTATTGACACCAATTAAAATACCTACAAATACCTACTATAAGAACCCTTTAAGTCGGGATTTCAAAAACCTTTTGGAACTCGAACCGAATAATTCAGTCTAAATACAAATTTTAAAGTTCCTAACCTAAAAAATGGCTGACATTCCATTTACTTTCCTTTTAAAATAGGGATTTTGAAAAAATACTTAAATACGTGTAAAATGATTTATTAATCTTAGCCTTAATCCCAATATTTAGTTCCTAACTTTAGAAATGACAGACTTTCCATAGAAACATTTAATCCCTATTTTCCCCCTCAAAGTAGGGAATTTGATAAAATGCTAAAACACATATCAAATGATTTATTAATCTCAGTCTAAATATATTTTTTTAATTTCTTACCTTTTAGAAATGACAGACTTTCCATACAAAAATTAAATCCCTACTTTATTTTCAAAACAGGGATTTTGAAAAAATGCTAAAATACGTGTCAAATGATTTGCTAATCTTAGTCTAAATCCAAATTTTCGAGTTCTTACCTTTAGAAATGACAGACTTTCCATAGAAACATTTCATCTCTACTTTCCTCTTTAAAATAGGGAATTTAATAAAATGCTAGAACACGTATCAAATGATTTATTAATCTCAGTCTAAATCAAAAAATTTTAAATCTTACTTTTTAGAAATTACAGGCTTTCCATAGAAACATTTAATCCCTACTTCCTCTTCAAATAGAGATTTCGAAAAAACGCTAAAATTCGTGTCAATTGATTTTCTAATATTAGTTTAAATCCAAATTTTCAAATTCCTGCCTTATGAAATTACAGACTTTCTAAACAATAATTTAATCCCTACTTCCCTTATAAAATAGGGATTTCAAAAAATACTTAAATGCGTGTTAAATGATTTATTAATCTCAGCCTAAATCCTAATTTTCAAGTTCTTACCTTTAAAAACATAACTTTTTGTCAAACTTTCCTAAACAACATTTTATCCCTACTTCTTCCTAAAAATAGAGATTTCAAGAAAATGAGAAACATATGTCAAACAATTAATATTTCTTAGTTTAAATCAAAATTTTTAAGTTCTTACAGACTTATCAAACAATCATTTAATCCTTACTTTTCCTTTAAAATAGGGATTTCGAAAAAATCTAAAATATGTGTCAATTGATTTGTTAATCTTAATCTAAATCCAGACTAAGTTCCTGCGTTTAGAAATTACAGACTTTTCAAATAATCATTTAATCTAAAGATGAAGATAGCACAGACTATTCTAGTTTTAATCTGCGGGTCAGATCAAAATATAAGCAATTAGAAGGAACCAGTAATCATTTAATCTCTACGTAAAGATGAAAGTGTGTGATAGTGTGGGTATCGCCGCATCATATCAGTCGATGTCAGGCTCAGCACGAGGAGACGCGACGTCGCGCGACTGCTCCTGTCCCGACGCGACGTGACGCGACTACGGTGCCACGACGTGAGGTTTCCTTCGCATGACGTGCTTGAACCCAACTCTACACAATAAGCCATCACAGTGTGGGATTGCTTAAATTATAGGAGACTTAATATAAGAAGTAGGCTTCTTATATTAAGTATTCGGGAACCTCGACAGGGCTCCCTTTGACAAAATGGGTTATTTATAATAGCACCTAAATACCATTTTTCACTAGTTTTTGTTTGTGGCACTATATGTAAGGAACCCGTATGTGCCTTTAACACGTTCTGAAGTTACAGGTCCAACTTCAATCATCCGCAAAAAATATTTATACCTTACTAACTAACGTTACGTTAAACCTCAACGTTTGCCAGATTAAGAAATCCTCCCAGATTAATAAATACCACCAAATTAATAAATAACTCACAGACGACGCAGCAACCTACCTCAGCCTATACCGTAGAGCCGATGGCTTGACGTTTCCCCGTGTGACATGCTTTATGCTCCAAGCCAAGGTCGCGGAGCAGCGACCGATCTGCAGATGGGAACGAGATGTTATCAGCTCAGATGCGCTCCGATACACGGACTATAGTGTACTGAGCATATCTCTTGAGCTTTCACTTTCCTACGGCGGCAACCTAATTAGTTTTAATCAAATCAAAATTGTTTATTTGGCAAATTCAGGTATATACAAGCTTAATAATTACTTGCGGACTCCGCACGGTAATCCTGTGTCGCGGTAAAAGGGTGGCAAACCAAACGAGCGTAATAATAACTAAACTAAACACCTTTATGATTCGTAAGAAATCGTTTGCTCTTGTTACTAGACCACAACAGTAGAATATTAATTACCTACTTGAGCCTACTTATTTGAATAAACTTAATGGAATATTAACTACTCACCTACTTTAATTTTACAGTTTTAGGTAACAATCAATAATTATGAAGGTTCGCATAAAGGTATCTACTATATCTTTGTGTTATATTGCACATAAAATCGTCATAAAATTTTCTTCTTGTTTAACTAGGTCTGAGAGAGTTGAATTGAATATAATGGACTACTTACAGTTCAGTAAAGTTAGTAATACTTACCTATAGTAAGAATATTCTAGGTGAGTAGTACCTACTTATGTAGGTAAGTGTTTATATAGTATTATAACACCCATCTTGTTGTTGTTCTTGTCAACCTATAAGCGTCCCTACCGAGGGGCACAAGCCTACCCAGACTTGGAAGTCAATTACGCTGGCCGGAAACAACCTTACTACCCACTTTAGTCTTTATGTTTTTGATACATCTAAAGGGGTAGTAAAGTCAATGACTGACTTAACCAACCCTGGTGTTATTGAGCCGCCAAACACCACTAAATGATGGAGTCAGATTATCTATCAGATATGGCTATGTAGATTTTATTACCTGAGACCAACAACGGCTTAATGTGTCTTGGAATTGTGTTACTTTTTGGACTGTAGGTGATTCGTTCAGCCTGCAAAGTCTAGAGGCCCAAAGTTGTCTATGTCTACTAGTCCATGGAGTGGAGGCTAGTACTATCCATAGTTTGTCTACTTCAATGTAGAGTGAGATGCAAAACTAAAGTCTTCCCATTTCTGATAGTAAAAACTATAGTTAGATTGTTTATTCCAACGCAGTATGTGAATACTTGCGCGGACGCAGACGCGGGTGGAACGATGATGGCGCCAGCAATGCGGCCGGCGCTCGCGATCGTCAATCGGAGCCGGCTATCTCGCCATCTCACGATAACGCTGCACTAGAACCACCCGGACGCTGCACCTGCACATTGCAAGTCTTAGAGCCATGCAATTTGTTTTTCGTCTATTTGTGTTTCCGTTATGACTTTTTAGAGACAACAAGTTCTATTTAATGCGTGACTTTTTAAGGGTTGGGGGTGGTGGTTGGATATAGAGCTGTGAGTGTTTACTGCCAGTTGGCCACCAGCCTAATAAGAGGTGGTTAAATATAGAGCTGTGAGTGTTTTCTGTCAGTTGGCCACCAGCCTAATAAGCGGTGGTTAGATATAGAGCTGTGAGTGTTTTCTGCCAGTTGGCCACCAGCCTAATAAGGGGTGGTTGGATATAGAGCTGTGAGTGTTTACTGCCAGTTGGCCACCAGCGTAATAAGGGGTGGTTAGATATAGAACTGTGAGTGTTTTCTGCCAGTTGGCCACCAGCCTAATAAGGGGTGGTTGGATATAGAGCTGTGAGTGTTTACTGCCAGTTGGCCACCAGCGTAATAAGGGGTGGTTAGATATAGAGCTGTGAGTGTTTTCTGCCAGTTGGCCACCAGCCTAATAAGGAGTGGTTGGATAAAGAGCTGTGAGTGTTTTCTATCAGTTGGCCACCAGCCTAATAAGGGGTGGTTAGATATAGAGCTGTGAGTGTTTTCTGCCAGTTGGCCACCAGCCTAATAAGGGGTGGTTGGATATAGAGCTGTGAATGTTTTCTGTTAGTTGGCCACCAGCGTAATAAGCGGTGGTTAGATATAGAGCTGTGAGTGTTTTCTGTCAGTTGGCCACCAGCCTAATAAGGGGTGGTGGAATATAGAGCTGTGAGTGTTTTCTGTCAGTTGGCCACCAGCCTAATAAGGGGTGGTGCGATATAGATCTGTGAGTGTTTTCTGTCAGTTGGCCACCAGCTTAATAAGGGGTGGTGAGATATAGAGCTGTGAGTGTTTTCTGTCAGTTGGCCACCAGCCTAATAAGAAGTGGTTGGATAAAGAGCTGTGAATGTTTTCTATCAGTTGGCCACCAGCCTAATAATGGGTGGTTGGATATAGAGCTGTGAGTGTTTTCTGTCAGTTGGCCACCAGCCTAATAAAGGGTGGTTGGATATAGAGCTGTGAATGTTTTCTGTCAGTTGGCCACCAACCTAATAAAGGGTGGTTGGATATAGAGCTGAGAGTGTTTTTTGTCAGTTGGCCACCAACCTAATAAGGGGTGGTTGGATATAGAGCTGTGAGTGTTTTCTGTCAGTTGGCCACCAGCCTAATAAGGGGTGGTGGGATATAGAGCTGTGAGTGTTTTCTGTCAGTTGGCCACCAGCCTAATAAGGGGTGGTTGGATATAGAGCTGTGAGTGTTTTCTGTCAGTTGGCCACCAGCTTAATAAGGGGTGGTGGGATATAGAGCTGTGAGTGTTTTCTGTCAGTTGGCCACCAGCTTAATAAGGGGTGGTGAGATATAGAGATGTGAGTGTTTTCTGACAGTTAGCCACCAGCCTAATAAGGAGTGGTTGGATAAAGAGCTGTGAGTGTTTTCTATCAGTTGGCCACCAGCCTAATAAGGGGTGGTTGGATATAGAGCTGTGAGTGTTTTCTGTCAGTTGGCCACCAGCGTAATAAGGGGTGGTTGGATATAAAGCTGTGAGTGTTTTCTGTCAGTTGGCCACCAGCGTAATAAGGGGTGGTTGGATATAGAGCTGTGAGTGTTTTCTGTCAGTTGGCCACCAGCCTAATAAGGGGTGGTGAGATATAGAGCTGTGAGTGTTTTCTGTCAGTTGGCCACCAGCCTAATAAGGAGTCGTTGGATAAAGAGCTGTGAGTGTTTTCTATCAGTTTGCCACCAGCCTAATAAGGGGTGGTTGGATATAGAGCTGTGAGTGTTTTCTGTCAGTTGGCCACCAGCCTAATAAGGGGTGGTTGGATATAGAGCTGTGAGTGTTTTCTGTCAGTTGGCCACCAGCCTAATAAGGGGTGGTTGGATATAGAGCTGTGAGTGTTTTCTGTCAGTTGGCCACCAGCCTAATAAGGGGTGGTTGGATATAGAGCTGTGAGTGTTTTCTGTCAGTTGGCCACCAACCTAATAACCCTGCTGTGTTTTCGAGACAAATCTCCTTTTAAATAATAATATACTAACAGAGATTTGGCTCTTTTGCAAGCAAATAAAAATTATGTATGTTTATAAAAAATGTTAGCTACAGTTTTTTTAAATAGGAAATAACTCTTAATAACCTCTGCTCAAAATTTCAGAAGCACGTGTTTTCTATACCGTCAGAAATTAAAAAACGTTTATTGGTAGGATAAATTATTATGGAACTCTTCTAAACCCACCGCAAAATGTACTGTCTTTGACGTGTAAACATTTGGAGCTCATTGCATAAGGTGAGTAAGATTCTTAACACATACAAACTCTCGTGACAACATTAGAAACTATCTAACATGGTGGCAACGATTGCGGCACACATTATCTGAAAAAATACTTTAATAAATGACACATAAAATGAACAGTAAGTAGTACAATTATTTATGAAAGTAAAGCACGATCCGATTTCTGGAACAATAAAATTATTCATATTTATATTCTTCATCATATCTTGCGGTTTGCTCGGCAACCTGACTTCACAAACTCTGGTGTCAGAGTCATATTTAGATTATACTGGAGGACTACGTTTGACCTCAATCAACTCCGACTGGCTCAATTAAAAAATAATGTTGTTTGTTTGTTTACCTATTTCAAGAAGTATGCCCGATTGTTTTCTTTTGAAAAATAATGGGGGATAGTCAGTTCGTTATCTGTCTATGCCTGTCGGAACCGCTGTCTCAGTCGCTTGTCTGCGACAGTAATTTGTTTACGAGCGAGCGCCCGCGTGCTCTTGAACTTGCGGGCTGCGCGCGCGCCGCTATCAGCGCATCTCACCGGACGATCTGATAACACCAGTTACTATGACTCAATCAATCATATTACGTGCCGTTCCGGTGCAAGTTTCTCCCGATTCGCACATTAGTTCACATTACTGCGTACGGCTTTCACATTAGTGAATGGTAACGTGACATTAGAAAGAAAGAAAGAAAAATACTTTATTCATCAAATTGTGACACCATACAAAGTAAAATGCACCGCTATTTAACATTATATTTTTCACACGCAAAATAGGCGCATTAGACGTCGAGTTGCGGAAACCAGCCCGTTTTAACAATTGACAATTGACAACATTATATTTAAATTAGTACACTAAAGTATGCAATGTGGCACAATAGTGAAAAGGACACGACTCAGTATTATGTCTATCTCATCTCATCAGCTAGACGCTGTTTTTCAGTCGCGCCTGTTTGTAAGGTCAGCTCAACCATCGCACCGTGAATGGATCACAGAAAACAACTCTAGAACTCTTGTGGCAAATGGAATTTTAAATAACCGGCCAAGCGCATGTTGGGCCACGCAAAGTGTAGAGTTCCGTAGTTGTCCAATACTACTTAAGACAGTTAACATTCATCAAAATATTTTTCTATAATATTTGTAACCAAACTTCTTACTTGTACAAGTACATCTTATAAGTTATTATTATTATTATTATTATTTATTTAATATTGCCACATGTACATAGTAATCAGTTGTTACAAAAAAATATCCAGTAGTAAGGGCACTGCAACATGTCTTAAAACTACATTAAAATTGATTATTAAGATTAACATTAAGAGGGTATTGCTGACATGAAATACATTCATTCATAAACAAATAAAACGAGTAGTACAAAAGGTCATTTCACATTTGATTAGGAAAAGTAAACTGATCGCATATGGTTAAAATGAAGAAGTCAAGGTTAAATTAATTAATAATTATGTCAATTTCCTATAATAAATTGTCTGTGTTTTATATGTTTATTGTCATTTATATTTTAATTTTAGGTATGTCATTAATTCAATTATTTTATATATTTATTATATTGGGATTATTCATTGTTCATTGTAAATTTCTTATTTTATTAGCTGGGTTATCGTCTATCTACTTGTTTTTTCTAATAGGATTTCATTTAATGAATAATAGGGATTTTTAGATTCAGCGATGTGCAAAACCCCGGAAAAGGTCTCTTAGCAACTTGTTACGTCATTTGCTTCTCACAGTCACAATTCTGAATTTGTATCCCAGTCTATTTATTGATTAGCCTAGTTCTACGACTCGTATAACATACTCTATACGCGCCGTAGTTTATTGCTACGCTTGCTACGGCGTAAATCGTAGCAAGGTAAAGATCTCTTTGTGTGATTTGACCCAAGAAATTTAAAAAGACTCAGAGACTCGAGTCAGTGTTGTGTTTTATGTTGTCTGTTATAAAAATGCCTACATATATTATGGTACCGTAAACAGTTCAACGTTTGACCAGCTTGACTAACTGTATTAGTTTCATAAAATCGTGACATACGAGAAAATCTAAGTTATGATTCTGATAGATAAAATAATAAAACGTTTGGTAGCAAACCTTCTTATAAATCACAAGTCTGTGCCAATGTGTGCGAGCTTGCCTGCGCGCACCCGTGCTGCGCACGCGTTTGATCCCGTGATAACGGCTATTGATAGTCTAATGTATTTTTGTTATAATGTATTTTTGTTATAATGTATTTTTATATAAATAATGTTGTTATGATGTATTTTTATGAAACTTAATATAATGTTTTTTTGGGTTACATATCCATATTGAGGAGAAATTTAAATAAGGTTTCATAATGTAATGTAGTTGCGTGAGTTTGCCACTTGGTGGCGCTGCTATGACTTATGTCTTGTTATACTTACTGCTGAATTCGATTGTCAAATAGAGTACAGTATGTAGAAATAGACTATCACAACAAAGTAACAGGAGAAATAAAAAAAGTCACTTCGGAGCCTGTGATCGTCAACTGCTCCATTCCGCAAGGTAGTGTCCTCTCGTGTTTATTATTTATTATCTACATAAATGAGATACCATTGCAATTAAATTCTTTGAGTGTTCTTTTTGCCGACGACATATCTCTTCTATTCAAATGTAAAAATGACGAAAAAAGCCGAGAGAATATAATAGAATCGTATAACAAAGTGAATGGTTCGCTAAACGACAACAATTTGGAAATAAATAAAAAAGAGACAAATATAATTCAATTTAGGCCTCATCAAAAAGAAAAATTAGACCTCAATTCGGTAAGTACAAATCTGGGCGTGGAAGAGGTGGACAGTTTTGGGCTCCTGGGATTGACTGTAGATTCTCACCTTAATTGGAAAAAACACGTCGAAACATTAAAAACAAAACTTTCACAATTTATATACGCATTTTCAATATTAAAATCTAACACAAACTATACCGCAACACTAGCCGCTTACTACGGTTATGCCCATGCTTGGATGAAATACGGTGTATTGCTATGGGGGAACAGCACTAACGCAAATGACATATTCATCATGCAAAAAAAATGCATCCGCATTCTAGCAAATTTAGGTCCAAGAGAGAGCTGCAAACCACACTTTATCAAAAATAACATTTTAAGTTTTCCGTGTATTTATATATTCGAACTAGTAAAATTTGTAAGACAAAATAAAGACAGATTTAAATTCTACAAAAGCGAACGACGTAAGCACCTGCTTGAAATCCCAACACCTGGAATGGAGATGTACAGAAATAGTCCACATTACATAGCTGCTAAGACATATAACAAAATCCCGGAAAATATAAAATCCGAAACTAAAGACAAAACTTTCAAAAACAAATTAAAACAATACTTGATCTCCAAATGCTATTAGCACTTCGACATATTATTACTTATATTTTGTAATATTATTGTGATTAAATATTAATTAACCGCTGATGCCTCCCAGCTGAAGTGTTTGTGTGAAAACTGTGTCTGTTATTTTTTAATATATCTGGTATTTTTTTGCTCGTGTTAATTTAGAGGATATCCCAAGTGATTATTAAAAGGTTTCACAGAAATTAATTTTGTAATTTTTAATTTACGGCAATGCAAAATCAACTCCTAAACTAGATTTTTTTCAATGTTTTTTTAATGCTTGATCAGTGAGTGCTATGCTACTGCTTATACAACATTTTTTTTTATTGTGATACTGAAGTCTACAGCTTTAAATCTAGTTACATAACAATACAAGAAGTAACTAAACGAAACATTATCCAATTACAGATTTCCATTTTGTAAGTATAACATTTTTACAATATTATTGTTATTGAGGGTAAATTAAAAATAATCTTAACAATAATAAAGGTGTTGCACAGTATGAGTGTGAGTAATGAGGTGTGTTTGTGTGTGAAAAGGAATGATCTTTCTTTTTTTTTTATTTCAGTGTTACACGAGTAAGTAACCTAACGGTTCGTTTACATGCCGTCATGGTCATTATCCACGCGTGGACGCGATCTAAAAACATGGATGGAACAGCAAGCTTACTCAGTGAGACTTTTTATTTTGTTATTAATATTTACCGGCTAGGGTTGTACTTATTTGTTTTAAAAAGCAATTTTGGGATAAGTGAAATAGATCAATATCGGAAAACAGTTTATTAAATGTTCGAGGCAGACGAACTCTAATGCTGTTTGCAAGGTAGTTAGTTCGGACAACTGGAACGTTAAAAAGTACTGTGTGTCGAGTTCGTTTATTGGGGGCTCGTAGATGAAGCAAGCTATCAAAAAGTATCGTGGATTCGAGCGCGCCCGAGCACACGTCGTACAAAAGTGCCATATCACGCACTATGCGACGATCTCGCAAAGGAACCAGACTGTGCGTATGACACGATTGCTCATAGCTGTCGCAGGCATTGTGAGTACGATCTGCGACAGGTTATATATGTTTTAAAAAAATTCTCTGGGCACGTTCTATTGCGTTATCGTAGGTTACATATTGTGGACTCCAAATGCAGCTACAGTATTCGAGAATACTACGCACGTACGCGAAGTACAGCATTTTCACGCAACATGTTTTTCGCCACTTAATAGATTATTAAGACACTAAGTATAATACAATCAGCTGTTTAGGGAATGTGGATGTTGATATCTTTGCAAATAGTATTTACTCATTTAAAAAGTCATATATTAGGGGTAATAGGCTTGAATAATAATATAATATATAAGGTTGTTATTGTAAATTCTTGTTCTCTCGATGCGGTCAGCTCAGCAATGGAAACAGGCTTATATATTTTTTCTTGTTTAGCTAATTTCTAGTTTTAGTTCATTTATATAGCATTATCTTCGTGTTACGCATGCTGTTATCACCTATAATTGGGGTAGCAATTAGCTGTTTACCAAAATTTGTGACTGAATTATTCTTTAAATGATCTGTTGTATACTCTGTTGGTGATCTTAATAAATAAAATAAATAAAAGGAAAGAGGAAACGCTGCCAGTGTTGTGGGCACATTTGGGCGGGGGGCCTTGCTGGGCGGTCTTTTTGTTTAGTTTTAAGTAGACTTGAATTTTATAATTTATACTAATTACTTTTATTGTTATTATATATTTTGTGATATTATTAATTAAAATTAAATTGTTACATAGTATTAATTAAAGAAAATTTTAATTCAGTACTCAAGACGCACTTTCATTTGATATCCCACATCACATGGTATGCATTTTGTTTTTTCTGGCGGCCATCTTGGATTTCAGGCACAAGGAGTAATATGTCGAAGTGCTAATAGGAATTTTTAGATTCAACGATGTGCAAAACCCCGGAAAAGGTCTCTTAGAAACTTGTCACATCTTTTGCTTTTCACCATGAAAAATAGAAGGAATTCTGAATTCCTATCTCAGTCTAAAAACAATACACAATAATATCATTGTGTGGAGCTACCCTCAGCCAACAGCTCTCTCTGCCTACATCGGCTCCTGTCCGCGTCCGTTCAAATCTGCCGTGCGTCGCCATGTCGCGCGTCACATCCGCGCGGCGAAAACAGAGTTCATTAGAGCCTGCAGCGACATCTTACGACGCGTCACCCGGCCGTGCCGTGTTGGCTGTGACAGAGGAAAGCGACCAACCTATCGCCTGTTAGCTGTTAGTATTACTGGACTGACCGAGTACAGAACATTCACAGCCGAACCTTCTAGGGCAATCGAGCCCGGCTGCTGTAGGTAAAGGCGTACATTACTTATTCCGCGAAACTGTACTGTTCGGCGTCTTGTTAACGTGAAGGACGAATCGTAGACATATTGACAAACGATTAAAGATTTACATATTGGTGCTTAACGATTAAACTGTACTGTTCGGCGTCTTGTTAACGTGAAGGACGAATCGTAGACATATTGACAAACGATTCAAGATTTACATATTGGTGCTTAACGATTAAACTGTACTGTTCGGCGTCTTGTTAACGTGAAGGACGAATCGTAGACATATTGACAAACGATTAAAGATTTACATATTTTAGACAAGGCCTTCGGTTGTGGCTTTACTTGTGAGGTTATCCGATATTAGCAGCTTGTGCGGCGCGCATAAAAAAATTTATAAGGATTTAAAACATGAGGTTGAGCATGCTATTGACAGAGAAAAAAGGGCTTACTTTGATCATTTTGTTAATCTTAACAATAACGACCCCAGAACAATGTGGAAGCACCTCAAAATTAATATTCGAGTTAAGTCAAATCCTAAATTCCCTTCGCATACCTATTTTTAGTAATCCTGATGCAATAAATGATCATTTTCTGAATATTCCAGGTTATGACGATATACCATCTTCGTACATAGCTTCTTTTACAAAAGATCTTGACCAGAATGAACTTTTCCATTTTAAACCCGTCGAAGATTATGAAGTATTAAAAATTTTAAAATCGCTTCACTCGAATGTCTCGGGGAGTGATAACATCTCATTAGACATGCTCAGCCTCACAGTTAGTAGTACCCTATCTGCCATCACGTCTATTGTGAACAAGTCAATAGCTACGGGTACTTTTCCCACCCTCTGGCAAAAGACGATTGTTAGACCCTTACCAAAAAATCAAGTCCGACGGAACTTAATGATCTTAAGCCTATAAGCATTCCGTCTTGTGCTTCTAAAGTACCTACTTGATAAAGTTGTTTGTAACCAATTAAGAAAATTTATAAAAATAAAAGAAATACTACCGCAGACACAGTCGGGGTTCAGAAAACATCACAGCACAACTACCACCTTGCTGAATGTTGTAAATTTCAATTGTAAATTTCACATATACAAGTATGCCGATGACCTACAAATATATATATCAAGTAAGCCTAGCGAAATAGATTTAGCTACCAATAAGCTTAATGAGGATCTCGATCGTATTGCCGAATGGGCCAAATTCAATGCGTTAGAACTGAACGGCCGTAAATCTAAATTTGTGCATTTATGCTTTTTGGTACACGTCAACAAATAAATGTTGCGAGTCGCAGGATTAGAGTAGTGGTTGCGGATGAGGAAGTTGAGCGAGTGACAGAAGCAAGAAATTTAGGCTTGATAATGGATGAAGAGTTGAGATTTGAATCACACATTGCCAAAATATCTAGTAACTGTTTCTACCGACTAAAATTGCTGTATCAAGTGCGGAATTCGTTAAGCACCAATATTAGAGTTAAGCTTTGCGACTCTTTAAGTACGAGAAGATAGTCCAGGTTTTTCATTTTTATTTATTTTATTTTTTATTTGACAAGCATATTTTACACTGTTATACGTTTATGTTTATTAACGGTATCTATTATTACACGAGGTATAATTTGTATGAATTATAATAAAAAAAATATATATTTCCAGTGTATCCTGTGTGTGGGAATGTGGGAATTAGTGCGCAATTTTGTACTAGTTTTTGTTTGTATTTGACACCAAATAAACCTGCCTTACATTTTTCAGAAAAGGCAAAGAAATAAAACATCCGTTTCAATACATATAAAAAATATTTATTCAAAAATTGTAAACCTTAATTGTTTGGTAGAACGTAGAATGGAAACATGAATGTTATATTCGAGTAACATCTAAAGTACTTACAACTCCTACAAACCTACATTAATGCGAGGTGAATACTAATAGTAACATCGTATATGTAATATATTTACAACAACATACGGTCGTTTAGTTGGTACAATACTAACTATTAACTGTAATTACAATTTTCACTGCTTTCGGAACAATATACCACTTTATAATTAGTTGCTAATACTTACATAATGCTCAGAGAACCGATGGCCCCGATTAGAGAAGTCAAGCTCTAATAAACTCGAGCTTACCTTTTTGTTTTTATGACTGATAATAGAAGAGACGAGATGAACGAATGATATTATTTTTAATTGATGATAATCTTATATAAGTGCGTTGCTGTTGAATCAAGAAATTTTAAGTCTTGACTGTGATTTAATTACGTCCGCTCTGAAATTGATCAGTACAGTTTACTGACGTGTCCATGTGGTCAACATTAGATGTTTGACAGCTCTAATATTAAGATCCCAGCTTCTATGACTTTTTTATCTTTAAAAAGTAAATAGGACAAACGGACTTAAATTAAGGATTAGAGCAGTCCGTTTGTGCTTTTTACTTTGTTGTTTTTAATTTCATACATAAATGGATGAAATTTTACAACTTAGATCAATTTTGTTAACTTAAGTTGGCAATCGTCAACATAAGATTCAATGACGAAATTGTATTCTAATAAGTAACTTTATTGTTCGAGTTTTTTTTTATTGACGACTTTTATAAAAGCACCGTGTATAAATACCCTTAACTATATTTACAAAACACACGTGCGACTTCTCCGGCGACAGCACATTCGATATTCAATTAAAATTAAGCCAGTCTGAGTTTAATTACAATGGAATAAATACTTAATTACAATTGGTTACTTATGTCTAGATGCTGAGCGATGGTCGCTTTTTCCGCACACTCTTGCTGTTTTTCCCGAATATCGTGCCGATTACCTGCGGGAAAAAGGAATATTGTGAACAAGTAAAAAAAAACACGATCAATTTACACTAAAAGTATCAGCTAGTAATAATTTGAAACACAAAATATATCGTTTTATTAATAACATATTATTGAGCCCATTGCCTGTATAACAGAGGGCTGCCATAGCAGAACAGTTCTCAGACACCAGAAAAACATAGTGTACCTACGAGCAAGCATCGCACATCTTGCCGTGTCAGCTTTTTACTTTATATTGAACTAATTAGGTCAGTACACGATCAGTCGCACTCGCCTGCATACAGCTTGGTTGAAATTAAAAAACTCTAAGTGCTCAAACATCAGCGTTTCTATCATCATCATTATATCAATATAATATCATCATCATCGTCTGTACGGAACGAAAGCCCGTACACATAGCATGGTCAGCATCTCTCTCTCCCTCCGGTCCATAAGAACATAAAACCAAAAAATCCTATTACAGTTCTGGAGCCCTCCGGTTCATTTCTCGGGATCCTTGACGCTTTTGTCTAACAAACAATTCAGTCTTTCAGTGGCTATGGTTACCTTGGACATGGAGTAGGCGGCGAGTTTCCTGCGTGGCGCGGCGGGCAGTAGCAAGGCCGTAGCGCGCGCCTCCCGTAGCAGCGCGTGGAAGGCCAGCGCGGCGCCGGCGCACGACTCCGCCGCCGACACCTCGTAGAACTGGCAGCCGAACCGCAAAGACAATTCCTGACCCTCCTCCGCGTGGACCTCGCTAAGCATGGTAAATTAACACATGTTATTGAAAAATAACTAGGTTCTATCCCTGAAAAATTGATTTTACGCACAATTTAGATCTTTCCTATAATTTCATAGAATAAAGGAACAAGACACTGAGCAAAGTCTATCGCCCAGGTCTAGATCGCGCCAAATATCTACCAAGCTGAGTTCACTCGTTGCAATTTCAAATAAAATAAAAAATTGATTAAATATACATCTCTAGTTTCGTCAAAACATTTTTTTGGGCCTACATAAAGTCAACTTGATAAGATATTTGGCGCGATCAGTACTTCAACTTGAAACGCAGTCAGACTGAAGGGCTTTTCCAATTCTCAAAGACAACGTTCATAAACAAAAATCTTCAAGTGTTAAAAGTCCGAATACTAACCGTGCGTGTTCGAGGTCTCGCTTGTTGCCGAGCAACGTGACGGCAGGCGCGGGCGTGGGCGCACCATGCGCGGTGAGCGGCGCGGCGAGCTGCGCGCGTGACCGCTCGATCAGCGCCAGCAGCTCGGCCGCGGCCACGAACGAGCGCCGCGAGCAGACTGAGTAGACCACCGCGAACGCGTCGCCCCAGCGCACGTGCTCGGCGAGGCAGCCGCGCGTCTGCAACACACCAGCTCGACTGTTACCAGCTCACATCGACCCAAGGGGATTGAACCCACCCAGATGGGCATTTAGCACGCTGGCCGAATTTGGTCGAGTTGAGACACAACCTTTGGAATGATTTGAAATAGTTAAAGCTTTGAATAAACATACATTCAGGGTAAGCTCGTGCCCCTCGTGTCGTTGGAGGCGTGGATGAGTGGGCATCACAACAAACATAAGAAATTACACTGGTACGAAGCGGTCGACCCAGCGTCTCCTGGATGGAGCCAGCGGCCTTAGCTAATACATAAACGACGCATAATGCAGCTACATTTGCATAATTTTGAACAGTACTGCATTAAAAATAAACTCGAATGAGTTTTACTCGAAAAATTGAACCAATCAACTTTATATATTCACTTAGCAATGACCCTCTTACTAAAGTAAATATCATAAAAGACTTAGATGAGTCATACAGGATACAAAGGCTGCCTACGACCTACACGTCGATTATATCGTCAAAAGCTTTTAGGTCCCTTGGTTTTATAAAAAGGTGTACAGAAAAATTTAAAAGTATAAAACCAATCAAAGTTCTATATAGACTGTTCTTTTGTTCGCAGCATCCTTAAATATGCGTTAGTTTTATGGAACCCTCAATACAATATACACATAAATCGCATTGAATCCATACAGAAACGATTCCTCAGATACTTACAATACAAATGTAGACGTACTGAACATGGCTATGTCACTCGGTGTAAAAGTTGTCACTTCCCCCCTAGTCAAAAGAAGAGAAGTCGCGGATTTAATATATCTAAACAGGATTGTAAATGGTGACGTGGACTGCCCTGAATTACTCTATTCCATATTAATGTGCCGAGAAGATTAACATTAAGGCATAATTAACCATTAATACCTCCCCGCACAAACACTAAATAAATACCGTCGAAATTATTTTGTTCCAAAAGTAAATATCATTTTCAATACACCTTGCTCGAAAATTTAACTTACGAAGGCAGTAAACTGTGCGGTAAATGCGTTTTACCGCACTAGTGCGATTTTATTACATTTTTTTTTTAATTCCTACGGTCTTCAAAATTATTATTCAGCCAGGATCATTTTGACACTAAAAAGTATTTAAATCGATTCATACAAAGACAAAAGTATTTTATATTTTTTTATTTCAACAAATTGTATCAAAAATATTATCAGCCAGTAATATTTTAATTATAAAAATAAAATTATCTCGCTTTAACAAAGAATCAATTCGTAGAGGCTGAATGTCCGCCAGAGCTTTTTCTCCGTAATTATGCTTATAAAAAAGAAACATAATATCGATTTGTGGTTGGCGCCAATTTTGTGAAATTTTCATTTAATTGTTTTACATTGAATGTTGTTTTATGAGTGATTAAGTGTTGATATTTAGTGATAAATGTGAATAGTAAGGATGCTCAAACTGCGCACGATATAATAAAGGTTAGTTTTTACAACTTCTACATGATAAATTTTACCTGTAGTATCATAGCTTTTGTAGGGGTACCTTCTTAACCATTTCAATTTAATTATTTACTATCAGTTTTCTCACAAGTGTATTGAAAAACGTCGTACAACACACGGATCTTAGGTTTTATAACAAACTATTACGATCCTTGTATCGTAATGTACTATTAATAATTTAGCTAGAGAGCACCAGCATTTAGAACCTGCAGAATTCAGACGCCTGTATCTGAAAGACTTACGGACCTTCTGATTTGCGAGCGTAAACACAAACCTACATGTACCTATATATATTCTTTTCTCTTGTTTCAATTGGTTGCTTGCTTGTTTCAATTAGTCTATACCACCAACTGCCCTAATAGTTTTTATTTTACATTTATCTGTGAATACCTATAATTGGCTACGTTGTTATATATTTTTATTGCTAAGAATGCTGTTGGTATTCCGAATAAAACAATAAAAAATAAAATAATAATAGCACATTTTTTATTGGAATTAAAATGCGACTGAAAACACATCCTTTACCAAAATAATTCTATGCCAAAAAAGTATGACAAGATTTATTAGACCTCCCAAACCCAAGCAAAACGGTCGATTCGTTCAATATAAATAAATCAAACCACACCGAGACCCCAAGGGCGCCGAAAATTAGCTCTGCAAAGATGAACCGTTTAGTCGATCAAATATAAAGAACGGTTACGCGAAATGAACTGGTGCACATCGTTTGTGCATCACGCGGCCGTAACTCACGACCGACGCACCAAATAAATTATCGACGATTGCACAATCGAATCGTCGTTTTGTTCTTTCAGTTCCGTTATAAGTTCAAACGGTTAATCATCGATGTAATCAAAAGAAAACATGTTTGAATCAACATAACACGGTGGGTTACTTATTGCACACGTAACGCGGCGCGGCCTTGCTCGCGCGTTCGAGGATTCAAAAACCAGAGCGATGTTGTTGGGTCGGTGATCGATCGCATCCGATAGTGTTTGACAAGTGATGCAAGAACTGTAATTGAATTGTTTCGTCAAGTACCGGGAATCCACAATGTGCTATTACTGGCCATGCTAAACGTTTATGAAATAGAACTTTGCAAGACACAAATGCTGCTTTTCTTACCGCGCAATTCGATGTGTCTAAGATCTCAACTTCGGAAACTGCGCCATCGAAGGCAACTCTGTGCTGGTAAAGAAAATCTGCAAAAAATAAAATAAAATTAGGGCACATAAGTACATCGTCTGAGAAAAATCCAAGGTGAAAACCACGGACCACTACTTGGTCCGTGGTGAAAACACACATCGTCTCCGAAAAGCGTGATACAAGGGCGGGGTAGCGTGCGCGAGAATAATTCAATTAGATACTTCACTACGAGTGGGTTCAAAATTACTTACACGAGAACATGATTACAAACTGATTATAGGTTGTTCAGTTAGTAAAAATGCCGCCCTGTACGGAGATTAAACGCCCCATCTCGTAGCTCAATTAGGGTATTATTCCTGCTTCGCTGACCACAAGCAATTTGCAAGAATGTTGCTGACTCACCTCCTGTAGAGCTGTATTCTCCGATGTAGCGTCTGGTTAGGTACCGCACCACCACCGCTGTAAAAAAAATACTAATTATATTTCAAACTATTATTATACCCGGCAAACATCTTTTTGCTAAAGTGGAAAGTTTCTGTGAATTAATGTTTAAAATTAAAGTTATTTTTCATAGCAGGCTTCAACAATGCAATAACTCAATTATCTCAGCTGTCTTTAGAACACTTTTTATCTATGATGTGAATTTCAATAATGTTGCAAACATGAAAATATCGGTGCTACCCATCGAAAAAGTAGAATTAACATTATTTTATTTATTTCACCTTTAAATCTAAAATTTTATACCTGCTGACAATTGTTTAATATAAATTTATAATGGCAATGAAATTATTAATTATTAATTTTGTAAACTAGTGTTAAGTGTAATTTTTAATATTAATTTTAAATTAATTTTAATTTAATTTAATTAATTATGGGACCCTCAGTGCCTGAAATAAATGGTTTATTTATTATTATTTATTTATTTATTTGCAGCAACATTAAAGAATTATCGTCAATAGCTTCTACGTCTTGGGTCATAAACTTAAGGTCGTTCTCCCCAACTTTCTACAAATAAACATATAGGAAACTTGATTAGTCTTTTGACGTGGAGCTTATACAAACTACGCCCTTAGTGCTCCAGACGACACAATGTGAACAGTTATCAACAACAATGACGAGGCAAGTTGCGTGAATAGGACGCGCTACCGACGGAATGAGTCCTCGGAGGCCGAACCTGAAGAGACTATTCAAAGGCCTGATTGCTCGCAGCCGCAGCCGCAGCCGCGGACGTGTCCGGCGGGAGGTACGTGAGCCCTATGATGAATAATGATTACGTCCCTCCGCGTTGCATTGCATGATAGAAACGCGCTTGATGATCAGCAGTTTGTTTTTGTTTTTCAAAATTCTTTAATCACATAAAGTTATTTACATAGCTTAGTAAAACTGCACAAAACACAGTAGTACTTAACAAAAGAACAAAATTATTTTACTTACAAACTAACAACGCCTCGAAAAGTATATTTCCATGACACTTTTCACACGGTAAACAACTTGTTTCTAATTCACTACATTAATAGTTACTGCAATCAGAATACTGAACTGCTGATCATTTTAATATTTAAAGTTTTGTTACTTTTTGTAATGAAAATTACTATGTAATATTACTATGTATTGCCTATCCGTGGAATGCTTAAAATTATCGACTTTTTTAATTATAATGTGTTGCAAACGTTGTAAATGTTATAATTGCATATGACCCTGAGCCCTGCCTTACACTTACAAATGTAATTGTTAGTTATAGAAGCTTAAAGAAAAATAATTATTTAATTATGTTCAACCTATAAGAATGAGTGCTTATTATTAAATTCGCAAGCCTGCTTATATCTAAGGTTAGTGTAACTGCGATTAATATTCTACTCGAGTGTATGATTATCATCCAAAGGAGCGTTTTCCCAATGGAGTTTATCGCGGGGCCATATAGAACTGCCTCTCGCCCAAAACAAAAGGGTTGCACAACAGAAGCGACAGACGCATGACCGCGAACTATTTGCAACGCACCCTGCGCGCCCGACCATTGCACATTTGCAGGCAAAATAATTTTGAGATAAATTCTTACTTCAGACAAATCAAATCTCTTCCAAACTGTATTTTAATTGTTTCTTAGCAATTAACAGCTGAAACCTATTCATGCTTCCCGCACGACTAAACATTTTAAGTCTAACAGGATATTGGCTCATTTATACGAAATACCTGTGCAACTGTAACGAGTAACGGACGTATAAATCTGGCACATAAGAATAAGGCACGCGGGCATTGACCAACACTCAATATAACTAGAGTCAATACGACATCAATAAACTTCGAATATCTGTTTACTGCAGGTATAAAAGCTGAGGTTTTTAACGAAGCTTTTAAGCGTAGAGTCGCAGGCGCAGACCGACGCGTTACCACATCACGCGGTCGGTTTATAGCGGTTTATGAAACACACGCTAAATTCCACTCTCGTTTTCCTTTCGATTTTTTTCTGTTCGGGTATTTATCGCAATTACTTTCTCTGCGCTCCGATTACGTCTCAAATGGTAATCCACATGTGGTTGATCCATATAAATTCTTCTCCAGAACAATATTCCTATTTTTTTTCATCTATACAATCTAAAAAATATCATCGTGTCCTGTAAAATCTATCCCCGATAAATAAAATACGAATCAACCGGAATCTTCGCTCAATGTCAGGGCCACAAAAGATTATTATTACCCATCCGTAATAACATCTTATAATCATCAACGCGTGAAGACAAATCGCTTAGATCAAACAACATGGCACCACGTGGGTTGATGGATGAGTATTATCTCAAACAATGCCTATATCGACAGGGATCTATGGGTAATTAATAGATTACCTGCTTCATCCATCACGCACGAAGGAACTGACCGCGAACGCATGCATGTTGATATTTGAAGGAAAACGTGCACTGCATTCAAGATCAAGGTTCATTGACTCGCATCTCCGAATTGTCATATTCTACGCCAAATATAAATTCATGACATTTATGTTCAGAAGATATTGACTAAGGAATGTTCTAGAATAGTTAAGACCACGTCAAGGCTAATAGCACAGAAGAAATAATAGTAATAACTAATAGGTACCTTAGCCTTAGATATCCAAAAGTGGACTTCTTCTTAGCGTGTCGATACTACAACTATACTAGTACTTATCCTTCCTTACTTATACACGGACAATTCAAAAAACTTCAAGATTAATTTGAAATAACAGCGAGCGACGCAGCGGCTGTAAAGGAATAGAACAGCTCGCATCGGTGATGCATGTATGCATACATCAACATGGGGTCATTCATCACGTCGCGAGACCGGTGGAATCGCCGCACGCGCAGTCTGCTTTTGGACAAAGAATTGACGCCGGGTGTCAGCAACATGACAAAACTTCAATGCAATCATACTACATCTTCATTTAACTAAATCATCATAAAGCAAAAACCAAACTAGTCTTACTTTTACAATGCCATACAAAAAAGTTCATTGAATAACCTTGAGAAAAACAGAAAAACAACGTTTATGACCAAGTGAGTTTTATAAACAACAGGAGACGCGTCAGTTAATTTACTGAAAAATATTGACTGACGCCAAAATACAGGGCATGACCATACACAAAATAATTTGGAAACCGGTGTTATAAATTGACCTAGATGCTGTCGAGCAGATAAATGCTGTGCTGGACGTAGGGAACTCTGTAGCAGCTTATTAAGCGAGGGCGATCCTATAACGGTGCCTTTAAATGTGGAAATAGCGTACTGTACACGAGTGAGAAATGAGTTCTGAGAATATCAATCCACGGGTTCAATTCAACTCTTCGTGGAGATATCGTCCTAGCCAGCCGCTAGCTCTAACGACTTGGCTAAATGATGTTAGTCGGCCGCGGTTCCGCGACGGGCCAGCCACTCCCACCCTGGCGCTTCGTAGACAGGATCTACTTTAAAAACAATTACGCATGTCGGCCCTGCGATCGTCCGTAATGAATTGCAAACGCATGCGCCGCGGGGAAACCTTCATGACCGCCCCTGGTTTTGTACGCCACGTTTTTAATGTACATGGTTTACAACGAATACGCATTCACTCAATACGAGGATGTCTAAAAAGTTGCATCCAAAAACAGGTCTGTACAAAAAGTGCTCGTGCAGTTTTGAACACAACTGTTTTGGTACGCCGCGTTTTTCTAAGCCACTGATTACGTGTCAAAATAATGGGTCGATTTTAGTAAGTCTGTGTTTTTTCGCTGTTTTTCACCAGGCAGCACCTGAAGGGGGCGCAGCCCCCCGCAATAAAAAAAATCCACCCAGAAAGAATACACTTTGATTTAGGTTAGGTTAGACTGTTGTCAACAACAGGCGGAGGGAAACGAGCGAGCGGAGCGAGCGTGCCGCGGCAGCGGCCGGCGACCGCAGGAGATTACTTCTCAAAAAGGCTTATGGTTGGAAAATTCGAGTGCGCAAAACGTGGACGAAAAAGAAAATGGCTGCAGAAAACGGGTCGGTCAAAATCTGCTCGCACAGTTTTTCCCGTCCAAGGCAAGCATGTAGTACACAAAAAACTGTCTGTACAAAACGGTAACACGGAAAACGGTCTGTACAAAACGGAAACAAGCATGAACCCCACTCGCGCCGCGCGACGGGCGTCGTCGGTCGTCGGCCGGTCCGTCAGCCGTCAGTCGGTGACAATTAGGGCGGTGCAATTACAACCAGTCGCGGCACTGCGCGGGCGCCTGCATTCAGCTGGTGGGTCAGCGGTGCGCGTGACGACGACGACGCCTGGCGCCACAGACTTGTGTAATGTTAAACGTCCGAACAAGCATTTAAGCGCGCTCGTCGCCGAGGTCGTTGCTCCACACATGATTGTTACATGTATAGAAAATCAAGCTTTTCTATTTATAAACAGAAAGAAACGAGCTATTATTGATACACGTGAAAATAATACACTCATTATTCTAGCTAGTAACATAGTATGTATCCGATATTTGTAAAGCTTGTAAAAAGAAACGATTACTAACTTGCTGACCAATCACCAATCGATTGTTATACCATAGTAGAAACTTTCCACCATAGTTATACAGAGAACCAGTAATTTAAAGTGAAATGAACTTATCATAGACTAATCATAGACACGCGAGAAACGAAATCCAAACAAACCAAAGAAGCATCATATTATTATTATTGAAAAAGCATTATAATACAAAGTGATATTCATGAAACTGGCATGAAACAAAACGTTATTTTATGATAATCAAAGTCAATCATCGAAATACACGGAGACAAATTGTCTCCGTGGGCAGAATGGTGAATGTTTACTCGATCCAACTGAATGCAAACTTAACGATGGATGCATACATAAAACATTGCAATTATACATTGTGAAGAAAATATGACAACATAAGTCAGGATCGACTAAAGAATTCCGCAGAATGGAATGCGGTGATAAGCAGGAAAGTCAATATTAAACAATCACATAAACAATTGTTTTCAGTCAAGGCTGAAGTAAATATTCTCGCATAAAAAGATAACAGCGTTGTGCGTAGTTTGTCCTTTGCACGTACACAACAAACAATTTATAATAAACCTTCCTTCTAAACACAACATGTGTACGTGGGGCATACTGAAAGTCTCTGGATCTGGCCACTTACAACTAGTGGCTCTGTGAGCTGTAGACCTCGCGAGTCTGTATGTCTCTTTATATTTATTTTTTCTCCACAAAGATCCCCGACCCCTTGAAATTTAATTAACATTGCTTTGCATTGAGCAATGTGATCTGTAGAGGAAAACAGCTTCAGCGGAAGACCTTGTAAGCTGGCAACCCCCATAACTCCGTAATTTTTTTAAATTTCCAATAACTGACTCGACAAAAAAAAAAGATTAATTTATCGAACCTGAAATGAAATAAGTTCACACAATTTCATGAGAATCGGTTCAGAAACGCGACCTGTAGAGTGGAACAAACAGACAATTCAATTCATTTATTCCATAAACAATATTTTACATTGTGTTGAAAATATATACTTACACGGTATAAATATATGGTAAAAACTCAGGCAACAAAATATAATATAATCAGTAATAGGGAAATAACACTTTGCAATGTCAATTAAAATTACAAAACTATAGTTAAGTAGCAGCCGTTTCCGAGATTCTCATTATATATATAGTATATATAGTATAGTATATAGTATATATATACAAAGTTCTGCAACAGATGGCTATGACTACAACTCACATAGTGACGAAATTTTCTTATAAAATAGTTATTTGTTAGGTAAGAGAGGAATGTTGATTTTTCCTCAGAGAACTGATATTGAATCCAGAGCATGCGAAGGAGTCTGTAATAGAAGCACGAGCGAAGCGAGTGTTTCTAAAACTAGACTCCTGAAGCTCGCGAGGGATTCTAAGGTTCGAGGTGAGAATAAGATTCCTCTCAAACCCAACACATTATTTTTCACCTGTTCCGGCAACCTACACCTACCCTACACCTACCCTACACCTACCCTACACCCACCCTACACCCACCCTACACCCACCCTACACCTACCCTACACCTATCTTATACCATTGTAGAACATTTTTTTTGTTCTATCATCAATAGTTTCCGCTGCGTATGCGATGAAAGAAATTTTTAAAGCAAATTTTATTACACCTTGGTTCACGTACGTTACTGAAGTTTTAGCATGGATTCCTAATTTTTTTAAGTAATAAATATAGCCTATGTTACTCAGGGATAATGTAGCATTCTAATGGTGAAAGAATTTTTAAAATCGGTTCAGTAGTTTTTGAGTTGATTCGTTACAAACATACAAAAATACAAATCTTTCCTCTTTATATATTAGTATAGATAGATTGATTTCTGAAACATGTTTTGTTTTAATAGATTAGTACCTGGTTGACCGAGCTTAGCTCGTTTATTTTTTTTGTAAGACACCTACGTATTTCGATAAACTCTACTTACTTCATACGTTCAGAAGAAATTACACGCGGCTAGACATAGTAGCACCACTCTTATACTTTAAACGAGCAAGATAAGAATAATAAGGATCTCGGAAACGTACGGCTGCAACGATTTC
>OX579648.1:17607429-17714611 GCA_951230895.1 Carpatolechia fugitivella
TCTTAAATATGGATTGATTATTAATTGATTTCAAATTACTTGGGAGACGATTGAACAGAGCACTGCTTGATATCCCAAACCTAGAAGTAGTTAGGCATACCTAACTACTTCTAGGTTTGGGATTATTGTGTTTTTCAAATCCTTTCTACGCATTGATTGTCTTATTTTTCCCTCTTCTTGATCTTCAAATTTGTCTAACTTTTTTATGAGATTATTGACATAACAGTAAAATGCTCAAACTAGGTATTGTCAATATCTTTATCCTCTTGAAATATTCTTTACAAGACATCCACTGTGGAATTCGAACCATTGTCCATATGGGCCTTTTTTGTATAATGAATGCTTTCACAGACAGACAAACAGACAGATAGACATACAAGAGCAATTTTGGCCAAGCTGACACAGAGACGCTTCGCTCGCTCGGTCAATAAAAGAATAAAAAAAACAATTATGGAATTCAAAAATGGAACTCTTGGAACATGTTACTTTTTAATTTGCGAGACTGTCATTGTTTTTACTAAATAACTGTTACGAGAGCTTCCCTGCTGCCCGCTCCCCGCGCGCGTTTTCTACGTACTTACTTAGTGCTACCGCCATTAATCATTTTGTCGTCCACCGTCTTCGATTTAACCACGATTTTTTAATTATTACTTATTTATAGTACTGCGTATTAAAACTGTTGTAAATCACGATGAGTTTAATTTGGAGGAATCCCAGACAATTTGGCGACCGTAACAGGACAGAGCGTGTAGAATCGCCGATATAAAAACAAGCAAGGGCATTATAAGAAGAGCTATACATAAACTTTGCCCACTGTTGGATGTGGAATAGACCAGTCAATCATTTCCTGAGGAGGTGGAGATTGTTTATGCTAAACAACTGTTACGAGAGCTACCCTGATACCTACGCCCCCCGCGCGCGGTTTCTACGTACTTGGTGCTACCGTCATATTCATTATGTCGTCCAACGTCTTACATTTAACACACGATTTTTTAATTATTACTTATTTATGGTACTGCGTATTAAAACTGTTGTAAATCACGACGAGTTTAATTTGGAGGAATCCCAGACAGTCATATGTTTTTCATTGTGACGTCGTCGTCGTTTCGAAAATTGTGTGTCGCTCGCTATCAAAATTAATTTAAGTCGCGAATTTTCGTTGTGGTTTAAGTCTACAAGAGAGTTGCCAGAGACTTCAATTGGCATTCGGTGATGAAGCACCATGTCGCAGCTCTGTGTATTCGTTATTGGGAGAATTTAGACGTGGACGTGATCATCTCCATGACGAGATACGTGAAGGTCGGCCGGCGACTGCGGTTACAGACTCTAATATTAAATAAATATAAATAAATAAATATGTGGGGACATCTTCACACACGGTCATCTGATCCCAAACTAAGCAGAGCTTGTACTATGGGTACCAGACAGCTGATATACATTACACAAATAGATAAATATATACTTATATAGATAAACAACAACCAGACACAAGGCAAACACAAGTGCTCATCACACGAATGTTTGCCCTGGGTGGGATTCAAACCCGCGACCCCGTGCGTCGGATGCAGATACACTGGGCTACGGAGCCGTAAAACATATATTGACAGCGTACGCGAAGTTATTGAAACTGGCAAGAATATTACTTGCCAGCAAATTCGTGTTTTGTTAGGCATTGGAATGAGCCAAGTGCAAAATATTTTACATGTGCGTCTGAAGGTTTGGAAGCTTTGCACTCGATGGATACCGCATGACTTAACGGAGGACCAGAAACGACTGCGTGTCTAGTGGTGCCGTAAAATGAAAAAAAAGTTTAACGGAGGACAGTCATTGGCTGTCTATAATACCGTGGCAGGTAACGAAGCCTGGGTGTACTGCTTTGAACCCGAAAGAAAAAGCCAGTCGGCAGAGTAGGTTTTTCCTTTTGAAGATTTGCCGACGAAAGTTAAGAAAAGTCGAAGCATTGGTAAAAAAATTGTTGCTTCTATTTTCGGCAAATCAGGACATTACACTACAGTATCGCTTGAAGATCAAAGGAAAGTGACTGCAGATTGGTACGTCAATACTTGCTTGCCCAGAGTCCTAGAAAAAGTTGGCGAAAAGCGTCATCGAAGCAACGTCCTCCTTCACCACGATAACGCATCCTCAAATTCCGCTAAAGTAACAAAAGCCTATTTGAAGGCTTCAAATATGGAACTGATGACGCATCCGCCTTACAGCCTGGACATCGCACTCTGCGACTTCTTTTTGTTTCCAAAAATTAAAGACGAACTTAGAGGCACACGTTTTACGAGCCCTGATTCGGTGTTGAATGCGTTTCATGAAGCCATTGAAGAGGTCCCTAAGGAAGACTGGTCCAACTGCTTCGAACAGTGGTTTCAGCAAATGCAAAAATGCATTAATTGCGATGGAATATACTTTGAAAAACAATAAATGTATCGCAAGTCTTATATCTAGTCTTGTATATAAGAATCCAAGAAACTTTCAGTATGCCCTAAATAATATAACACCCACCTAGCTTGTAAAACATGTAATGTTGTCAGGATTTAGCCAACCAGTAGTGTAGTTTTGGGTGGTTCAAATGAGCCATGTAGTGTTTAGAATATTTAGACAAAAGATAGGTGCCGATTTAAGACACACAAACTTTAAAAGTTCCTACCATGTAGAACCTCGAAAAAGATTAACATTATACGCCCAGTTTAATTGAAGTAAATTTTCCCATAAAAAAATGAGAATTGTCAGAATCTAAATAACTAGTTGAAATAAAAAGATGGTTGATAATGTATCATGATGGCCTGTAACGCCGAGTTCACGCCGCCGAGCTGGCCGAAAACAATCACTTACAAGAACTTTTATAACTTGAGGTCCTTGCTTTATGGCCGCAATCATAATAAAACGATAACTCATTCAACGTAGTAAGTATTATGTGTATTTCCGGAATAATAACAACAATTTGATCACACCAAATTACAGAGCGCAAAACCATCGCGGTCACGTCGAGCGCCGGCCGCTTCACCAAATTATTGTGTATATTTTATGACATAAAATTACCACAAGGATACACTCCATTTCAGGAATCACATAAAAATGGTTTTGTCTGACTGCAACCAAATAAGATTTTTATGTTTACGAGTACGAAAGCGTATGGTAACTATTTAGATCACATTAATGATTCAAGTTTAATATTGAGAGTATAGACTACAAAAAGCTCATCAAAAATACCTTATTAGTTAAATATTTTTCAACTTATATATTTGTACGAGTGAATACCTGTAATTTGTACGTGTTTGTTTCATAAAGTTATACTTACATTTTTTTTAATGTTTAATTAAAACTCATTCGCTCTACTTGGATAGTAATTTCGCTTTCAGACTGAAGTCTAATAAAAAAAAATAGTTAAAAATGTAAAGAAGGATGGCAGTTTGCAGCATTATAAATTTTAATTCAATAGAATTAAGCCAAAACTTAGCCAAGCCATTAAGTAATAACTTAGGCCGTACAACAAAAATAATTGATATGTTTTAAAACAAATGATATTTTTTTTTAATTATACTTACCGCTATATCTGAACATGCTTTTTTTCTTTTTTTCCATTAATCGAAGTACAAAAGGAACAAAAATATGTTTTGTTTAATTCATACCTTTACAATATTATAATTTATTTACAATATTTTGAAAACTTTCTATTAGCATAGAAAAATAAATATTGCTGGATATTTAATAAATTATTGATCAGATTAGACGCATAGTTGTTAGATACTAACCTGATTTTCCACTTCGGGGGCTCCCGAGCACCACCACCCTTATACGGTTCACGGTCATCTTCATTTGTAAAGTCTAGTTTTACACTGTAAATATAATATATAAATTGTCCATCAGCTGGACATAGTTGTAGATTTCAACAACACTTTTAATCACCGGGTTCACACATTATTACATACGAAGTTCGTATCGGTATCGTAAATAAGTTCGAGTGTGTCTTGGAACGTTGAGCGTACGCGATGGACAGGTCTGATCGCCGCGACGGACTCCGTGCGACTGACTCGGACCGACGACGCGCGCGCAGGATCGACGAAGCGCAGATGAAAGCGCCTGCGCAGCCTCCACCCCGGACCAATATCACACCCTCCAGCAAGAATAACGTCAAAAGCTCTTCCCACCACACACTGTGAAAACAAGCCAAATCAATGCTTGCTTTTAATCTTTTTCAACTTCAGAAGCGCGTTGCGTTCTCTATATCATTTTTGACAACCATACTTACCGACTTTTTATTAATAATTTTCTATATATATATATAATAATATATATGTATAGGTAGATAAAATGGATATCTAGAATATTGACAGAACCATCCTAATATTTTGTTAACTGTTCATAATTTCACTACACTATACACGGTGAAATTTAACTGGTTGTTTTTCGTTTAATGGAGTGTTCGTTCAGTCCAACTTTCCCCAAGGAACATGGGCTGTAAAAACGACAAAAAAATGGTCCGTTCATACAAAACCGCGCGGCCAGCTGATTGATTTACTATGGGGGAAGCAATATTTTTTTCATTTGCCAGCCCATGTTCTTTGGGGAAAGTTGTTCAGTTTAATGGGCTGAAAAACGACCAGATAAATTTCACGGTGTATAGGTAAGTGTACTTACTATGCGTGTCAGCAAAATAACACAAAAGCTCTTATGCTCAAGCCATGAAACTGAACAAGTTTTGTTATAGAGCTTTTCCAAAATCTCAAAAAATATCGTCTTTTGTTATGCGTATGAAAATAAAAAAACTATATTATGTGATGTGGCACTTGACTTGTCTTGCGTTATTTTCATAAAACTCTAACGAAAGGAAAGGAGGTGTACCTTTTTAATCGTACCTTAAAAAAACATACGTATGAGTACAAGTCATACGAGTGAATCTCCCATTACACTATTGGTAGTGTAATGACATTCTAGATAAAACAATAGTCTATGTGTGAAATAACTGCGTCATACATACGTGGGGCTTACTGAGTCTCTGGAACTGGCCACTTACAATAAAATAATGAAAAAACAATTATTGAATTCGAAAATGGAACTCTTTTGGAACACTTTGGGTTTTTAATTTGCGAGACTGTCATTAGTTTTTTCATTGTGACGTCCTTTCGAAAATTGTGTGTCGCTATCAAAATGAAGTCAAAGTCAAATTAATTTATTTCCGTAGGATGTTATTACATCACTTAGATCCGTCATTACATTTTTTTGGGTGAGTTCACACATGAATTTAACTCGTGACCTTTTCGTTCAATGATTTCCTATGATATGATATGAACCTATTCGTTGTGGCTTAAGTCAACAAGAGAGTTGCCAGAGACTTCAATTGGCATTTGGTGATGAAGCCCCATGTCGCAGGTCTGTGTATTCGTGGTTTGGAGAATTTAGACGTGGGCGTGATCATTTCCATGACGAGGTACGTGAAGGTTGGTCAGCGACTGCGGTTGCAGACCCTCACCGTACAACTTATTGAAACTGACAAATAATTACTTGCCAGCAAATTCGTGTTTTGTTAGGCATTGGAATGAGCCAAGTGAAAATCATTTTACATGTGCATCTGAAGGTTCGGTAGCTTTGCACTCGATAGATACCGCATGACCTAACGGAGGACCAGAAACGACTGCGTCTAGTGGTACCGTAAAATGATAAAAAAAAAAATGGAGGAGAGTCATTGGCTGTCTATAATATCGTGACAGGTGACGAAACCTGAGTGTACCTACTGCTTTGAACCCGAAAGAAAAAGCCAGTCAGCAGAGTGGGTTTTTCCTTTTGAAGATTTGCCGACGAAAGTTCTTTTTTCGACAACTCTGGACATTACACTACAGTATCGCTTGAAGATAAAAGGACAGTGACTGCAGATTGGTACGTCAACACTTGCTTGGCCCAGAGTCTTAGAAAAAGTTCGCGAAAAGCGTCCTCGAAGCAATGTTCTCCTTCCCCAAGGTAACGATCCTCACATTCTGCTAAGGTTTCAGAATCCTATTTGAAGGCTTCAAATGTGGAACTGATGACGCATCTGCCTTACAGCCCGGACCTCGCACTCCGCAACTTCTTTTTGTTTCCAAAAATTAAAGATAAACTTTTCCGAGCCCTGAATCGGTGAATGCGTCCCAAGAAGCCATTAAAGAGGTCTAAGGAAGCTAGTCCTACTGCTTTGTATAGTGGTTTCAGCGAATGCAAAAATGCATTAATTGCGAGGGAATATACTTTGAAAAACAATACATGTATCGTAAGTCATATCTAAGTAGTCTTATTTATCAGAATCCAGAAACTTTCAGTATGCCTATAGCCTAAGTACTAAGTACAACTGACGCATTAATTAAACGCCACGTCTGTCGCAGAACCGATGAGCGTTGGAGCAGACGGGTTCTCGAATGGAGACCGCGTCTCGGGAAACGTAGCGTGGGACGCCCCCGTGGGATGACCCGAGGAAGGTCGCTGGTGGTGGCTGGATGAGGAAAGCGGGGGATCGTGCGCTTTGGCGTGCCCTTGGGGAGGTCTATGTCCAGCAGTGGACTGCAATAGGCTGATTGATTGATTGACAACTGACGCATGGACGACAGACGGACACGAAGAAATTACAAAAGGTTATTTTTTTGCCATATTTTTGTGACCCTAAAAGCATATCCTAGAAGCGCTTTTACGATCTTTAACTACCTTTATAACAATTTAATTTAATATTTAATATTCAACAATAACATAGAGACACGTGTAACGTTTATTCCTAGCGTTTCTAGTCTATTCACTTGGGCCGATCACTTGAAATTTGTGAATGTACATCCTGTTCATTCTGTGTAAATGGGGCTATGGCAAGGCAAGGAATGGAAGAGCCCGCCGCGACATGTCAAGGTGAGAGCGGAAGCGGCGCGCCATAAATTCGCCGGCGACGTAATGAGTCTGCGCGCGCGTCGGTGCGGTGGAGCGCCCACGCCGCGCGCTTTCCTGCTTCCTCCGTCCGGCCGGCCGACCGGCACGGGACAGGCC
Source organism: Carpatolechia fugitivella (assembly GCA_951230895.1). Classification (NCBI taxonomy): domain Eukaryota; kingdom Metazoa; phylum Arthropoda; class Insecta; order Lepidoptera; family Gelechiidae; genus Carpatolechia; species Carpatolechia fugitivella. Next base: position 17,614,435 of record OX579648.1, read on the forward strand.
CTACTGCAGGGTCGGCGGCAGGCTATCCAGGGGGCCTAGGACACACAAAAATTTTGGGCCCCTTTAGAAACAAAAAAGGGAAAAATAAAAACAATCAAGAAAAAAATAAAAATCTGAAATAAAAAACAAAAAAATATATATTTTAAAAAAACGAAGAAACATCCACAGTTTACTTATTAGACTAAAATTGAGCTCATATTTTCCGTCTAGACAAGTATTGTAGCCATTTAGGAACCCCTGTGATACCGGGGGCCCTGGGCAAGTGCCCCGTGTGCCCTGGTAAAGACGGAACTGTCTAGCTGTGCCCTGGCCAAGTGCCATCCAACACGCGCAGATCTACATTCCAATGCGACACATACATACTCCACTTCATGCAGTATATTTTGAAATGAAAATGTTTACAAAAATAGACAAAAAGACACATCTCTATGATCATCAGAAAACCGTGAGGACTTAATTCATATTTTGAATTGAAAGAGCACAAAAATTGGAAAACTGACTAACATAGGTAGAGTGTGCCCCTCTGTAATGTTCTATGATTTATTAAAATTCCATACATACGTTCTTAAGATTATGAAAAATTGCAATACTCACTTATTTAATTTTAATTGAAATTCGCTGATCTACGTTTGACTAGTGACAATTTATTTATTAAACCTGCGCTATTGAACTTTCGAAAATAGAAGAAAATTCACATTATTCATAAAAGTAGCATAGCGTTTCCCCGCTTATTATGGAAGGTTGTGATGAGAAAAAGCATGGAGAGTGCACCGACTTAGCCCAGCCGCTGCGCCCGCGCCGCCCCGCCGCCGCCGCCGCCGCCGCCGCCGTGAGCAGCGGACAAAGTGCTTCCTAGAACGCCTCGTATTTATGCAATCGACAACACCGCATCGCCGATCAACTTGCTTTACATATAGGTACCTATAAATTTACATATAGGTACGTATAGCTAATACAATGTGAAGTCACATTGTATTAGCTATACGATTACAATCTCCGTGGCCGAGTGGTCGAGCGGGTTCGAATCCCAGTCTCTCTGTGAGACTTCCCAGTTTTGTTAGGATATTGACGTTCAACCGTTGGTTCCAGCTACTACAACGAAAGTAGTCGTTACACGAGTCATGTCAGTGGCCTTTGGCGGCTCTACACCAGGGTAAGTAAGGTCGGTTGTCGACCTTACAAACCACACGATGAAGAAGCAGCTTCCAACGCATAGCGCATATCAAATCGTTATCGAAGGACATATACGACAACGAGATGAAAATTTAATTTATAGGTGTCTATACGGAAATTGATGGTTCTGGCGCCACACCCTGCATTTCTGTTTTATTTGTAACACGAAAATAATGCAATCAATCTCGGCTACCCGCTGATACAAGCACTGAGAACTTTGAATACTGCGATGAATTACCCACGCCTTTACGACTTGCCAATCATTATTGCCTTTGTTTAGTTAGCTCTCAAAATGGTAACAAATTGGTGGCTTTGATATTAGATTGTGGAACTACAAGTTGTCATTGCCTGAACTATGCTGCCTGCCTACGCTAAATATCACGATGCTGACAAATTGGTACCGAGATAATGAAATATTTAACTCCCGAATATTGTCAACAGTTTCATTCAAAATTATTACGACCAAACATGCACAAACAAATATTCTGTGATTCTGTGCTATTCTGGATGGTAGAGCTTTTAAACATGTAGACGAATGTCTTGAGACCGAAACCCATAGTTATTAAAGTTAAACCTGATATTCAACAGAGGCACTCTAATCGAATTACAGATACTTTGTCTTGGGCAATATTAATCAACAGCTTATTATTTTATCTAGAAACGTGAACGTAGGGTATGTTTCGCAAAGTGGTGTATAGCGTGGCGGTCGGCGCCGGGCGTTGCGTTGGTCGACGGGTCGAGAGTAGTGGTCGGCGCCTGGCGTTGCGTTGGTCGAAGGGTCGAGTGTTGTGGAGAGCCGGTAACAATGCTACCAAGCTGTTTACACCCATTCGTTAAACCATTCATATCACTGCATCTTACCTCTCAGCTTGCCAGTTGCTTGCTACACATTGGTCATAACCATAACCGACCTTCGAGTTGCCAAACTGGACCACAATACGTTGCGCTTGCGATGATGTAAAAATGATTACCTGCTAGTGATGAAGATGCATCGAAATTATTTATGTTTCAGATCATATACTAAAAAAGCAATTTAAAAAATCTTAGGCATGGTGTGACTTTGTGCTTATGGGCCAAGAAATGTGCATCGTGCAAAAATTCCTGTCCCTTTCTATTTTCAAATGTATTGGCCACGTCATGTGTTGATTTTTGTATGGTTACAAGAATAGGCTGTAGTATACTAACCTTTGCATCATTAAAAAACTAAATGCTCAGTGAATGTATATGGCAACTCTGCTATCTCTCTCTCTCTCTCTCTTGTGTGTGGCTATGGCGGGCGCTCCCGCTTCTTACTATTTAATTATAAATTAATGTAAAACTGATATTCGTGTTATAAAGAAATCTAGTTGAATCGCGATTTGTTTATTTCTCATTTGTCGCATCATCTCACCATTCCACAACTCTGTGTCTCCCTCTCCACACATTGTCGAAGAGGTTATTTAGCCCAGAAACAAGGTGAAGATGGCTGCCGACAATGGGGGAACACGCGGTCAGCCAGCGCCGCCGCCGCCACCGCCACCAGAACATGACTAGGCATGAAATGACCTCATCAAAATTCTTGGGTAGCCACGACCTTTACTAGCTCGCTAGCTCAACCGAAAAGTTTGCAGTAATTTCGCTATCGTATCTGCTTCTTGTACTCATACGTTAAGGTATGCTGTAAAAGTTGATTTCTCAACGTAAAAATCATTGCGTAAATCACCAAACACAAGGTGATAAAGCGTGTAGAGCAAGAAAGAGCGAGATCATTTCTTGCGCTCTAATTGTTCAGATTAGAGCAAAGATCAATCAAGTTTAATGTCAAAATAGAAATACACTTTAAGTACCAACATTGAAATAAGGTGGTAGAAGTTTTCGCCTAAATATTTTAAAAGTGCTAACTAAGGCCATCAAACTAATTAATCGCCATATCAAATCAAAGTTTGGGTAGATAGAAGCTTTTTCCCACGCAGTGATATTTACTTATTAAATGAATTTCAGTTCCTTGTACTTTAAGTTTAATATTAAAAGTCGAGACTGCAAGTAATGTAGCTACAAGGTAGGTACATCGCCCTTAATGCAAGAACAACTGGACATCGAGATGGGGTCACCCGATGTCTGCTCGCACATCGACACTCCGCTATGTTACCGGCGATATTCCATCATTAACTTCGATATTTTATAGGAGCGCATTGGAGCTTTCTTGGTACCTACATGACAACCGTAATTAATATTGGCCCATAATATGACCAACTACCTGTGTGATTGAAAGTGACCAGTTCAATAATCGAATGAAAGTGTAAAGTTCGATGCATGAACGTTCTCACAATAAGTCAGACACCGGGAAAACTGCTGCATAAAAATAGAAAATGATTATATTTCTTCGATCCTATTGTGCTCTACATATCAAAGCATAGAAAAAAATACAACATTAGTCAATCAAACTGTATTAAATAAACTGTCTGTCTGCCTATTTTCCTAAAAATAAATAAAATTTACCCATTTCGTTTTATTTAAAACGATTATTTTGTAGACCTAAGTAATAAATTGTAAACTAATTGCGTTGAATTGTTCGATGATATATGGCGGACTACGCACAAACAGGACTAAAATTACTGTCATCGAGCGACCTGGAACTGGCTGCTCATATCATAACTCATGTTTGATAAATAGCGGTAAAAGAAACACAAAAAATAAACAAATTATTTGGCGTTTTTGCATACAACACAACACAGAACCCATAAACATTTTTATTAAGAGTCACGTTGAGAAAAATTATCGATAATCGTTATTTATAACTGATGAGGGGTCGTTCTCGACTCGAACAGAAATAAATTAAGGTTTTGATAAAAAGGAAACCATCATTGTCCGAGTTAACGACGCCAATCGGCCGAATTCGTGATATTATGCGGTTTCGGTAATGCCAATAATGCCTCTACACTCTGAAATTACATAAAATTATGCGATCGTTTTGGGAGGGTCTGGTTGAACGGAGCTGTCATTGACTCTTGATAAAGTCATAAAGATGAGCGTCGGCACGGCGACATACAGAGACTCCTCTCGTGAGCAACCCACCTAATCGTAGCTGCAAAGAGCGCGAGTTTTCTCGCTAGCCGTCATTACACAACTTCAGGTAGGTGCCTCCTAACACCAGGCAAGAGCACCGCCTCCAAACTCCCTAGCCCTAAGCCAAATTGCACCGCGGTACAAAGACTGTAAGTAGTGTAAATGTGCCATTTACGTCGGCGAGACACGTTGAAGGCGGCTTGATGTCCGTCCGACTGACGGAGCCACGACCACGAACACTCGCTTGCGTCGGCAATTCTACTGGTTAGTACACGACAGAATTGTATTACTTACCTATAAATTTAATTTTATTGTTATATGAAAATAAGTAAGACAATGAAAAGCTAACAGCGTCAGTTTTTCAACCATCTCGTTCTCTACTTTTTAGAATATCTATTCGATGCACCCCACGTTTTTCGTTTTAAGAGTAATTACACCAATAAAAATCTCAAAAAAATATATTTTATACTTTTTAGTGCGTAAAAACGTGTTGTTAAAAAAATATTTTATACTTTATAATTATTTTGTGCTTTTTAGTCCAGCGTATTTAAATGTTGCAAGATACCCTGAACATCACATAGGACTAAACTGCTAAGACTAAAAATCCCAAGCATGCTGATAGGTTATGTTGAGTATTTGAGGAAATACAGCGGCCACCTTCCGGCTCCATCATGAGATCCTGGACATCACGTCACGTATGACTAAAAATCTTGTCGAGACAAATCTAACGAGTCTAAACACGACGAGATTATGTTATGTATTTTAGGAGTTTCTATGGCCACCTTCCGGCTCCATCACGAAATCACGACACCCTGGACATAACGTGTGACTAAATATCTAGTCAAAACAAATCCTATGGGCCAAGCAAAGGCAACACGACTAGGTTATGTTGAGTATTTGAGGAATTCCTGTGGCCACCTCCATCATGAGACCCTGGACATTACTTATGACTAAAGATCTTGTCAAGACAAATTCAACGAGCCCAAAGTCGACGAGGTTGTGTTGTGTATTTCAGGAGTTTCTATGGCCACTTTTCGGCTCCATTATGAGACCCTGGATTTGTAACTTAAGATCTAGTCAAAACAAATCCAACGGGCCCAAACACGACTAGGTTATGTTGGGTATTTGAGGAATTTTTGTGGCCACCTTCCGGCTTCATCATGAAACCCTGAACATCACGTATGACTAAAGATCTTTTCTTGACAAATCCAACGAGCCCAAATATGATGAGGTTATGTTGTGTATTTGAGGAGTTCCTATGGCCACCTTCCGGCTCCATCATGAGACCCTGGACATCACGTATACCTAACTAAAGATCTTGTCAAAACAAATCCAACGACCCCAAACACGTCGAGATTATGTTGTGTTTTTGAGGAGTTCCTATGGCCAACTTCCGGCTCCATCATGAGACCCTGGACATCACGTCTGACTAAAGATCTTGTCAAGACAAGTCCAACGAGTCCAAACACGACCAGGTTGTGTTGTGCATTTTAGAAGTTCCTATGGCCACCTTCCGGCTCCATCATGAGACCCTGGACATCACGTATGACTAAAGATCTTGTCAAGACAAATCCAACAAGTCCAAACACGACGAGGTTGTGTTGTGCATTTTAGAAGTTCCTATGGCCACCTTCCGGCTCCATCATCAGACCAGCTCCATGATATCATAATATTGCATTATCATCGAGGTTACATAAGTGTACCAAATTTCAGCACAATCGAATGACACAGCATGTGCTCCAAAAATGAGTTGCAAGATTCGGACCGAACAAACCCACAAACAAACAAACAAACAGACAGACAAGAAAGGGAGTTAATAAAAACGTGTTAAAATTAGGAACTTTTTCAGTAGGTACACGGAAACTGAAAAGAATGCGCTTTATAGTCGAACGTTAGATTAATCCAGAAACAGGGCACACAGGCACACAGCTGAATTGCATCATTGTTTTAAACAAGTCTTTGGGCGAGCACTGTTTTTAAAGAGGCGATGATAAGCCAGATCAGATCCCAGGACGAGTTTTCACCGATTTGACACGCCAATTCATAAAGATAACGTATTGAACACTTAACGTAATGTTTTCTGACGATTTAAATATGTGCGTCTTTTTCAATAACGAAATGTTATTTATAGCTTAATAAATCCTATTTTAAAAAGGCAAGAGTGCAATTGAACCGTTGCATTATTATTTGGTTACTTTATTTGCGGGTGGCACATTATAGACTGTTGCAAAACTGCTATCTCTCAATGTATCTGTTAGGTAAATAAATACCTTTGACCCAAATCCGTCCGCGTGAGCACGAGCGCCGCAAACTGATGGCTGCGGATACGCACTACACCCGCTATATTGACCAATTTCACTGGTAAACGACCCGTTGAAATAGTCTTTACAAGTTCCCAGTGGACCTCACAGCAACATAACTGTAACTCCACGGACAGCGAAACCTGGAACCCTCCCTCGCCCCTTGCGCCGCGCGCCGGACGAGACCATTAGATTAGATAGTACCAAATAGTACTCTACTAGCTGTGCTGTACCACACTATTACACTACATCGTCAGTACGCGACGGGCGGCGGCACCGAAACCACTCTTTAACATTCGATTATCCTTAAGCCCAAGTCACACAGAGCGGGAGCGGCGCGGTCCGGGGCCGGGACAAGCGGGACAGCGCTATGCCGCGCCATAGCACCGTCCCGCTTTCCCGGCCCCGGACCGCCCCCTTGGGCTTTAATGATGACCGATTAGCGAAGCTAACGAGACTGAATACAAGCATCGCAACACAGAATATTGGACTACCACGCATAGATAAATAGCTGGCAATGGTTGATTGTTGCAGAAGAAAATGATTAGCGCATAAAAGTCATCATTATAAATAGGGATGGCCGGATCTAAGCAGACTGAACAGTGCGATGAGCACCGTCTGGTCTGGAGTCGGTGTCAGACCTCGGAATTCGACCGGCAGTTTGCTGTGGATAAACAATGAGTCGTGAGCAGCCCCTCCCCCCGTCGATAGCGGACCCGCGAGGAGTCTATTTACGACCTAACTGTCATCCCGCGCGCGCCCTGCACAGCTAGTGCGCTGCGCACTTGCACGGTGCACCATGTAGCCCAAACTATTGTGTTCTCAAACAACAGGGCCTCGATCGCGTAAGTCGAGCTTGCTTCGTTCACTTGGCTTGGCTTCAAGCAAGTTGAACGGTATTCCGATTCCGATTGTAGGAATTGTCTAACTTTTGGGACGGTAATCGTCTTGGGGACAAAGAGTAAAAATATTCACTTGTAATCGTCTTCGTTGACTTGGCTTGCTCCTTACGCGATCGCTTGAAAGCCGCTGGCGGTCTTCAAACCCGCCCCAAGCAAAGCAAGTCCGCTTACGCAATCGACCGGCCGTTCAATAATAGACAAGTATACTTGTAGACTTGTTGGGCAAGCGTGGTCGACTAAGCCCTGTACTAAGACTGTAGACTCAAACCCCTCGATGGGGAGGTATAGGGGCTGTTGATGATGATACTTGTGGGAGAAAAACACAATCATTGTTCATAAATGTTAGATCAAGTTTGATACACTGTCATACAAGGTACATTACTTTTTATAAAAGCCAACTTACTTGTTGCTAAAGCCACAGAGCTGATATGATTTACGTTACGGCGCGAGTCTGCCATTGTACATGCTGTCTCCTATAACATAACACATTGACGAGTATGTATTGTGACCACAAATATCTTGGTCCTTCTACAATATTAACCTATAGGTATATATTACTACTTTAGATGTTATCGAACAAAGTTAATAATAGGAAAGTAGAGAATTGAAGTCTACTGCAGACTACAGAATTCTACTAATTAAGCAGCATAAATTGAGTTTTTTGATGTTCGCTACCAAAATATCACTAAACTAGGACCTGCCCCGTACGTAACTACACTACTAAGCAATTTTACCTGAGATCACCGTCCAGCAAAGGTAGGTACCGTACCTTAATCGCAGTCGACGGCAACTGGGACAGCGCATAATGAAGACGTTGACTTGACAACTGCTCCGAATAGGGAGCGGAGACATTTGCAAAAATTATTGACAAGTCCACAAAGAGAAATGCAAATTATTTTTAATTGCCTTCCGGTAGAAAGCGGGTGAACTTGAACACGGAACGGGCTGGCGGCGGTGGCGGAGTGGCGCGGTGTGATCTTGTCGAAATAATGACAAAGCGGCGAAGCGAAACGCGGCCCGAGCGGGACGCGTGGAAAAGCCGAACCTGAAATCGGCGCGTCGTCAGGGGCGAGCGGCCGCAGCCCTCGCCAAGCTGATGCGATCCACTTTCTACCGCTTTCTGAAGAACAACGTCACCTCTCCGATAACACATTTATCAATACTGCATTTCTCAAAACACGTACGCTGTGCTGCACTGGCTGTTGTAGGATTTAATGACCAAATTTTTTCTTTGATCTTTCACACAAATTCAAAGATGGATTGTTATTTTTTTTCTGTTTTTTATCGACTTACTCATGATATAACGAAGTCTTCCTAAATAGATAAATACCTAAGTACAAGCATACATAGCTTCTCGTTTCAGACCGCTTAATCTAACACAGCTACTTACGTAACAAATGTATAATATTGGCATCAATACAAGCATCCATTTGTTTTACTTAACCCTTTTAATGCTCTTATCCAGAGATTCGTGTCCCTGAGCCGCAGATCGTCTGCGCCACCCCGGCGCGCGTGGGCGTATGATGCATTGTCGCACGCAGCGCTCGATTGTCCGTCCCCTAATCTCTCAATAAAATACGCTCACTATTAAAAAACAACGAAGATCGAGTACCGTATAATACCGTACAAATAAGTGATCTTCACCCTTTAGTCGGGGCTAGGAGTTCTAATCTGATCTAATGATAATGATAACCAAATCAAAACAGTTCTGTCACTAGACGGACAGTTTAACTTTAAAATACTAATTTGACACAACGTACAAATTTTGTAAGAGAAGTTTGATAAGTTATGAAACCAGTCAAATGGTGACATTGTTTGGTTAACCCCAAATGCAACATAAGCAGTCACTAATGCCGAATCACTTAGCTCTTTATCCGCCCATCTATTTATGAAATTTAGGATGTTTTTCAAAAATGTCAAAGGCGTCGTAAATTAGCCTTATAAAGTGTGTCAAATTTCTAAATTGATTCGCAGCAGACAAGCAAGAGTGGGTTACTTCCAAATTACGCCATTCAGTAGCAGTCTGAATGGGCGGTAATTAGTAAAAGTCAACAACGCTGGCTAAAGCGGCGCGGCGGCTGCGCTCAAATCTCAAAGTGCACTGATCCTAAACTTTACCTTGTAGTGGGCTTATCATTGGGAGCAGGGCAGAGGCATGCTAGCCCTAAGTCCTCTCTTGGCTTTATGTACTTTCTTTTCACACTTTTTTTATCTTGGGATAATACTCTAGATATCTAGATATTCGCTTTTCAGATGAGACGTATTTTTTATACGGGTCCCGGCAATGTCTTCTTTACTGATCAAGCTAAACCATATCATACTTAGGGCATTCTGAAATATTTTGGATTCTGATAAATAAGACTAGATATAAGACTGGACTGTAACGGGCCGTTGATGATGATAAGACTTACGATACATTTATTATTTTTTAAAGTAACCCTCGCAATTAATGCATTTTTGCATTCGCTGAAACCAATATACAAAGCAGTTGGACCAGTTTTGCTTAGGGATCTCTTCAATGGCTTCATGGAACGCATTCACCGCTGATTCAGGACTCGAAAAACGTGTGCCTCTAAGTTTGTCTTTAATTTTTGGAAACTAGAAGTCGCAGGGTGCGGGGTTCGGGCTGTAAGGCGGATGCGTCATCAGTTCTTCATTTGAAGCCTTCAAATAGGCTTCTGTTAGCTTAGCGGAATGTGAAGATGCATTATCGTGGTGAAGGAGGACATTGCTTCGAGGACGCTTTTCGAGAATTTTTTCTAAGACTCTGGGCAAGCAAGACGTTGTTGACGTACCCATCTGCAGTCACTGTCCTTTGATCTTCAAACAATACCGTAGTGTAATGTCCTGATTTGCCGAAAAAAGAAGCAACCATTTTTTTTACCAATGCTTCGACTTTTCTTAACTTTCGTCGCCAAATCTTGAAAAGGAAAGACCCACTCTGCCGACTGACTTTTTCTTTCGGGTTCAAAGCAGTGCACCCAGGTTTCGTCACCTGTCACGATATTATAGACAGCCAATGACTGTCCTCCGTTAAACTTTCACGCGCAGTCGTTTCTGTTCTGGTCTTCCGTTAAGTCATGAGTAGGGCTTGTAGAACCGGTTTCGGTACTTCGTTTTTAAAACCCGGGTCAAAAACAGGTTCAGAACCGGGATTTCCGGTTCTTCCCGGTTCTATATAATATAATTCTATATTTTAATATTTTTTAAACGTGTTTTTAAAAACTTATTTAAATAAAAGCTAAGACAGCTTTGACAGTGGCGCTTCGCGGGAAGGCACTAGCTGTATTAGAAGTTTCGGGAGCAAGTGATTACTTCACTTATGAACGCCTTCTTGAAGCTCTGGAGTCCAGATTTGGAGATGCTCATCTGGAACACATGTACCGAGCTCAGCTGAGGGAACGTACTTTACGTGCTGGTGAGCCACTGCAACAATGGGCTCTGGAAATAAAGAAGCTAGTACGGAAAGCATACCAAGACTCACCAAATCGAGCTGAAGAAGTGGTGTTGCAAGCTTTTACTGATGGCATTCGTGACACTGAAGTTAGCGCTGCTGTACGTTTGGCCCAACACAAGACTTTGAAGGACGCTGTGTCTCATGCTTTGGAGGTAAAAGCAGTGAGAGATCCACGCAGCTACAGAGTGCGCGAGGTGACGGTCTCCAGAGGTATAAGTAGACCATGTGTACTTGGGCGACAAATGCTGTGCTGGCGCACTGTGGAGAGCGAGGACACTTCAGCAGCTGTCCGAAACAGATTCTGAAGTCGCTCAAGTTTATTTAGGAGCTCCTCGGTGGCGTCCAAATAGCAAGAGTCGTCGTAATCAAGTAAGGGCAAGAGCAAAGTTTGAGCTAACGAAATCTTCGTCTTCAGGGGCAAAAAACTTTAGAAGCGTTTGAGGGAGTGAAAAGAAAAATTTACCTTTTTGCTGACCCCATTGACATGGTGATTCCAAGAAAGATTCGAGTTTATAATCACGCCTAGGTTTTTTGCAGTTTGAGTGAAAGAGATAGTGGCATGATTGTAAACAAGAGGCGATAAAGTTTCAAAATCAACCTGTCTACTCATGTATGGACTACCGATGAGCATGGCTTGGGATTTTTTTGGATTGACCAAAAGCCCAAAGGAATGTGCCCAGTCGGATATGCGCTTTAGGTCAGCGTTGACCTCACCAATGGCACTCTCAAGATCAGCTACATTGACATGGCGGTAAATTTGCAAGTCGTCAGTATAGAGATGGAAGCTAGATGAGATGACAGAAGTTACTGTATTGATGAAAATGGAGAACAGCAGAGGGGAAAGGACGCCGCCAGCAAGATCACACCAGTCAGAGGCTGCCTCATCCAAGCTGATCCGCTGCGAACGACCTCGAAGATAGGAATCAAACCATGCTATTGCCGATGAAGAGACATTAAAAGAACGAAGGATAGATAGGAGTACATCAAAATCAACAGAGTTGAAAGCACTACTGAAGTCAAGCAATACGAGGATGGTCATAGCTTTATTATCCATTGCAGAACGAATATCATCGGTGACCTTCAGCAGTGCAGTAGTGGTACTGTGACCTGGTCTGAAGCCAGATTGAAACGGGGAAAGTAAACTGTTGGATGTAATGAAGTCGGCTATTTGCTTGTGGACAATGTGTTCAAGGACTTTGGAGAGGAAGGGTAAGATGGATATGGGCCGAAAGTCGGAGAAGACCGTAGGATTGGTGGTTTTAGGGAGAGGAATAACATGAGCTTGCTTCCACAGTGAAGGGAAGAAGCCCGTTTCCAAGGTGTAGTTGAAAATATGCGTGAGTATGGGTAGGATTTCAGGAAGGATGAGAGAGATCATACGCGAACTTAAGTTGTCATTGCCCACAGCAGTAGAGGTGATAGAACGTATATGCTTTTCAACATCCTTCACGGCAACAGCAGCAAAACTAAAAGAGGAGTGCGCTGGCAAAGATTGGCTACTGAGATGGGAAATAGTGCTGGCTTTTACAAGTGGGTCCAAGGTGGTTGGAGGAGAAGAGAAGTGAGAATTAAGTAAATTTAAATTAATAACGCTGGTTGAAGACTCTGAGGATTTGCCAATGCCAAGCGATTTGAGAAATTTCCATAGCTGTGCAGGATTGCATTCGCTGATGGTACTATGGATATGGCGGCGTTTTGAATCTCTACACAGACGACTACAATGATTTCTGAGGAACTTGTACCGAGCGAAGTTCTGGTCAGATGGACATTTCTTGAAACGAAGTTTCGCCTTATCACGTTTTGCCATAAAATCTTTGATGTCTTGAGTGAGCCATGGCGCTGGAATATGCTTGACTTTAACTTTTTTAATCGGCGCATGCAGGTCAAACAACTTGATAATTATATCTTGCAGCTTATTCACCTTAGCATCAATGTGGTCAGTATCAAGAACTGATGACCAGTCAATACAAGAGGCATCATGCCTCAAGGCTTCCAAGTCAATGCCCCTGAAACTACGCAAGAGAAGGTACTTTGATTTACGCCTAGGGGGTCGAATTTTATAAGATAAATAGATTAAAACGTGATAAGAAAAGTTGGCAGTCAACTGACCATGAGAAGCAATATTATCCGTAGAAGAGGTAATCATGAGATCTAGGAGAGATGGGGTGCAGTTAGGAGAATAATGGGTAGCTGAAAGTGGGAGTATATGTAGATTAAGAGAATTGAAAAGGGACTGGAGCTTGTGGGTACGTGCATCATTTTTCAGCAAGCAAGTATTGAAATCGCCAAGAAGAAGGACGTGATCGTAACTGGGACAATAAGTACAGAGCAGACTCTCTAATGAACTAAAATAATCGATATGGAGGGAGGGGCTGTAAAAAACTGCAAGCAGCATCTTTTTGTGGTGTAACGTGATCTCTATAAGTAGATGTTCCGCAGAATGAGAGTATGCACTAGGAGACGAGCTGATGACTGTGTGAACAATATCAGCACGCAAATAAATCGCAACACCGCCACCTCCCTTACCTGTACGATAATTTCGTATAAGCTTGAAGCCTGGAAGAGGAAACTGAGTTGAGAGAAGGGAAGGCTTGAGCCAAGATTCTGAGACGAGGATAGCATCAATAGGGGAGTTGCTAAAGGACGCCAGAAGGTCGGAATAGTGGCAAGGAATACTCTGCGCATTTATGTGAACAACGTTGAAGTTGTTTGCATAATTAGAAAAAGTTGTGAGAAGCTGGTCATGAAGGGAAACAGGAGAAGTATCACCGTCGCTGTCCGCGCTGCGAAAGTTATCACTATCAGACGAAGAAGAACAAGAAATTACATCAAATAACATGTTGAATAAGATGTAAGATGATGAGAAGGTTATCGTTTTGTACAAGATTATTGATAATTTAGTTGATTCTCCGTATTTACTTACTAAGATTAGATTTAAGTGCAATTCAGTGTGAGTACGTTCTAAAGATTTATTTTCAGTCCCGATTGCTTATACCAATTATGCAAAGAAACGCTTAATATTAAGATTGTGCTCCAGCTATAATAAAGTCATATTGATATTTTTGATACAATATAATTGACAGAGCGAGCGAAGCGTCTCTGTTTCAGCTTGGCCAAATTTGCTTTTGTATGTCCATCTGTTTGTTTGTGGATTTGTTTGTTTGTTTCACTCTACAGGTCGCGTTTCTCAACCGATTCTCGTGAAATTTTGTGAGCAGGTTCGATAAATTAACCGAATTTTTTTGTCGAGTCAGTTTTTGGAAATTTTAAAAGATGACGGAGTTATGGGGGTTGCCAGCTTACAAGGTCTACCGCTGAGGCTGTTTTCCTCTACACGTCACACTTTTTAAAATAAAATAAAATTAAATTAAATTAAATGAAATAAAATAAAATAAACTTTAAAAGTAAAAAGCAAGGGGTTGGGGATGTTTGCCGAGAAAAAAAAAATTGAAATGATATATACAGATTCGCGAGGTCTACAGCTCACAGAGCCACTAGTTATAGAAAAAAATAACCTCATGTCCACCGAAAATCACGAACAATAATATAGTTCTTGGAGGTTGCTACCTCAACTCTAGTAATAATAATAAATATGTGGGGACATCTTCACACACGGCCTCGGCCATCTGATCCCAAACTAAGCAGAGCTTGTACTACGGGTACCAGACAGCTGATATACAATACATAAATAGATAAATACATACTTATATAGATGAACAACAACTAGACCCAAGGCAAACACAAGTGCTCACACAAATGTTTGCCCTGGGCGGGATTCGAACCCACGACCCTGTGCGTCGGAGGCAGATACACTACCACCTGAGCTACGGAGCCGTCAAACTTAATTGTTTTGTAAGCAGCATCAGGCAGGCTCAGGTTCTGTAACCGGAATAGCATATTTTTATATATTATTATAGTTTTATATTGTAAATATTTAAAAGTCCATTGTAGGCCTTGTTTTTCTTTCCAACATTATTTTTCTATTGTTTTATCTCGTCACAACAACTTATGTACAATTTTTTGGTGGAAACTGTTTAGGCTTATTGTATAATTCATATTGGTATTGCATCCCGCGCAGCACAACAAAACATTTATATCATATATATGTATATATTCTTTATTGCATTAAGTACACAGTACAGAAAATAAAAATATAAGCAGTAGCAAAGGCGAGCTTATCTCTAAAGAGAGATCTCTTCCAGCCAACCAATAATGTGTCGTGAGAGATGTGACATTAAAGGGCCATGACAAGAACGTGTACTAAATACTGATAGTAAATATTATACAATATGCACATTGCACATACATACATATATACATGCAAGTAGACTTACATTTACTTAAATATTTATACCTACCTATATACATAAGGAGGAGGCTCATAGTCCAGCAGTGAACTGTAACGGGCCGTTGATGTTGATATTCATAAACATACATATTATATAAATACATACCTAATCACTAATATATAAATACCATGTTACATAAACATATCATTGACTATCAAAGAATTTTATTGATAGTCATATAGAAATATGTACTGACTTAACGACGACGACGACTTAAAACAGTTTCCCACGACTAATCGAAAGTTTTTTGGCTGATACCGACTCCAAAAGGAAGTACAAAATTCTAAATATTTACTTAATGCACTACCTATCTACTTAATTGAGGATATATTGGCAATATTTTTTTTCATGTTCCACCTGAAATGTTATTTTATTTGTTACTTTTTAGTGGAGATAACCATATAAGGTAATTTGAAGGAGGTTTCTATTATTTTGTTAAAATTACTTTTATTTTTGATTTTCAGTGTTTCATTCAATATATTTTATGTAAGTAATATTAATCCTAACCTCGACACATTTTCTATTATTTTTCTTCATTATCCAAAGCTAGGTTTTGTTATTAACAGTTTCAGTACAAAGATATTATATTTGTGGTATTTGCTTAGTTTAGACTGCGTCTTTCGTGCTTTGCAACCGCGTTTAGTTGTTTATAATGATTGTTTCGAAAATAACATAGGTTAAACAGGTTTCGCTTTAAAAAAAAAAAACATTGTTTTTGTTTAACAAACGGCTTAATTCGACACAGTTTTAATTACAAAAATTACGTTACTTGAGGTGCCTATATAAGTTTGAATCTATAGCGAATTTTGAAAAAAGGAAATAAAATAAACCTAGTCATTCCTTGTGTCAATAACATACTAAAAAATCATGGAGATTGGAAAATATTTAGAAGTGGAAAAACATTTTCTCTTTTTGTATGGACGAGCACATACTATTCTTCCCTCCTTAATAAGCTTACAGTTTTCCTCAATACCTGGGCTATTCGTTGTTAAGGAGTTTCAGGTTTGAGATGGTATCTTGAAAGTCTATCGTTAGCTGATTACAGATAGTGAACGTAGGCTAGCTTCTTCTTTTTCTTCATATTGTGGATTGTAAGGTCGACAACCAACCTCACATACCCTGGTCACAAAATTAATATAGTACTGGGCCCTTGTCAAAACGCACTGACTTGGCTCGAGTAACAACGACGACGACGTCTTGTGTAGATATTCCAACTAGTGCCATAACTAAAAAAAAAAAAGCCGAGACACGGCTTAACGTGCCTTCCGAAGCACGGGATCATCTTTCTTTTCAGACAATCAGATGATTCAGGCAGCTGCAGATGATTTAGTCCCAACTAAACTGAAGAAAGTCTCAGAAGGACATTTTCGTTTAATAGTGTCTTCACCGGGATTCGAACCCAAAACCTCCGTAAAGAGAGTAAAACACTTGACCACTCGGCCATAGAAGCTAAATTATTTGTGATTTCCAATACAATATCCGAAGATTGCAGGTTCGTGTCCTATCACGGTCACCAAAAAATGTGATAAAATCGAATAATATAATTTTATATGGAACAACGGAAGCGCAGATTTTCAGCAAACTGACAAAACAAATTAATTTCGTTGTCTAGCAACATTCCACCACAAAAGGTATCGCAATGCATGTTGCTATCACTGGTTGAGGAGTTTCCGCTTTTATCTCTTATTCCATCATCAGATTTTAACATTTATATGGATTTATCCCTAAGGCATATTTTATCGAATGAAAAAAGAATCATTAAAATCGGTAAAAAACTGACTGAGATATGACTAAAAGAAGACACGAATAATGAAGTGAAAGCTAACGTTACATTCCATTGAGGAATTTCCAATTTTGACCTCATGTTCCACTATCAGATCTTGACTAAATTTATATGGAACCAACTTGAAAGTACACTAACATTCTCACAATTCGCGGGTTTGTTACCACGGTAATATTTAATATTGTTACCTCGATATTTCGGAACGGTTACACGCTCCATGGTCACGAGTAGACTGGTGGTGCGTGACCATGGAGCGTGTAACCGTTCCGAAATATCGAGGTAACAATATTAAATATTACCGTGGTAACAAACCCGCGAATTGTGAGAATGTTAGTGTAGTGAACAACCACGAAAATCTTAAAACATATATAACTTGAAAGTAAATCCTATCGAATGAAAAAAGAATAATTAATATTGGTTTACAATTGACGGAGATATCTAATAACATACATTAAAAAAATACAAACAAATTGAGAACCTCCTTTTTTTAAAAATCGGTTAATAAAATAAAAATGTTTAAATAATACTGAACAGTTTTACTACCTTACCTATGCTACAATGCAACACTACATTACAATATTGCAATTTAAGACATCTACTTGTCTACTGTCTGGACTACAATAAGTGTAGTACTCACTTGGGTAATTTTTGTTTTGATTGCGAGAAACAGTGCAGTGTGCCGGTGCCAGGAGCTGGCTGGCAGCTCTCGGCTCCTCACGTCACATTCACACAGAAGCTCCACATGTCAGGCTTCACCGTCCAACTCCCAAAGAACTGCTTCTTCAACTCATTCCAATTATTGCTGTACTCTATTGATTTCCTTTTCATAACATTGTATGGAACATCTTTCAGTGAAAAATCTTTCAATACACCCTCTCTAATGTCTTCATTCTCTTGCAATATTGTAAGAAATTTTTCATACAGTTTATATTTGCTAATGCATACTGAATGTTTTGGCAGATTTGCCAATTTCTTAGTCAGTCCTAACTTCTTGCCCTGAACTGCCACTTCAGAGGACCTGTAAACCAGAGTATATTGATAGATAAGAATCAAGTTAAGTAGATAATTAATAAGTGAATTAAAAACAGAAAACACTTTTCACCAGTGCATCAGCCAGTGGCTGCTCGCCTAATAAAATATAATAATAGTTATAATAATTTACCTGAATTTAATTTTATTATTACAAAAGTAAACAGATAAAAGTAACAATGCTAAGTCATTTCCACAAATTTTATAAAAAGCAAGAGAAACTTACGTATATGTCTTGATCCAGATGATGCTCCCTGGAGCAGGTCTTGTACTGATTTCTGTCCGTCTGTGTGTAAATGTCCAGGCACTTTGATAGAACTGCGGGGTAATGGGAATGTTTTGTGTATCATCTCCTTTCCTATTCAACAATGCTCTGTTCAATGACTCTGCAGAATAAGGCACCCCATTACCAAATATAAAATGCTTAATGTGAATTGGTCCACATAATAAATCCAATAACGCTCCTTGTATGCCGACATGAATCCACCGAGCCATTTTATCACTGCAAGATACTGATAAGGTTCTGTCTCCTCGGCCAGGTTTAGTCCTTACTTGACCCAGCTTGTGGAAGTTCAATCCGGGTAACTTGGGGTCCTGCTCACAATCAGGCAAACATTTAGCTCCAGTTCTGTGAGTGTCAGACTCCAGCTTCATTTTTTTACATTTATCATCACAAACAGCATCCCTGGCTGACCTTTTGTTTGATTGCAACAACTCTCCGAAGAGCTCCTCATCACTATTTTTGGGCAGGATTGATGCGTCGCCGCAAGGAAGCTGCGATGAAAAGAAAACGAATTCTATGTTTTCCTTTAAACTGAATTTTTTGCCTTCTTGATTGAATATAGAAGGTTGATTTTTGGTGGCATAGTTTATATTGTCGTAGAGGTAGAGCAGGAAGGCGCGGCGGGCGCAGACCTCGGCGTGGCTGTCGTTGAGAGCGGCTCCGCCGGCGGCCAGCGCGCCGGCGCCGAGGCACTTGGTGCCCGTGCCCAGCGCCGCCACCTCGCTCCGGCTACTGCTGGCGTCCAGCTGCACCACACAAGACAGCACTGTCCACTCACTCTCCACCGGTTTCCCATTTTTATTCAACTTTTCGTAAACACTCAAACAGTTTTCGGCTATTTCATCTACAATAGCACTACTTATCCTTGGCATGGTTTTTCATTATAGTTGGGTTTTTTTTTTTTTTCTGTCAGAACGTACAATTCAAACAGACAATGGGTACGTTCCGTTTACCAATAAAATCGATTTGAGCGTTCACAGACTGGTCCGTATATCCGTTATAGTGGCATCTGTAGAATGAAAAAATCAGCATTTTACGGCATTTGATGATTAAAAGGTTTCCTTTGGCATAGTGAATACCTAGAACCCTTAGATCATTTTACGAAGGGTAGCCATCAATTTTTTTCATATACGGTGGACCCTGTGGGAAAGACCCTGTATAACATAATGAGGAACACTTGTAGGTTCTAATATCGCGTCACAATATGACTAATTAAAAAGTTTGAATCATACACATCACACTAGTTTTTATTTCACCTCAATACGTGCAGTATTTCCAAAGTTATGACTGCGAGAAGTTCATGCACCTTTATCAAATTTCCGAGATTTCGCGCGCTTGCGTATAAAGTAGTACCGGGCGGCACACTACTGGCTAAGTAGGTAGGTACTCATACCTATACCTACTTGTATGCACCTTAAACACCAACGTAGACTACTTATTAAACCTATATACCAACAACGAACAGCTATATAAACTTGTCGCACATTAGTGTTTTAATTTAAATAAGTAGGCAAGTAGATACAATTATCGGCTCGGCTATTCAAGACCACCGCATGCCAAGTGCCACTGCTGCGCACGGCGTATGTCGCTCTTTCTCTTTCTCACATTCTTGCTTCGCCAAGTACCGCCCCGCTGCCTGCGGGGGAGTTGCGAATGCGACTTGCGTTGTGCGTAGTGATGGGTTTTTGCCCGGAAAATTCAAATTTTCCCATATACAAGTGAAAAAACCCGAAAAATTCCCAAAGAGAGGGAAAATATGACGTCACGACCGTTACGACGTTTTAGGTTATAATCTCGATAAAATCGATAGGGTTATTAGACAAAAGAACGTAATGAAGGATTATAATTAAAAAACTGTTTAGTAATAGCCATATTTATATTTCTAATTACAATATTCTCTGAACAAATAACTTTAATAGCAGTTAAGTTGTTAAAATGAAGTCGTTCTTATATCAATATCTTATTTGTCTAGAGAGCAGGAAAAACTGAATGATTGACTGAATGTCAGATCAACGCAGAAAAGAAACTAGGTACTGGAACTGTCGCCGTAAGATAGACTTGTAGCCGTAATATGATCATATAGTGATATTATCATAATATACCAGATGATATTTAGAGTCGGGTGGTAGACAGTGAATCAATCGGATATAATGAGCCACCATAGGTATCTCAAGAATGTTGAGATAGTCTCAAAACAATATGAAGACAATGGTGTCGATTCAGCATACGCCCAACTAAACTAAACTTAAAATTAGTCCTGTCATGTCACTTTCTATCATTTTTTATTGAAAAGGGACCGAAGATCATCTGTTTTGTTTTTGTCTTTGACTTCACAACTAACTGTCAATTTTAGTGGCTTTTTATTCGTAATGGTGTTAGGTAGGCACTAAAACAAGACTAAGTTTGACATTTAGTCGTGAAGTCATAGACAAAAACAAAACCGATGATCTTCGGTCCCTTTTCAATTAAAAATGATAGAAAGTGACAGGACTAATTTTAAGTTTAGTTTAGTTGGGCGTATGCCGAATCGACACCAATGGCAGCGGTTCTTACTGATGCAATCACAACACTAAAGTAACTAAAGCTAATAAAGAATAAGATCAAACTATTTTATAACAGATTAATAATATGCTATGATGGCGTACTATTGACAAGTTAAACATTTTTATTAAAACATGGCGTTTATACTTGTATTCCTTACGTTTTTGAGTACTTATGTATTCTGTTTTATCGATTGACTATTATGTAATACCCGAATGGACGTGCGGGTTTAACTAAATCGTGAAAGATGATGAAAAACTGTATGAAAACCAACGCGCCCGCTCTATTTTACAGATTTAAACAAGTATATTTAATATAACCATGAAAAAATATTTACCTTTTTTTCTGTCCACTGTAGAAAACTGACTTAATCAAGGGAACTCACTATAATATATGTTATTGTTACACATTCAATGCTCTTTTTCACAAAACTTGTCTCAATTTTTGTTATAAAAACGACGTAATTTGTTGTTTACAGTTTTTATAACCCGATTATAAAATAAAAATGGCGATAAGGTTAATAAATTTTTGTTATAACCACAGAGTACCTTTTATATAGGGGTTATAACATTGAGAAGAGCAATCTCTCTATAGTTTAATGAATAGAATAGCTATAAAATACTTTTACATATCTCTTGCTCTGTAAGTAGTCACTTACTTCCTTGAATGCCGGGGTGTATGGATATCATTACAGCATAGGTTTCAAAACCTACCATGTAATGTTAACATTACAGCATAGGTTTTGGAATTTGAAAAAAGAACTGTCATACTCATACAGCAAGAAGAAAATTTTTAAAAAGTTATTTTTTTTTTCTCGGTATCGATTATTTACTTGAATCGGAATCGAGAAAATTTATATTAGAATTTATTAAGATTTTATTTTAAATATCGAACTATTTGTATCGCAGTCACATCGTATGTTAGTTGTAATCGATTTAAAAATCAAACTGGCCAGTGCGATTTGACGCGCTTGCGTGCCATAAAATCGTGAAGAGTAAAAAAGGCAGCTAGGCAGGCGCGAAAGTAAATTTTTTTCGTGTTTTGGAGTTGTTTCTCAAAAGTTTTGAAAAATGTCAAGTGACGTAGACATGGACCTAACCCCCGATTTTATAAAAGAACAAGCAAAAACAGTTTTAGAAAATCTATTACCGCCGAACTCGAAAGAAAGATATGTAAAGGCATACGACGAATTTATGAAGAGGCGGTCAGAAAAAAATAATTAAATCTCTTTCTGAAAGTGTTTTTATATCATATTTTAATGAATTATCTAAGAAGCTACGACCTTCCAGTTTATGGTGCTTTTATTCCATGCTAAAAGCTACAATGATGACAAAACAAGACGTGAATTTGAAAGATTTTTCTATACTTACTGCTTTCTTGAAAAGGCAGTCTGACGGCTTTAAAAGCAAGAAATCGAAAGTATTTACTGCAAAAGAAGTACAAAAATTCTTAAATGAAGCTCCGGATTAAATTTATTTAGCAATAAAGAAATTTTGTATTTTGTATTTATAAAGGTACGTATTTACTTGCCCTTTTTAATAAGTTACCAAAATATTTCATAAAAATACAATGCGGATTTGGTGCATATAATACAACTTATGTCTTTTTTTACAGGTTGTTCTAATTTTTGGGATATCGGGTGCCTGCAGAACCGTGGAATTGACAAACTTGACAATAGAAAATGTAGAAAAACATAACAAATTACTACTCATAAAACTGCCGAACACGAAAACTAAAATTGAGATTGAGTTTTTTTCTTAATTACAGTAAAGGAAAATGCCACAGACAAGTAATAGGAAAAAACAAATTTACAGGCATGCCAAAGCAAATAGCCACATATTTAAAACTGAGTAACGTAGAGTTATACACCGGGCATTGCTTTCGTAGAACATCAGCGACTCTATCGGCTGATTCTGGCGCCAACCTCACTCTGTTAAAAAGGCACGGCGGCTGGAAGTCCAGCAAAGTGGCCGAAGGTTATATCGAAGATTCGGTGGAAAACAAACGCAAAATTACTTCTAAAATAACAGAAAATATAAACTTGAAATCGCCACGTCAAAGCACATCATCTGAGCCATTTTTTACCGAAGAAAATAGTACCAGTCAACTGCCGCCATTTACGATGCAAGAACCTCAAGTCACTCAAACTCAAGTCTTATCATCACAAACTCATACTCAAACTGTAAATATTCCTAAAAAGAACTTGACCATATCTTTTACAAATTGTTCTAATTTTACTATTAATTTTAATTAAATACACATGTTTCTCTTCAATAAATGTTCATAGAAACCTGCTTTCTTGTTTTTTTACTTACCTCACAATCGGTATGTAAAGCAGAGTGTTTATCTCGGGTGTAAGCATCAATTGAATACTCGGGCTAATTAGCGCCCTCGCTGCGCTCAGGCGCCAAAAACCTCGTATGCAATTGATGTCATACAGCCCTTGGTTAACAATCTACTATTAGGTTGAATATACTTTCTAATCAAATAAGTATTTATTATCAAAATGTCACATAAAATACAATGTCAAATTTAAAACAAAAATACAATGTCAGAAAAAAATAAAAATTAAAACACTAACAAAAACCTATCATATTTATAATACATTATACGTTTCCTCCTTTTTAACAAAATGACTGTGGCGATGTGCAAACCGCACCATGCCAAAAAAAAAAAAACATCCGAATTCCGATCCTAATTCAATATTTATAGTGCAAGTTTTACACAACAATAAAACTTGTATTATTAAGCAGAGACGATGCACAGCATCTAGTGAGAGTGCGCCACTTACCTTCGTCCAGCAATTGGGCCAATTTGGTCCAGTTTCTTTTGTTATTGGTAACGGTTTTTACTTACTTCGATTTCCGTCACCTGAGGTTGAGAGCACTCAACAGTTCCTCATGAGTCTCTCACCAGGAGACCTTAATGGGATGCTGTGCATCGTCTCTGCTTAATAATACAAGTTTTATTGTTGTGTAAAACTTGCACTATTATTTGGCATGTGACGATGCACAGCATCTAGTGAGAGACGTGTTTATTAGCTCCTGGTGACTACGAGAACGACGCTATGTGATTGATGTGTGATTGATATTGCGCTGTAATCATCTGTAACAGAAACCTGCACACTATTTTAATTAAAACATTAATTAGATTGGTTGAAAATTGTTAATTAAAACGTTACTAGGTATTGTATTAATAGATCTGCCAATTATCTCCTTGCGATAGAATTTAGTAAAAGTATTCTCCCTACGCCAATTACCACGCGAGAGAATTTCATCAATAGGCAAGTTGTCAAACCAATTTAAAGATGCCACTGCGGAACGGACACTGCCCGCTGTCGCCTTGATGCCGGCGTCTTTTAACATGGTTTTTACCCAGTTGCCAATAAGTGTCCGCGAGGCAGGTCGCGGATCACCCGTTATGGAAATAAAAAGGGCGTTGTCACAAACCGTTGTCCGTCTCTGCTTTCCTAACTCCAGAACTTTACGCAACCAAAAAAGGGGACATATATTTCTGTCCAAATTCATCATGACCTTCCACCCTGATTGCCTGTAAGTTGCCGAATCGGTCTTTGAACCGAAAACGGGCCACATGATTATGTGATCGCCGTGATCCATAAAATGTTCGGACGACACCCTTAACAGAGTTAAGTCATGCACTCGACGACCTGACGCTAAAAGCAGAATACAAGCTAGTCTACGAGATGCTTCGTACAAACTTACCCTAGTAGGGACACAGACACGTAACCAGGCAACCAGGTCAGATGGGTCCCAGATAGGAGCCTTCATAGTCTTAGGCTGCTGTAAAGAAATTGCCTTTAGGATATGCTTTACTAAAAAGTCAGAACTAAGGTCTTCTTTAGGTTTACTAAAAGTTGATATCACTGATTTATGGACCAATATGGTAGAAAGTGCAAATTTTTCATTTAGAAAAAGATGGGCTAAATATTTTGCTAGAGAGCTACCGGTAGGATGTTTATAATCGAAATTACCTTCTTTACACCAACTAATCCAACGTGCCCATGCCGGCTTGTAAGTCTTGAGCGTGGATTCGCGCCAGCTATTAGTTAGGAGAGTTTTTTCAGCAGCCGTCCAGCTCTTCAGGTCATCCACCCACACTGAACTTTCCAAACAAGAAGATTCATGTCTCGTACCTGGGGAGGTGGGCGTCCTGTGGTCTGATCGATCAGGACTTGGTGCAGGTTCCCTATTTCTATCGGCTGGCACAGGGCGCGGCGCCGTAGATCCGGCAGCCAGTAGGCTCTCCTCCAGGAGGGTGTGACAAGAAGAAATGTTCCCGTAGCCGAGTTCAAGTGATGTAATACTCTGGGAATCAGCGAAGGCGGGGGAAAGAGCCAGGCCAGACTGAAGGTCCAGGTCCTGCTGAAGGCATTGCAGAAAGCTGCCGACGGGTCGCGGGAGTCCATTGATACGTAAGTTGGTACTACCTTGGCATTCTTCGACGCGAAGAGATCCACTTCGGGCTTTCCGAACTTCTGGAAGATGTCGTTCACTGCTGGTTGCAGCAACCTCCACTCCGGATGCTTCTTGCCTCGAGACAAGCTGTCCGCCATGCTGTTGAAGCGGCCTGGCAAATATTCGGCCGACATAATTATTTGCCACCGATCCAGCAAGAAAAACAGTTGGTGGGTCAGCTCCAGCAGGGGTTCTGACCGAGTCCCCCCCTCGTTCCGAATATACGCAATAACGGTGCGATTGTCCGACTGAAGGAGAACGTGTCTCCTTGTCAGTCGTTCCTTGAAACGGTGAATGGCTGATATAATGGCAAACAGCTCCTTCTGATTGCAATGCCATTCCAACTGACTCGTGTGCCACCTGCCTGCAGTCACGCTGTCGTCCAACTGAGCCCCCCACCCGTAGTCGGCGGTATCGGTTGTCAGGAAGTGCTGCATCGAAGTCTCGTGCAAGCGACTCGTCACACGATTTTCCGCCAAGGTCGCGAGCCACCACCTGAAATCTTGAATTACCTCCCGGGTCAGAGGAACCCGAATCGTACTCTTGAGGCGTGCGCGGCACATTCTTTGAAGGTGGCGACAATGTAACCGCCCCCTCTGGATCACGTGGCTGGCGAAGTTGAGCACACCTAGAATGGTCTGGCATTCCTTCAAGGTTATAGTTCTTACCCTCAGTAGGTCTTGCAAGGTCAACGTGATTGAATTCACCTTTTTTGGAGGAAGTGCTTTGAAGTTCATTGCCGTATTCCAGGTGATGCCTAAATATTCCAGCTCTTGGGTGGGCTTCATCACTGATTTTCCTTGATTGATTGTCCACCCCAAATCCGTCAATAGATGTGCCGCTGCTAGAACATCCTTCTCGAGCTGTTGTTTTGACTGATTGGCGAAAAGAAAATCGTCGAGGTACACTAATACTCGCATACCTTTCTCTCGAAGAAGTTGAGCCACCCAGTTCGTTATCGTAGAGAAGTTCTTCGGAGCACACGATAGGCCAAACGGTAAACTGGTCATCTGGTATACTATCCCCTGGTAAATCAGTCTGAGGAACCGACGATGGGACTCTGCGATCGGAACGTGGAAGTATGCCGATGAGAGATCCACTTTCACCATCCAATCCCTTTTCTGCAGGAACCGAGGGATTTCGAAGTGTGAAATCAGTTTGAAAGCTCTTGTATTGATATGTCGGTTTAGTTCTTTCAGATTGAAAATTGGTCTGTTTGAGCCATCGCTTTTCTTGCGGAGGAACATTGTGGAAAAGAAGCTCGCTCCTACATCTGCTTGATTTGGCATCTCCAATACTTTTTGTTGCAAAAGGGCCTTGATTTCTTTTGTCATATCCGGAGATTCGAACGTGGTGAATTGTCGTAGGATGCGCAGTGTTGGCAGGGCAAGCACTGGCATGGAGGTAAATGGCAGACGCATCCCTGAGATCATTGCTAGGATGGCCTTTGGAGCCTGACGCGCCTGCCACTGCCTCCGATACGCTCGGAGGCAGCCTCCGTAGAACGTCGAATAGTCATTTGAATTTTGTTTTGCCACTAAACTGATCCTTTCGAAAGGGTTTCTTGACCTTGGATGTATTGGACCTATCTGAGGAAGTAGATTGTTTCGAGCCTCTGTTCGACTGGTCTTGACGAAAGGATTGATTGAGGTTCCGAGAAGTCCCCACTTTGGATGGTCCCGGTATAGGTTTTTGCGAAGTCTTCTTTACATCCTTCTCTGTAGTGTACCAAGGTTTAACCCATTTATCAATACCCCCCGTACTTTGGACGTAAGATTTCACGGAGGCTTTTTCGAACAAGGAATCACTACTCGGTGGTATATTACGTAAACCCTCACGCAGATTCATATTAGGCATCTCTGCCATAATACGCTCCCTTCTTGTTTGGATACATTCGGCGCGTTTGCCGCAAATAATCTGCATTATATCTTCAGTCACCTTATGAAGTTTAGATTTATGACTAAATAAATCGGATATTTTTTCGAAAATAGATGCAGGTGTTAACTCGATGTTAGGTGTTGCGGCCCAGTCCACAAACTCCTGCAAATGTTGCTTAAGGTGTTCTTGCTGTGAAAGTAGTGCATTGGATACAGCTGCTAAGGAGCGTTCAATGCCCGCCACGTGGTCCTTGCCTTTAATGAACTGTCGAAGTTCATCATTAACGGCTAGCTCCACGAATCCAGGACTGGCATTATGAGTTTTAAGCGCTTCCAAATAACGTACCTCCCTCCAATCAGAACAATTAAATTTTTGCAGTTCTTCTAGCCGTTTCACTCGGGAAGGATCGGAGCGTGGGACCCTAGGTTCCTTCAAAGTAGTATTTATTGGGCCTAGATCTAATTTGAGAGCACCCTGAGCAGCAGCAGCAGCAGCAGGGCGGACTAAAAAAGAAGAAGGGCCGGCCAGTGCTGACGTGGCTACTGCAGAACCTGATGGTGTCATTGTGGTACCTTGCGACTCGTTGTTCGGTCTAACACTTGATAAAAGAATATTGGTTAAAGAACTCACCTGGTTCAAAAGGTTATTAAAATTTTCACTATCCACAGCCAATTTAACCTTCTTACCCCCAGGGTCAGATGAGTTACCAGTTTCCTCGGGACTCCTACTACGTTTTCTGGATTCCCGCTCCGAGTCTGCATTTCCGTTATCCGTAGCACGTGGGCTATCACTTATGGGGTCGCCCACTACCATAACGTACAAATCGTCATCTGTATCACTCATTTTGCGCTGCAAAAGAAATAGCTGAAAAGCACTGAATTTAAATTAAATTTAGACTTAATTTTCAAAAAGAAATGTTAACCAGAATATGAAAATTTGGCAGAGTTACTGGTATAGATGTTGCTCGAACGAAAGTTAACGACGCTATGAGGAACTGTTGAGTGCTCTCAACCTCAGGTGACTAAAATTGGCCGGAAATCGAAGTAAGTAAAAACCGTTACCAATAACAAAAGAAACTGGACCAAATTGGCCCAATTGCTGGACGAAGGTAAGTGGCGCACTCTCACTAGATGCTGTGCATCGTCACATGCCAAATAATAATACATTATACGTTTCCTCCTTTTTAACAAAATGACTGTGGCGATGTGCAAACCGCACCATGCCAATAAAAAAAAATAAAAAAAACCTTAGTCAAATAAGCCACCCCGAACAGCCCCTCGACCAAACGTACCCAAGATGCTCGCAGCATTGCCGCGCTGAACAGCTAGGGAGATCTGCTGCATCAGGAAGAAGCCGGAACGAGGATCCTTACCCCTCTCCCTTAACCGACGGCCAATCTCCCCCACGAGACATCTAGCCTCCGAGCACCACGGACCCGCGGTCTCGACAGCAAATGGCACAAAATCATACACTGATTCCAGGTTCGAATACTTCGCTCGCTTTCTCCGGAACGCGGCTCCAGCCGCACCACCAGCCGAACGCTGAGTATTTGGCAGGTGGCAGGTCGCGATATACTTTCTTAAGTTTACAGATTCTAATGAAAGAGTGACAGGTCTTATGATGCTTTTATGGTCATCTATAGAACGCAATGTTTGTAAAATATTTGTTTTATTCACAGTATTACAAAACTTTTTAAAGAGCTATGTTGTCAAATTTATAAGGTGAAGTGTTTTATGCAACAAATCAGCCAGGAAAAAGGTAAGGACGCTTATTAAATAAAATAAATAAAATAAAATGTCTTTATTTCAGACCATATTATGTAAGTCCATAGTGGTTAGTATATGTATACACACTTAAATTGTTATGTTAGTACAAACACTTAGAGTTATATTGTTCCAGTATTTAAAAAAGCGACCCTCACATGCCCTCCTTGCTACGAGGGCCAGGACGCTGTTGGCGCTGGAGCGAATCCTCTGCATCGCTGCGGCGCACCGCTTGCGGAGCGTGGCCTGGAGGCCGTCAACTCGAGCATCCGCAAACATACCTGACGCACTGCAGAAGCGCGGCAGCCCCAACAGCGCCCTGAACGCGTTGTTATACTGAACACATAGGGTTTTAAGCGATTGTTTCCGATAAGCAGTCCACAGACTACAAGTATATAAAGATGTACAAAAGGCTCTGAATAACGTTACTTTAACTTGAGCTGAACAATACCTAAACCTGTGGACTATCATATTGGCCCTAACCGCCATAGCCCTTCTCTCCCTTTCAATATCATCATCATCATTCAATTCTTGAGTTACAATATGACCTAGGCATTTAAAGCTAGTTACTTTTTTTAGTGGTGCTCCGCCTAAAGCTATAACTGGTACATCAGTAGGACATTTACTTCCAGCTTTAAAGATCATAATTTCACTTTTGACAGTGTTATATTTTAGACCATGCCTATCAGCATAGCCTTCACAAACAGACAGTAGCTTTCTGATACCGTTGACTGATGGGCTCAGCAGCACCATGTCATCAGCATAGCTTATGTTATTGAGGCATACACCATCAATGTGACAACCAACATGCATGCTGCTGAGCTCACCGATCAGGTCATTTACATAAAGATTAAACAGTGTAGGCGAGGATAGCCCACCCTGCCGCACACCACATGGTAAACCATAAGTATCAGAACAAGTGTTTCCCCACTTCACCACATTTGTTTGGCTAGCATACCAATACTTCAATAGGCTAGTCAATTCCTGAGGGAAATCACACTTATCTAACTTATTCCAGAGTAAGCCAAACTGTGTGTCTTGCAGTTTAACACTTTTGGTGAGTTCACAGTTAATCATGCTATCCAGAACCTTAGCAATAATTGTTGCAAGTGATATTGGCCTATAGTTTAGTTTTGATGAGATATCACCGGTTTTACTTTTAATAATCGGAACCACTACTGTTTTGGTAAGATCTGTAGGTAAATAAGAATTACTTATGCAGAAAGCAAATAGCATGGCCAACACCCTTGGCAGGTGCGGTCCGGCATGTTGCAGGTGTTCAATGCTCAGACCATCCCAGCCTGGGGATTTTCCTCGTTTCATTCCCTTGATTACTTGTGCAATTTGTTTAGCTGAGAATTTCACCATATAGTCCCTGTCTGTGACGGTCTCAGCACTGCACACCGGCTCTGATGTATTGTTAGCAATGTATTTCCGTGGCCTAATAAGTCTGTAGCTAAGCAAGATGTAGGTGCCGCGCGCGCCACACCACGGTGCAATCGACCGCAGTGGTAAATACCAAATTTCTGTACGGTACTGCCCAGGTAGCAAAATGACGTCTGTGACGGAAAAATGACGTCATCTCAAGGTCATTTTAGGGTCCGTACTTTATTCGTCCAAAATGTACCTACGTCACACTGACGTCATTTTTACGTCTTATTGTATCTGGTACTAAACGGAACGTCATAGTGACGTCGAAAAGATATATCAAACACTGCGGCAGTTACATGTACAGTTCTTGGCTGTATTCCGAATCAGATTTCACGGCTCAAAGTACTGACAGCGATTACTCGCGTACCGATTCAGAAATCGCGATAATACGGCTCATGAGCGAAATCAAAACGGAACGGCGATTGAGCGCGCTGAAACTGCTTATAACTCAGTCTTGCCAGATGTTGATTACCGTACCAAAACTGGCAAAATTCTAAATTATTATACGTATTAAAAAAGTATCGTACAGCTGTGAAAACA
Organism: Carpatolechia fugitivella; assembly: GCA_951230895.1. Lineage (NCBI taxonomy): Eukaryota > Metazoa > Arthropoda > Insecta > Lepidoptera > Gelechiidae > Carpatolechia > Carpatolechia fugitivella. The sequence continues at coordinate 17,645,384 of OX579648.1, forward strand.
GCACTTTTCGCATGGCTAGTACCCAAAATAAAGGTATGCGAATTTTTAAAAATGGAGATGTAAATAAGCACATGAAATTAAAAAAATACAAAAAAGAATGTTTGATATTTATATTTTATCAGATTGCCTATGATATTATCTTATGTATGTATGTGCCTGAGTCAAAACTATCGTAATATATACATAACCTACTCGATACTTTTACTATCGAACATCTGGCAACCCTAACCTACAAAACTGATTGATTTAAAATATTTCAGTAATTTATCTCCATTTCATAATTGAATAACGTGTTTTTAATTTTGTTCAACCAAATAAATATAAGACACGTTAGTTTTATATTTAAACATTTAACTTTTAAAAATAAATAAACAATATGTCAAAGTCGAATTTGACATTACGCTTACGTGAATTTCGCTCTGGCTGTGCATCTGTCAACGTCATAATATTTGCATGTTGGTAGGTTTGGTATCCGTTTTGATAGGCGTCGGAGGAGGTGAGGAAGTAAGCGGGCGGGTGAATTCAATGCCACCAACATGACGATTTTGACAGCTCGAAGTGCACAGTTAAAATAATTGAGTTATACGTGAATTTCGCTCTGGAGCATGGGCGCCGTTAGCGAAAGATGGCGGCGGTCATGACGCAATCCGTGACGTCACAATGGCTGCCGTAATCCCAATGACAGTGATTCGGTACGCGGTTTTGGGTACTCAAAGTGCTGTCAGCGCGATTCGGAACGCAGGGCTAGTCTGCAGTGTAGGTTAGATTGGATTGGAACTAATGAGTTCCAATTGTGTACTTGATACGTTCATTTCTAATAATGTCATATAGAAACTAACATACCAAGTATTTGGTTTTCGTGCGTTTTCATATATTTTTGCACTTTTCGTTGAAATCCACCAGTCCTTTTAAAACGTTTTACTTTATATTGTATAAAACCGGCCGGTAATATTAAAAGAATAGAACTACTTGTAATATTATTTATTGGGACTAAAACTACTGACTATGCTCTTAAAAGTGTTTTCCATTAGAACTTTACGCTAAATGGAATCTATTTATGTATCGTTACTAGAAAAGGCAACTATTTGTTAAAGGGAAATAGACTGTATTGAATATTATAAGAACTATTTTTTTTAAAATAATCAAGTCACTCTAAAGAAGGACTTAAAATAAGAACTCAAAGGTTGTATTAAGATAATTTACACTTAATCCAGATTATTGGTATAAAGAAGGCTTTAAGACTTCGGCTTGAGGTAGTTTACTCTATTAGAAAATTCTGTTTGTTCCAAAACCTTCTATAGAATACTAATATCTTATTATAAACCACTACTATACTGTTTATAGATATATTAGATTAGAGACTTCTAATAAATGCTCCTTGGGGGTATAATAGTATAAGTACCTACCAACCATACGACACTAACCACGGCACCTCTGTCTAGGTAATAGGTAGTACGTACGAGTGTATAACATGATTTTGTTCTGATTTAAAATACTAAATGAAACACTAGGAATGAGTTTTTTAAGTTTTTAATTATTTTCAGTCGAATAAATTCAAAGTCGAAGAAATTATTTTAGGCCAAATTAAAACTTACTACTGTTCTCAATATTATGCTGATGTCCTCTTGTTGTATTCTATTTGGACTAATTATTATTCTCTTATATCTATCACATCTTATAGGTAGGTATAGTAAAGTTATTTTTGGTGGATCATAAAACTACCGGGGTTTATTCTTCTTCATAAGATTGAATTTCTTTCAACCTGATATTTTTTATAAGGTTTTGGATATCTTCTTTGTCTTTTTGGTTTTCCGGGGGATAAATTTCGCGTTTAGTCTTGATCACCCACTCCTCAAAATAGCTTGGTTGATTGAAGTAATGGAATAATGTCACTGGAAATGACATATAAAGAGCCATTTTTCCGACTTCTAGTTTCCAATTACCCATTAATTTGTACCTATTCTAATCAATATTTCAAATTTGTAGGTATTTATCCACTCCGTATTCTGTGATCGAAGACTCCGTATAATAGAAAACAATTCAATTATTTTTTTGGGTAAGTAGGTAGCGTTTAATACTGTCTATGAATAACAAAATGAATAACAACAAAACGTGACACAAATCATGTCAAATGTGTATAAAAATGTCAAGCCATTTGGGAACATACCTTTAGTATAATTTTAGCGAAGAGGACGTATTTAAAATAATTTAAATTTTATTCGTTTTGTTTTGATTTATACAAAAAATACCAAAAACACACATAAATTGATTAATGGGAGCCATGTCAGTCAGTGCCGTAAATAGGTTTTTTGCGCCCTGTGCGAGCTTCTATTTACGGCGCCCTTGAAAATATTTTGAATTACCTTCAAATATCCGAGTTAATTTTTATGGATGAAAATTATTACGAATAAAACGCTCTCTAAACGTTGTAGAACAAAATTTGTTCAGCAACCAGCCAGCACGTAGATATAAAAAGTGTGAGGGAGGCAATTCACAACATAACCAGACGAACAACGCGCAAAAATTTTTCGTTATAAATAACAAGACAGTTTCGTTGATGAAGGAGAATAACGCGATGCAGGAGTAATTAGCAGAAGGGGCGCGTTTCGCAGTTTCATCTTACCAATTTCTATAAGGCGATCCAAAAGTATTAACGACTTCTCATAGGGAATGGGACAATACAGAAACAATTTAGTAGCGGGGCGTACTTCGCAATTTTATCTTCCCAACTTTTTTTAGGGAATCAGGAGATGCAGGAATAATTAAGTAAACGGGGAGCACTTGGAAACTCGTTGGTCCTATTTAGTTATTTTCGTTTAAAAATTTCTGCGCGCGCCCCTTTGTAACCTCACGCCCCTGCCACGTGCCTAGCTTGTCTTTAGGTTAATCCGCCAAAGTTATAATAAAGGCATATTATAATATATTTATTTATTTATATAAGGTACACCTGCAGTACCAGTACACAAACGCAACATTAAAAATAAACAGTGTAAACATAGGTTCTTGTAATATGTACCATAATAGGTGACACAGTATTTTAAAAAATAATGAACACGATAACATCAATGAATTGATGTGAACACTATCAACCACGATCATTCAAACCAAACAAAAAAAAACTTGTTTGCATCTTTTCAGTTCATTTATTAATTTTACAATTTTCACGCAGTCGGGTTTTTTGTTTTTATTATTACAAGCTTTTATTTAGTTTGCACTATATGTTTATGTTCGGGCGAAATCTTGCAACTCAATTTTGAAGCACTTGCTGCCATTGGATTTTGCTGAAATTTGATACACTTGTGTAACCACGATGACAATGCAATATTATGGTACCAAGGAGCTGGTCTGATTATGGAGCCGGAAGGTGGCCATAGGAACTCCATAAATATTGATATTTTACTGATATTTTATTGTCTCGCGACCGTTTTGTCTCGGAGTTATTATTTTTTATTATAATGATTGTTTTTATTGATTTTATGCTAGGTATGTACCCATACTTTCGAACACAATGTATGTTGTTTACGAAATAAATTAATTGAATTGAATACACATCACAACCTAGTCGTGTTTGGGCTCATTGGATTTGTCTTAACAAAATCTTCATATCTTCACAGTCATACGTGATGTCCAGGGTCTCATGATGGAGCCGGAAGGTGTCCATAGGAACTCCTTAAATACACACCACAACCTGTCGTGTTTGGGCTCGTTGGATTTGTCTTAACAAGATCTTTAGTCATACGTGACGTCCAATGTCTCATGATGGAGCCGGAAGGTGTCTATAGGAACTCCTTAAATACACACCACAACCTAGTTGTGTTTGGGCTCGTTGGATTTGTCTTACCAAGGATATTCCACTCCACGGCTTTAAAAGCTTGTTTAAAAAGGATTTTTAATTATTTTTTTTATTTTTTTATAGTAGCATTGACATGTGGTACGAAGCTAAGTTTCGATTCCAAGATCACACCAAGATCCCTGATCTCTTTTAGCTCAGTAAGAGTTGCACCTTGAAGCCAATGGAGTGATTTTTTTGGAAGAAAGAAAGAAAGAAAGTAATTATTATTATTATTTGGTGTATTTAATATGAAAACATTTTTTGGAGTTCATTATCATACCATTGACATTACACCATCTTCCAACACTATTTTTCCTGCATCTCCCATCTTGTGAAGTCAAAGACAAAAACAAAACAGATGATCTTCGGTCCCTTTTCAATAAAAAATGATAGAAAGTGACAGGACTAATTTTAAGTTTAGTTTAGTTGGGCGTATGCGGAATCGACACCATTGTCTTAATATTGTTTTGAGACTATCTACAAAACTAATTCGTGCTCTAAAAATTTTTTAGTAGAATTCGAATAGGGTTTTTCAGAAAGAAGATAAGATACCACTCTTAACTCCATCTACAGACGAACTCACTCTCTCTTTGAAGGCACTCTTATTGCTGACTATAAGTTTGTGCCCACTTTTACTAAACTGTATATAATAAGCGTTCTAGGAGATATCTTGAGGGATGAAATGCTCTTAAGGTAAACAGTCGAACTAAATTCTACAAGATAAGGTATAACCCTTATTTAGGTAAAGATGTGCTCCTTGGGCCTACTTATGTTTATTATTAATTTATTGACCGAGCGAGCGAAGCGTCTCTGTTTCAGCTTGGCCAAATTTGCTTTTGTATGTCCATACATAAACAGATGGCTGTTTATAAGTTTCTACAGGTCGCGTTTCTCAACCGATTCTCGTGAAATTTTGTGAGCAGGTTCGATAAATTAATTGAATTTTTTGTCCAGTCAGTATTTGGAAATTATAAAAAATGACGGAGTTATGGGGGTTGCCAGCTCAAGGTCTACCGGTGAGGCTGTTTTCCTCTTGAAACTTTAAAAGATCACTGTAAATTCGTTTTTAAACCGAATCTGTTTTTTTTTCTTCGCGAATCGTCTGATATTAAACTATATTTTAAAAAAAAAAAACATAAAATATGGTAAATTTAGGAACAGTCCGATACCCTATTGTATTTATCTAATACTTTACAACGGCTGCTATTTATGTATCCGGAACTGGCCACTTACATAAACAATATTTAAAAAGAAATTATAACATTTAAAAATAGAACTCTTTGGCTGCTGTAAAATAAAGTTTGTTTCATTCATCTGTCAACTGTTTTTACATTGTGGTGCCATTTTTAAAATTCATTGTCTATCATCACCATGGATTTGACTCGTGAAAACTTTCGTGCTATGATTTATTACGACTTTCGGCGTGGATTAACTCAAAAACAGTGCATGGATCAACTTTTGTCGACTTTTGGGGAGGAAGCCCCATCGAATACCACTGTGTATCACTGGTTCAGTGAGTTTAATCGTGGTCGTCATATGCTTGCGGACGAATTGTAAAGAAGATCGTGCTAAATCGGCTGTTGTACCACAAAATATTGATGCTGTGCGCGAACTAATAATGCAAGACCGTCATGTTACATATCGCGAGATAGAGGCATTTCTGGGCATTAGTATGACGAGTATTTATAAAATATTACACGAACTTTTGGCTGTAAAAAAAATTTGTTCTCGTTGGATCCCGCACAACTTAACAGTTGAACAAAAACAGGCTCGTGTTGATTGGTGCAAAAAAATGATAGAAAAATACAAATGTGGTACATCAAAAGCTGTTCATAATATCTACACAGGAGACGAATCTTGGATATATGCGTATGATCCCGAAACTAAACAGCAGTCAACGGTTTGGGTGTTCCAAAATGAGCCAAACCCAACTAAAGTTGTTCGTGCAAAAAGCACTTTGAAGCAAATGGTTGCCTGCTTTTTTGGTATTAGTGAACATGTGGCTACAGTACCACTAGAGAATCGTAAAACGGTTAATTCTGAATGGTATACACATGAAGTCTTTGGAGAAATACGCAAGAACAATCGACAATGAAGAATAATCCTTCACCACGATAACGCCAGCTGTCACACCTCGGCCGCAACAACGGAGTATTTAAATAGTCAAATGATCGAATTGACGGGTCATCCGCCGTACAGTCCCGACTTGGCACCCAACGACTTATATTTATTCCCAAGCGTGAAGAACAAATTACGTGGACACAGATTTTCGACCCGAAAAAAAAAAAAATTAAAATCTATTTATTTCAAAAGAAAACATATAGGGTACATAGGAAACTCAGCGCTCAAGAAGCCGTTGATGCTTTCAAAATGCACGTTTTGGAGATACCCGATACAGAATGGAAAAAATGCTACGAAAGTTGGTTTCAACGTATGAAAAAATGCATCGATCATCACGGGGAATATTTTGAAAAGCAATAAAAGTATATTTGGTTATAGATGTTTGTTATTTTTTGTTATTCCGGATACATAAATAGCAGCCCTCGTAATAGACTTTACAAGAATGTCTGCCTCGGGCAGACATTGCAGTTGGGTAGAGACAACTTCGAGCGTGAAATCGCAAGAAGAGTACAGTTGGGCTGGGCAGCATTTGGGAAACTGCGTCATATCTTCTCGTCGCCACTACCGCAATGCCTACTGAAAAAAATGTTTTTTTACTACAAACATTAAACTGAAAAACATTAAAAGCAAAGCGGTCTTCAGTAAGACTAACTTGTCATAAATAGTAACAACGAATGTTTTAAAAACAGCAAAATACAAAACAGTAACTTGAACTGAAAGAACATTACTTTTTACTGAAATCACAATAATAGAAATCAATCGCAACCATTACTTTATTAACAGTTAGTTTTAATGGTTACAATCGTATCGCGAAATGAACAATCAGAACAACAGGTATAATCGATAGTCCGGAGCTCCTAAGTATGATTAAGCTAATTACTCCTACCCGCAGCAGATTTCGAAGTCCTACCTTACTATTCAGACCGTTTAACCGCACCCATTACAGAAAGAATAGTTTTCTTCCCCGAAGCATAAAGCAGTTCAACAAGCTCAATCAGGATGATCAGATCGATTTGTTTACCAGCAGTGTTCGTAGCGTCAAAAGTACAATGTTGCGACTTTCCCTTTAGGCTTAAGTTATTTGTAAGCTTGGGCTTCTAACTCGTACTGTGTCGTATTGATACTATTTAGTTATTTATATATTTTTTTAATTGCAGTGCTGTTAGGAGTCCAACTATTTTCGGCACATATGTGGAAGTTTGTTATTGGCATTTAGTGTTGTAATTTTTTTTGTTCAAATTGTAAAAATTTTTGCTGTTAACTTCCTAAATAAAATAAAATAAAATAAATAAATAAAACAAGACAGTAAAATAAGACCGTTTTTCCCCCGAAGGGAACAAAAACGGATATTTTGGGTCTAGCCAAGGCTTGACCCATTGAGATTACACTTCCATATTTTGTTAATGAATAGCACGTTTTCTAGTTCGTTTCACAGTAAAAGCGCTCCTATAGCGCGCCGCCTTGCCTCTAGGAACGAGGGGCGGGGCGGCTGCGGCGCGGGGCGCGGTCCGCATGGCCGGTGAGTGCGTCCGCGTTCGTCAGTACAGTCTCAACAAGAAAGGGGGCGGCTAGGCCTTAAACTTGGGTCAAGCCTTGGCTAGACCCAAAATATCCGTTTTTGTTCCCTTCGGGGGAAAAACGGTCTTATTTTAGGTCTGAGCCTACGGCTTGACCCATTGAGACTTGTTTGGTTTCTGCCGGCCATAGAAGCGTACTGTGAAAACTAGAGTTACCTATTTTTTCTAAGATGGTTTCAAGTTACAAATAACAAATCATAAAATATAATCAAAAGAAACATTTATTAAAAATTAAAAAAAAAAAACAAATGACACCTGTCCTGGTAACAAAACATAGAAGAAGTAAAACTGAAATTACCTCAAAGTATTCAGCAATAATACTCATTAACAGAGAAACAAAAATAAAAAATCTTAATATTTTCACATAATTATCATGAGATCTAATAATTAACGTTATTTATCCACGTAAATCAATCTTATAATTAGTGTTGGTAAAACAATCAGTACTTATAAAAAGGATTCATACAAGTAAGTAAACTGTTAACATTCCTTAAAACTAGTTAAGATAATCAGTCTAAATGCTTATAAAGCTTTAAAGGAATCATTCAAGACATCAGTCCTTTGATTTGAATCTACATTAACACGACTAATCTCCTTAAAATAATGCTTGAAAAAAGTGGCTTTACTTCGCCAATTTCCTTTGCTTAAGACCTCATCTAGTGGAAGGGAACTGAAATTTTTTGATGCCACTGCTGAACGTATACTCCCTGGCGATGCATCAATCCCAACAATCTCAAAAACCGTTCGTACCCAGCCCGCAATAACACTACGGGATGCAGCTTTTACTATGCCTCTGGTAGTTATAAATAAGTTTGTTAGATTATTACTCGCTGATCTACGATTTTCAGAAAATAAAATAAGTTTGGAGGTCCAGAAAGGAATGTCCAAGTTTTTAATTTGACCGGATTTAAGTTCCCAACCTGACTGCCTGAATTGTGTTGAGTCCGTCTTGGACCCAAATCTGGGCCAGAATATTAAAGAGTTTTCGGTAGTAATCATATCTTCTGAACCAGTGTGCAAAAGAGTTAAGTCATGAATTCGACGCCCAGAGCTTAGAAGCAATAGCAAAGCAACATGTCTTGATAATTGGAAAAAACTATTTTCTTGAGGTGGATTATCTAAAAGCCATTTAATTACAACCGAAACATCCCATATACATTTTTTAACAATAGGAGGTTTTGCCAGTTCGATACCTTTAATTATTCGAGATACCAAGGGGTGTGATCCCAGGCTATTTAACATCAAAGGATTTGAAAAAGTACAAACAACTGACTTGTGGACCTTAATAGTTCTCGCAGCTAGATTCAGATCTTTATGCAAATAACACAGAAAAAGAGATAGTTGCGAGGCCGAAGGATTAGAGTGGCATACCGAATTCAAGTTACACCAGCGCAACCAACGCTTCCAAGCTGCCTTATAGGAGTTTAAGGTCGATTTTCTCCAGGAGCTTTCCAATAACGCAATATTATCTGGTGACCAATCCTTAATTAGATAGCTCCACCCCGAATTCTCCATGCCTCCAATTTTAACTTGTTTACCTCGGTTGGAGGAGCCATTGTTGACAAGTCTCTTAGATGGTGTTGCAGGTTGCGAATTTGATACGGAGGGGCCGTGGCCCTCTGCCGTAAGTCCACTCTCCAAAATGATTTCTCCCACTTGGGTGCGATTACTATGTACGTCCCGACTGCACTGTTCAAGTGTTGCAATATCTGCGGGATTAGCGCTGGTGGTGGGAATACCCATGCTAATCGGAAAGTCCACCTTCGACTGAATGCGTTCGTAAAAACTGCTTTCCTGTCCTTCGGATCTTGACTGACATATAGTGGTACTACAGCTGACATTTCGGTCGCAAACAAATCTATTTCCGGTGTGCCCCATCGCTGGAAGATCTTTCGGGTGACAGCTGGAGACAGATTCCACTCTGCGATTCGTTTCCTGCGGGAGAGGCTGTCGGCAGTTAAGTTGTAGCGACCGGGAATGAACTGTGGTTGAATAATTACGTGCGCTTGGTGGCATAAGTTCAACACGCTTTTTGTCATTTTTAATAGAATTGCCGACTTCGTCCCGCCTTGCCTTCTTATATGGGAGATGACGGTCCGGTTGTCGGACTGCAACACTATGGTCTGGCCTCTCAACCTCTCTATGTTTATTCTTATGGATTCGCATACCGCATATAGTTCCTTTACATTTATATGCCACAGTCTCTGTGCTGCATTCCAGGGTATTGACATCACTTCGCCATTGAGTTCTGCTCCCCATCCCCAATCGGACGCGTCGGTCGAAAGGAAAGCAGTTGGATTTTGGGTGAAGATCGGAGAGCTCTTGCATACATTTGCTAACCACCAGTTCACGTCGCGAAAAACCGTCGCGGGGACAGCGAGATTTTGATCTGGTTGAAGTAAGTTTAGTCTGTTCACTGCTCTTTGCATGAGGCGGCAATTCAATAGCCCCAAGGGCACCACAAAGGCGGCGAACACAAGCAGACCCAGTAACGACTTTGCTTTTCTCCAAGACCAGTAACGCGTTATTTGAACCTGATGTAGAGCTTCTTGTATCTTTTGAACCTTTTTTGTACTGATGCATTTGTTGTTTTTCTCTGTGTCCCAAATAATGCCGAGAAATTCTAGCTTTTGCGTTGGTACCAAAATTGATTTTTTCCGGTTTATTATCCAACCTAACTTGGTCAAGATATTGGTCGTCAGTTTTATCTGATCTTCTAGAATCTTCAGATTTTGCCCCGCCAGTAAAAAATCGTCTAAATATACGATTACTCGAACCCCTTTCGATCTTAAGAGGCCTGCCACCCAATTTGTCAGACGAGCAAAAATTACCGGAGCAACAGCCAGACCGAATGGCAGAGCGGTCATCTGGTAACATTGACTGTCGTAGGACAACGCCAGGAACCTTCTGTGAGCTGGTTTTATAGGGACATGTAGGTAGGCACTTGATAAATCTATTTTTGCTAAGAAGTCGTTGCGCTGTAGGAACTTTGGTACTTTTTGGTGATTTACTAGACGAAAAGGTTTTGGATCCATGAAACGGTTCAGTGGTTTTAGGTTGAGCACAGGTCTCTGACCGCCATCTGATTTTGGAACAAGAAAGAGGCGTGACAGGAATATTGAATCTTCGTCGCAACTTTCTAACGCCCCCATTTGTAGGAGTTTCATCAATTCGACCTGCATTGCTCGAGATTTTGTAGTTTCCAGTCGTTTCAGATTTTTTTCTGATTTTGACATCAATGGGGGTTTTCTTTTGAAAGGAATCGCGAGGCCCTCTAAAATATTTTTTATATAATTCGGGGCATTGTAACTCTCCCATTTCTTGACAAAATATTTTAGACGTCCCGCTAGTTGATTTTTCCCGATATAGTCAATAGGGTTTTGATGATGGCCTCCTAGCCGAAGGCGTGGATTTCCCATGCCCCCCCCCTGTTTTTCTATTGTTTGGCTTTGCTTCGTTTGGTTTTCGGTAACCCTTATTGACCGATGATGATGTTGATGAATGTTGAACCTTCTTTTTCTTGGACTGCTGATGTCGGCTTTGAAATGTTGAAGACTCTCGGTACTCATGACGCTTGAAGTTGTTGTCGGTTGAACCCTTGGACGCCGGAAAAAATTTGTAAAAACCGCCATGCTTCTGCAACGTCTCTGACAAAGCATTCTCCTCAAAGAGATGGGTAGAAGAAGGGGGGACTTTATGTAGCAAGCCGTGCATAAATTTTGACGGTGGTTTATATAGAGAACGTCTAAACTCTATTAATTCAGCGCGACGTCCACAAACGTATTGAAGTACATCGTCGCTAGACTTTCTATATGTCGTTTCTAAACCCGTGACGTGCTTCTTAATTGCTAGATTTAGAGCCTCCGATTTTATTTCGTTTGCCACGTTAGAAAGAGCTTCCTTCAATTGCTTTCTTTCTAACAGTAGAGCATGTGTTAAAACACCCAATGTCTGGTCAAACTTTAAGACCTGTTCGTATGGGACCCAATTTGGAGTCTTTCCGGCCAACTGGGAATTAGTTGATAGAGAAGTAAAAGCCGGGCTTGCTTGAAGTTTTTTATTCACTTCGATGAAACGAATGCTAGCCCAACTTTGTTGGCCAAATTTTTGACAATACATGGCCTGTTCTAACATATCGGCAGGGGCAGGCATAATTTTAGGATCAGCTTCCTTAATCCGTGGATCAAATTCAAAAAGGTCAGCGGAGCTCCCAGGTAGATCTAAATCCATATTTGGAGCCTGGAATGCCGAGGATGCTCGATCGTCGTTCTCCTTTTCTTCTTCAAATGACGGTAAATTCTCATCCGCCGAAATTGATACTTCGTCTTCATAAAGCCTAATACTGCTTCGTGAAGTGCTACAAGTTTGGCTACTTAGTAACTGATTCACCATTTCTTGAAGGGATCTGGTCTGTTCTTTTAGTACTTCGATCTCTTTGTTAGAATCAGTTCTTTTTCTTTTGTTTTCAGAATACTGAGATGACTGTGAAGACGGTCTTTTCCTTTTTTTCTTGTTAGATATCAAACATTCCGTTTCTTCTCTTGATAGAAAGGTGTCTCTAATGTCGCTTATAGCCGCCAAGAATAACTCTAAGCCCGAAGCGGAGCCATGAATTCTTGATGCCAGCGATTTAGGGCTGATAATCAAAGCCCTACAGATAGGCCATTCCAAAAGTGTTAACTTCAAGTTCTTGAACGTCTTCTCCGATACTGAGGTAGCCTCCGGGTCGAAAGCTTTCACTACAGACAGTGTCGGAATGGCAAATCTTAGTTTGTTAAAGATTTTAGGGTCTATTTTATTGCCAAACAAGTCATTTTTTGTTAAATTAATGACATTCCAATCACGCCATGTAGATGGATAGACTTGATCGATGACCTCGATGAGACGATCTAATACTTCTCTTTCGCCTGCTATCTGCATTTGGGCAAGCTCTCCTAGGGTTGTGAAGGCCCTTGGCAGCGCCATTTTTCATTCTGTAAGGAAAAAATAAAATTCCCATGAGCTTCACAACGAGTGCCCGACGGGTCACCAACACGTCATGATTGGGCAGTCGGCTGAACCTGGTCCGACGGCTCAAGATTTTGAGCCAACGGCTGCTTAAAATAGGCCGACGGGCCGTTTTAGCGAGCCGTCCGCTGCTTAAAATCGACCGACGGGTCGTTTTAGCGAGCCGACCCCTATTCGGGTCAATTGCTTGGGCCGTCGGACCGCAAGACAAATAAAATCACGTTATTGTGATAATAATTAAGTGGTAAAACCACAAAGGACTACCATGGGTGAGTCCAAAGAAAAGGTAAGTAAGAGAAAGAATTTCTATACCTATTTATCTAAGAATTATTAAAAATACACACCAATGATAAATTTTGTAACCATCTGAGAAATAATAAAGGTAACTCACCTTAGATATCGAGATCCTCCAATTCACAACAACCGATAACGATCTCTCGAACAGTCTCACTGTTAATTGAAACACGTGCAGTTCACTCAACAAAATACAGCGTACTGACGAACGCGGACGCACTCACCGGCCATGCGGACCGCGCCCCGCGCCGCAGCCGCCCCGCCCCTCGTTCCTAGAGGCAAGGCGGCGCGCTATAGGAGCGCTTTTACTGTGAAACGAACTAGAAAACGTGCTATTCATTAACAAAATATGGAAGTGTAATCTCAATGGGTCAAGCCGTAGGCTCAGACCTAAAATGAACTACTTAACACAGTAAGATTTACCGATATAATTATCAAAAAATAAATTTTACGTGGTAGTGACAACTACTGCTTGAAACAGTACCTATAATCAAATGATTGAAACAGTTAATTTTAATGGTAGCATAATAGAACTTACTGACCACGATATTTCAAAACTTCGTTGTTCGAACGTTCAAGTGAACGAAACAATTAGTTTAATTTACTACAAACATTAAACTGAAAAACATTAAAAAGTAAAGCGGGTTTCAGTAAGACTAACTAGTCATAAAAAATAAATTTAAAATTTAAAAACCCCCGAAGCAAAAAAAAGGAAACAATTAAAAAGTCAAAAATAATACCTATCGTTGAGCTATCAAATTCGATTGAGTAACACCATTTTATTATAGAAATTGATAGAGGCCACGATACGGTTTGCTCGTTGAAATGGCGCTATTATGTCGCGTCGAGGTACCGCAGGCCCTTCATTTGATTAACAATCTATTAATTTGATAGCATATCCGACCAACTTGCTTTGATACGATATATTTATTTAAACTTAGCGGTACCCTGACGTTGTCACGCTATAATGTCTTATAGCGCCATTTCAACGAGCAAACCCGTCCCGTCTATCAATTTCTATAATAATAATTATAAAGTAAAAAATATTTTTTAACAACACGTTTTTACGCACTAAAAAGTATAAAATAATTTTTATTGAGATTTTTATTGGTGTAGTACTCTTGTAGGACTTAAAACGAAAAACGTGGGATGCATGGAATAGATATCCTGAATTTTTAATTTCATGCCCAAGTTGTAAACAAAGGTATGGCCGTTGTAGAAAAATTAGTGCAATTTTAAAGATTACGATTATTGAGAAGAAAGATTGTTAAAATTTATTTTCATCTCTGTTATAAAACTTCATTAACAACCAAACATAATGACTCAGATAAATTTGTAAAAAGCTGCAACATACATTTTGTTTAAAGGAAATAAGTTTTTCTCGTGCAAAATAAAAAATGAACTTGCAAAACCAAAGAAGTTCATAACATTTTTTTTTTAGCTATTTATGAAGCCAAAGCAAAAAAAAATCCACGCACGTTGGTCTATGCCATTGTTTTGCTGTAATGGCTGTCATTGTCAATTCGGCGGCTTCTGTCTGATGTCTCGAATGCGATTTGTTCCGTGCTAGCGTTGATTTTTTGTTTTCCGTTTGGTTTGTTGGTGGTTTTTCTGTTACGTTTGCGTTTGTTTTTTCTTGTTAAGTTTGCATTGTTATAAATTTGTTATCATTGGTTCAGTGTGAACAAAAACATTATGGAACCTACTCCAGGTTCTTCAACTATGGAACCTGTCCCAGGTCCCTCAACTATGGAACCTGTCCCAGGTCCCTCAACTGCGAGGGACACGATTAATTCGCGTCTTGGAGTTAGAAGACCATCGACTTCGCAACACACGCCTCCTTCACCACCTAAAAAACGACCGCGAACTTCCATAACTGCTGCTGAAAAAGTTATGATCATGAATGTTTATAAGCATACGTATGAGACGTGGCCAAAGGATAAGTACTGGTCGCTTAACGAATGTGCAAATAAAACAGCTTCAATTTTGGGGATTGGAGAAAGAACTGTCCGAAAGATAATCAAAGAGAATATCATTTTCTTTCACCGCAAAAACGAGGACCGAAACTTAACTTTAAAGACAAATATGACGAATTTATTTTTGCTGCAATAAGGCGAAAAGTGCACCAATTTTTCTTCAGAAATGAGCCCCCTACTATAGCCAAGGTGAGAGTTTCAATGATCTGCTTAAAAATTGACTGATTACCGAAACTAACTATACATTCTATGACAGTTTGCTGTATCATTCTTTAGGCGTTATTATTAGTAATCAGGTGTTATAGGTATATGTACAATTATATTATTCTTTCATTTATCATTTATTCATTTATTTGCAATCATGTATATAAATTGTAGGTATTAAATATAATAGTAAGTGGCATACATGAACCCTGTAAGGGTGTTGCAAAATTATTATTTTCTTAACTTTGCAACACCCTTAACCCTGTAAGGGTGTTACTTTCAGGTTCTACAAGTTGTCAATGATGATCACGAGCTGCCTAATTTTTCATGGAGTACCATGAGGAAGATACTAAAAGAGCTGAATTTTAAATACACAAGAAGAAGTCGTCAAAGCTGCTTGATTGACCGGCAAGATATAATACTCTAGCGAAAACGATACTTGATTTCTATCAAACAGTATCGCAGCGAAGGAAGATTTATATACTTATTACCAAGACGAGACTTGGCTAAATGAAGGTACTTATACAACAATTTTCAAAGTATTCCATAGTTGATGATGATGATGATGTAATCCTGCCGTGTTTGAGATGTCCCCACATATTTACTATTATTCCATATTTATAGTAATTTAATCTAATCTTTGTCAAATAATAATTATTTTTCTAAAATCAAGTCACTAAAAACAAAGTGAACTATCACAAATAATATTAATTATTTTTTAAATTATGTTTGTTTTACAATTACAGGTCATACCTTAAATAAAGTATGGGTTGACAGAAATGTGGAGTCGTCAAGGCAGGCTTTTCTTGAAGGGCTTACTACAGGGCTCAAAGCTCCTTCTGGAAAGGGAAGGCGGCTTATTATGAGCCATATTGGCAGCGAAGAAGGTTTTGTTGAAAACGGACTGCTGATGTTTGAATCAAAAACAAATAGCCAAGATTACCACCAGGAAATGAATTCAGATCATTATGAGGAGTGGTTGAGAGGTATTTTACCTAAATTAAAACCAAATTCCGTGTTGGTTATCGATAACGCACCATATCATTCTCGGAAAGTGGAGTTGTGCCCGACCAGCTCATGGCGGAAAGCAGCTATCCAAGAATGGTTACAGTCTAAAAATATAAACTATGAACCGACAATGATCAGAGAGCACAATTGCTGGAAATTGTAAACAGAGAAAAACATTTGTATCAAAAGCAAGTGGTAGACGAGTTGGCAGCTGAATATGGTGTCACCATCCTCCGACTGCCCCCTTACCATTGTGAATTGAACCCTATAGAAATGATCTGGGCACAGGTAAAGGGGCACGTCGGAAGGAACAATAAGACATTCAAGATGGCAGATATAAAAACCCTATTGGACGAGGGGTTACAAAATGTGACGCCGCAAAAGTGGAGTGACTGCATTACCCACACAATAAAAGTTGAGGATAAAATGTGCAAACTCGATCACCTGATTGATGACGTAGTAAAACAATTTATAATAAATGTAACAGACGAATCTGAAGAAAGTTTATCAGATTCAGAATAAAATTGTTGTTTTTATTTTTCATCCTCATCAATACACTATACGTACAGGTTATTTTGAAACCATTTGGCATATTTAAATGTAGTATTTAGATTAGACCGCCATTTACAACAACTTTTCCCAAGGAACATAGGTCGAAAGTCAATTTTTGGACCTTCCTTAATGGTGTTAGCGACTTTTGTATGAAAAGTCCCGTCGATATGTCGATGACGCTGATGTTGACAGCTCTATAGGCAGGGTTCAAACCCCGCTACGGGCAAACATTTGTGTGATATGAAGAAACTCTTGTCTTATTTCTAAAAAAAATACAACAAAAAATATTTTTGATAACTGGAATGTCTAACAGTGAAGTTTCTTTGTTTACAACTTTGGAATGAAATAAAAAACCCACGCCGTATGTTAAAATATATTAGAATAAAAAGGATTAAATAACATTTTTGGAAATCCCCCGACCAGAGTCAAATAAGATAAGAAATATAAAATAAAGAAATCTATAAATAGAGTGATTTCTCACGAAATCTGCCACACAAACAACTAATTATGACCTTTCTTAGTCCTTACGTTTACGTACCTACTTACCTTTTGCTTTCTCGTAGAGATAGACACGGCAATAATATTTATTAATTTAGGTACTATTACATACTCATCTATCTAATAATATGATACAAATCCAATAAAACACGTCGAGGTCTGCCATTCCCTGCTCTGACATTAATAAATTTTATATAAATATCGTGAGTTTTACTTATTCAGAATCTACATTATATTTAGTTTTTGAGTAATATAAATAAGTAGTTATAATATTTAAACTGAAATTTCGAACAAAGAGAGCGATGATGGCAGCCCCCGACGTGTTTTATTGGATTTGTATCATATTATTAGATAGATGAGTATGTAATAGTACCTAAATTAATAAATATTATTGCCGTGTCTATCTCTACGAGAAAGCAAAAGGTAAGTAGGTACGTAAACGTAAGGACTAAGAAAGGTCATAATTAGTTGTTTGTGTGGCAGATTTCGTGAGAAATCACTCTTTTTATAGATTTCTTTATTTTATATTTCTTATCTTATTTGACTCTGGTCGGGGGATTTCCAAAAATGTTATTTAATCCTTTTTATTCTAATATATTTTAACATACGGCGTGGGTTTTTTAAAATTTTCAATTTTGTTTTTATTTTAAACTTTTTGGAAAGTACGTTACTTTTGTTTGTTATCACTTAGCACACTAAAACATATCATTAAAAATGACGACATTTTGTTTTCTTTGTGTTTCGATATTGTATATTATGCTAGTAATTAAACATACATCTAGTTCGCCACGGTACGCGTGCGAAGCGGTCGTGCGTATGCAGTTAGTTTCGTGCATTATTTCGCCGGGCGCACAGTGGTCTATTTCTCAATTTGGGTTGTCTATGATGATTCATTTTTGTGATGGATAGTACACCGGATATGACTCAAGATGATCGTGGTCTAAGAACTCCTAGTCCATCTGTTTATTGGAAGGCTGTGAGAGATAAAAGAGAAATGGAGGATACAACGAAGAGAGAAAATATAGATATGGAGGCAGAAAGTGTAAACTTTAAAAGAGATAGAGATGTTGATAGTAATGAAGAAGTTGATGATACGCAAAATGAAAATGAGAAAAAGAAGATTAAAATAAATATTTCCTCGAATAATTATATAGAAATGAAGGATATGTCTCATGATAGACAGAACAAGATTGATGAAGATAAGAAGATAGAAGTCTATGTTTCTTGTAAAGACCAATTCCCTAAACAATTCGCCTTAGCGCGCCTGTTCAAAGAACTTGGGATCATAGAGGTTTCAAGAATCAAATATTTGTCGCCATACAAAATTAGAGTTGATTTCGAAAATGAGACATGTATGCAACAAATGCTATCTAGTGCGACGTTGATAGGTAAAGGTTGGAAGTTCCAGGAAGCTTTTCAGGTCATGTATACCTACGGATTAATCAAAAATGTTGATATGGATTTAACAGAAGACGAAATTGTTAAAAGGATTAGAAGCGATGAGCGTGCGGATTTATCGTCTGCAACGCGATTAAAACGTAGAGATACTGATGGAAGTTGGATACCTTGTGAGACTGTTAAACTTTGTTTCAGAGGGTCCTTTTTGCCGCCCTATGTCTTAATTGATAATTTGCGGGTAAGAGTGGAGCCTTATGTATTTCCAGTCACTCAATGTTCTAGATGTTGGCAATTCGGGCACTCAAAATCTAGATGTCCTTCTGAGAAAGTTGTCTGTCCTAAATGCAGTGGAAATCATGACAATTGTCCTACACGAGTGTTTGTGTGTGTAAATTGTCATGGTGATCATATAGCTCTAGACCGGAACTGCCCTGCATATGTGAAAGAGAAAAAGATTCGAAGTATTATGTCTGAATTTAATTGCACATATCGAAGAGCTCGCTCCATGTATGTGTCAGACTCTCCAAATTATCCGAATCGTCAGAGGGAGTCTTCTCACGTTCCTATGTCAGAGGTTACCGGACCACAATTTTTCGATTGCTCTTTTGAGGTGGAAGAAGTTGAAGAAGAAAAGGGGGAGAAAAATTTGACGGACCATGTTTTACCTACTCGTAATTATGCTAGAGCTGTAAAGGCCAAAGCCGAAGTTCATCAGCCTAAAAAACCAAGAAAACTTATCTCACGACAAAACCCTGTATCAGCCCAAGAAGTTTACTCGTCTTCACTGGATGACATTTCAATGGTTTTTTCTGGAAAGATAGGCGAAAGTTTGGAAAGAAGGAGGGATGAAAGGAAAAAAGAAGAAAGCAAAGATGAAGATCAAGGAAGGGACGTTACTTTTGCAGAATTGCTTTTTAGGTTAAAAAAAGTAATGTTTAAGGAAAATTTATCTTTTCAGCAGAAATGTGCTCAAATTTTTAAGTATTGTTTTGAGTGGATAATTTTAGTAGTAGTGGAAAATTTCTCGGAGTGGCCTCTTTTAAAAATACTTTTAAATTATTTTGATGGATAAGAAAAGCAATTATTATAATTTAAATATTATACATTGGAATGCTCAAAGTTTGAGACCAAAATTAATTAGTTTCGAAAACATATTGTTACAAGAAAAGGTTCACATCGCTGCCATATCCGAGACATGGTTAGAGCCTGACAGTTACTTGAAAGTTACTGATTATGACATTTACCGCCGTGATCGCGATGATTCTTATGGTGGATTAGCTTTCTTTGTGCACAAATCAGTTCAAGTCAAGGAATATAATATAGAAGGTATAGAAATAATTCATATTAAGATTCTGAATTGTTCTGATCTTATTAATATTATTTCAATATATTGCGCCCCTTCTGTGTGTACAGATACGATAGATTGGGAGAATTTGTTTTCTGTTGTGGATACTAAGACCTTGTTAATTGGTGATTTTAATGGTCATCATACAAACTGGTCTAATAAAATTGATCGTAGAGGCTCTCAAATACTAGATGCTTTACAGGATAGTAAATTTGTAACTCTTAATGATGGTACCCCTACCCGAATAAAATTAGTTAATGGTGTGTTACAGCAATCTACTCCCGATATTTCCTTGTCATCGTCGGATATTGCATTAAAAGTAAACTATAAAGTATTAAATGAGATGTTAGGGAGTGACCATCGGATGGTCAAATTATCTTTTGAACATAGTCCTGTAGTATCACCAGATTTTATTTTTAAAAGAAATTTCAAAAATGCGGATTGGAATAATTTCTCTCAAACTTAAACGGATTTATTTAATAATTATTTATTTACTGGTGATCTACAACGCGATTATGACGTTTTCATTGATTATATAAACATTGCATCTGAGCTTTCAATTCCTTTAATTAAAATACCTCAGGGACCTGTCATCAAATTTACTCCGAGATCATATTGGAACTCCACCTTATCTAAATCAGTAGCTGAGCGGCTACTAGCACTTGCGCAATTTCGGATAAACCCTATTCCGCGGTATTGCGATGTTCTCAAAGAAAAAACGAACGAGTCGCATAAAGTAATTAAAAAGGCGAAGATTGATAGTTTTCATCGTTTTTGTTCCAGTTTAGATCATACAATATCTCCAGCTGATTTATGGAATAAAATGAAATGGATTAAGGGATATAGGCAGGCTAGGCGTCGTCAGGTGGATAGAGATTTAGCGGAGTCTCTTTTGCAAAGCCTCACTCCAGATTTTGTATCTTCACAAAGTCCTTCTTTTAGTTCTTCAAATAATAATTTAGAAACTCCTATTTCAGAAACTGAGCTGAATAACTGTATTCCCAATAAAAATACAGCTCCAGGTAAGGATGGAATCACATATGAAATGATAAGACACCTTCCCATGTGTGCTAAACAAGTCATGCTTCAATTATTTAACAAGTTTTTTGAGAGTAGTTTTATCCCCGAACAATGGAGAGATATAGATGTTATACCGATTCCGAAACCCGGACGTGAACCAGCAAATGTATCTTCCCTTAGGCCGATTTCTATGATGTCCTGTATTTGTAAAATATTTCACAACATCTTGAATAAAAGATTGGAGTGGTTTTGTGAAAGTAAAAATATTTTCTCTAATAGGACTACCGGTTTTAGAAAATCTCACTCTTGTTTGGAAAATTTATGTTCATTAATTACTTCTGAAATATCCCTTAAAACCGCCGGGAAAAGGGAATGGGCAATTAAACAACTATCTCAATGGTAGGCCATTTATTGACTGACTACGTAGGGTAGCACGGTCCGCTAAATAACAAATTACCCACATTACATCTCCTCCACCATTAATTAAAAAAAACTAAACATTTAAATTTCCGCATAACATTTTCCTCCACCAAAAATAAAATGAAATAAAGTCAACTGCAATCTCAGTCCATAACAAAAAATACAGAAGTGCTCCATTAAAAAAAATAGAAATATAAACTTATTTTAAAGACCTGGCAATACATTGAATGTACACAATAATAATATGATAGTGTTGATAGCGTACACATGATCTAGGTAGGTACCTTTTTAAATAATATTTCGTTAAAAAGTATAATTTGAGTAATGTAGGCTAATCAAAATTAAAAATAGCATTCCTTTAATGCTGGTAACTAGCAATTAATTAATCGTTCTTACTACTAAAACAATATAAACTTACTAAAACAATATAACTTATATGAATATACCTAAACACTGTTTAAGACCACGTTAAAAAACTGTCATTTACAACAAAAACAGTTTAAAGAAAAATAAACACTTGTTCAACACATTTTTTTTTTCTATTATTTTTGTAATAAAAGCTATATTATTTGCCTATGCCTAATCACATAATACAAATATATATGTTTTAATTCTCAATTAGACGCTTGGGAGGAACGACAATGCGGCCTGACCGAGTGCGTGTGACACCAGACGCCAACGGCACGGGGTCTTGCCGGGACGATGCTGCTTCGGGTACTTGTGGAGTCTGAAACATGTCGTCACCCTCCACTGGGTCAAGCGCGTCGTCGGCTGGCGCTGGCGTTTGTGTTTGTTCCGCAGCAAACGGCCCAGAGGTGCCTGACGCGCACCCGTTTTCATCATTTGACGGTGACGCATGCTGCGACTCACAAATCACCTTTTCTGAGCCACTAGGCTCACCATCAAAAAACTGATCGTAGGACCAATTAGTACTTTTGCCTTCTTGATTACCCGTATAAGAATTGGCACTAAGAAGTTGATTTATATGTCGCCTCCAAACGACGTCAGTACCATCCACAGCTACGTCATAAATGACTTTGCCCACTGGCTTAACAACCCTTCCAAGGGTCCATATTGGCTTTTTCGGATTTAATCGATAATCTTTAATCCACACTTTATCATCGTGTTCTAGCAAACGCTGTTGTCCTCCGTAACCCCTTCGTTGTCGTACTTGGCTCAATCGCACTCGGTCAGCTATTCTTTTCTGACGACTACAATCATTTAGTACATTGGTTGTCGGTGGCTTAAGTAAATCAAGTTTACAGCGAACATTTCTGCCGAACATAAGGTTAGAGGGCGAGATTCCCGTGGTGCAGTGAGGTGTGTTGCGATAATGAAATAAATAATTATTTAACTGATTTTGTACGTCTTTAATTGGCCCATCTTTCAAAGCATTACTTATAAATCGTTTGCAGGTCTTTACCGCGTTCTCGGCGAGTCCGTTACATTGGGGTGAATAAGCGGGTGACAAAATATGAACAATCCCATTTTTTTCGCAATATTCACTAAATTCCACCGATGTGAAAGTTTTCGCGTTATCGGTGACTATAGTGTTTGGCAGACCGAAATTGGCAAAAATGTTTCGTAATTTTAATATTAGAACAGTTGTAGACAGGTTCTGGACTTCCACGCATTCGAGCCACTTGCTATGAGCGTCAATTAAAACAAGGAAAGTCTTCCCATGAAACGGACCCAAATAGTCTAAGTGAACTCTAGCAAATACGTTTTCCGGCCACTCCCATGTTTCTATCTGAGCTTTTGGAGGAGAACTACGCAAAGACACACATCGGTAGCAATTTGCGACCATATTTTCTATATCTCGGTCAATATTTGGGTATCAACAGCGCTCTCTTGCCATTAATTTCATTTTCACAATTCCTAAATGTGCCGCGTGTAACTCCTGCAGTACAGCCGGCCTATAAACTAGTGGTACAACAACACGATGTCCACGCATTACACATCCGTTGTCCACATATAGTTCATGTTGACACTTCTGAAACGGAAGCAAGTCTGTATCCACTTTTCTAGGCCACCCTTTGGTCACATACTGGACAACTGTGGAAAGAGTTTTATCAGCGGCCGTTGCTGTCTGCATTTCTGCTAACGAAGCTGGCAGGGACGCGCCAGCAGTTGCCATGGCGTTCACGTAACTAACGCCGTCAGCGCTCTCAGCGAACAGCGGTTCCTTATCAACCGGAAACCTACTCAAATAATCCGCTATGTTACTTTCGCTGCTTATATATTCAATTTTGTAGTTATAAGCCGCAAGAAATAACGCGTAGCGTTGTAGCCGTGACTCTGTCATTAGAGGAATGCCTTTGTCAGGTGAAAATATCGAAAGTAAGGGCTTGTGGTCCGTCCTCAAGATAAACGGTTCCTGACGGCCATACAAGTAATCGTGGAATTTTTTAATTCCATAAATAATTGCGGTGGCCTCTTTCTGGATCTGACTGTAGGCGCGTTCGCTTTTGTTAAGTGCGCGGGACGCAAAACTGATAGGGCGCTCGGCCCCGCTGCGGTAGCGCACGGCCAGCACCGCGCCCAACCCGCCCGGCGCCGCGTCCACGGTCAGTACCAGTTGCTGCCGCGGGTCAAAATGCGCTAACACACGTGACGAACTCAGCTCCGTTTTTACTGCGTCAAACGATTTTTGATGCATTGCAGTCCATTCCCACACAACATCTTTGCGCAACAAATTATGCAGGGGCTCTAGCAGCGCCGCCGCTTGCGGTATGAAGCTGCGATAAAAATTAATTAATCCCAAAAATGATTTTAATTGTTTAATGTTATTAGGAGGCCGGGCCTCCACGATGGCTTTTATTTTTTCGGGACTTTTGTGAATACCTTGGCTATCTATTATAAAACCGAGATATTCTATTTTATTTTGGTAAAAATAGCATTTCTTTTTTTGTAACATGAGCCCGGCGTCCTGTAGTCGGGAGAGTACGAGTTGAACACGCTCCCAGTGCTGGTCGGCGGTGGGTGCGGCGATGAGCACGTCGTCCAGGAAGCACACGACGCCGTCCAGCCCGCGCAGCAGCTGCGCCATGGCGCGCTGGAACAGCGCCGGCGCATTCGCCAGCCCGAACACTAGCCGCGTATAAACAAACAACCCCTTGTGTGTGTTTATACAAGTGTACTGCTGTGACTGCTCGTCCAGTACGAACTGATTGTAACTATTCGACAAATCTAATTTGCTGAAAAAACGACAGTCGTGTAATGACGCACAAAATTCGTTCAATTTCGGCAAGGGATAAGAGTCAACTTTTAACATCTTATTAATAGTTCCGGAGTAATCGCCACAGATACGCACTTCATTATTTTTCTTAAGTACCGCGACAATCGGTGACGCATACTCGGAATAAGAAACCGGTTTCAATATACCGACCTGCACTAGTCTATCCAACTCAGCGCTCACCTTATCTTTTAACGCGAACGGCACGGACCTCGCTTTGCAAAACTTAGGAACTGCGCCTTCCTTTAGGTGTAATGTTAATTTATACTTGTTGAAAGTTCCTAATTTTTCTTTAAAAAGGCAATCGTATTTTTGTAAAACCGTTTTACCGTGGTTATCGGAACAGTAATGCATGGCTACAAGTGCCAATTTAAATTTGGACAAGAAATCTCTTCCGAGCAAAGGAACAGAACCATTTTCCACAACATAAAAACATAAATTATGCGTAACATCATTATAAGTAACGGGCAAATTACATACTCCAATCGGTGACAACACGGAACCATCGTATGTACGTAAAGTTTTTTGAGACTCACCGAGAACATCCGTGTGTGCAAAATACCTGTACCAGAGCGGCGCCGGCAGAGCCGACACCGCGCTGCCCGAGTCCACCTCCATGCGCAGCGAGGTGGAGCGCGCGCGCACCTCCACTGCCATAGGCTCGCCCTCCGCACTTCTAATATTATTGATTGGAACTGAATCACTATACTCATCCGAATCACACTCATCGATTTCGGTAATGAAATGATTTTTAAAAGTGCGTGATTTATTTACGTTGAAATTTTGCACACCTTTAGACCGACACACACGTTTTAAATGTCCTTTAACACCACAATAATCACACGACAAATGCCGGAAACCACACTCAGACGACGGATGCGACCTGTTCCCGCACACAGAACATTTCGCGGGCGCGGTGCCGCCGCCGCCCGCGCCGCCGCGGCTGCTGCCCGCGCGGCCCCGGCCGCCGCCGCCACTTCTAGGCTGCGCCCCCGTATACAGCATTGGTTCCGTTTTAACAACTATTGACTCAACAGTTGTAGTTTTTTGAGCGCTTTCCACTGCACATGCGAGCTCAAACGCACGAGTTAGCGTAAGTTCATCCGGGTTCTGTCGAAACAATTTTTCACGAACAGCCGGCGAGTCTAGGCCAAGGACAAACCGATCGGTTAGGCACATGTCCAGCGCAGTACCAAACTTGCATTCCGATGCCAAACTACGAAGACGAGCTTTGTAGTCAGCTAAGGTTTCGTGCAGATCCTTCTTTGCAGAGTAAAACTTCTGTCGTTCTGCGTACACACACTTCTTAGGCTGAAAATGCGCATCGAGTGTCTTGACGATGATGACGTAGGTAGCTGCTTCTGGCGTCACCGGGTACAGCAAGTCGCGAGTCAAGCGGTATGAGTCCTGGGACATGCCATTTAACAAAATAGCACGTCGTTTTACACCTCCCTCGTCCGATTTATCATCTATACCGTTTGCAATGAAAAAGTTCTTTAACTGCGCAATATGCACCACCCACTCATCACTTTTGCAATCGAATACCGGTACTGTACCGTAAACAGACATGATTATAACGTGAGTCCTGGTAGTAGAATTGATCAATTATCAAATGTACCACTCGTCGCCACTGAAATATCCCTTAAAACCGCCGGGAAAAGGGAATGGGCAATTAAACAACTATCTCAATGGTAGGCCATTTATTGACTGACTACGTAGGGTAGCACGGTCCGCTTAATAACAAATTACCCACATTACAACTTCTATATTGCTCGGATTCTCTAACAAGAAATCTACAATAGCTTGTTTTTTGACATTGACAGCGCTTATAATAATATTGATATAGCTTCATTACTTTTAATTGTGGATAATATTGGTGCAGGAGCAAAACTATGTCAATATTTATGGAATTTTTTAAGTCTACGTTACCTGAGTATTCGCACCACTGGGCGTCAACTAGTACGAAGTACTAATACCGGTTTGGCGCAAGGCGATCCGATGTCACCATTACTATTTAATATTGCTACTCATAAGATTTGTAATTATATTACAAATGTCAGTATCTCCCAGTATGCAGATGATTTTGTGTTGTATTCGAGTTGTGATAATGTGTTGGATGGGGGCAATAACTTACAAAGTGCTTTGGATATGTTTGTTCATTTCATAAGTGAGGTAGGTTTAGAAATGTCCACCGACAAAACTAAAATCTGTGTATTTAAAAGAGGATATAAAAGAGATTATTTGGATATTAAAGTAAATAATAGGTGTATACAGGTTGTTAACGTTGTTAGGTATTTGGGATTGTGGCTTGATCGTTCATTGACTTGGTCGAAACATATTAATGAAATGAGAGAAAAAAATTTAAGAATTCTTAATATATTACAAATTTTGAGAGGGCCAGGTTGGGGTATACATCAAATTCATCTGAGACGTTTGTATTTATCGATGATTCGTAGTCGTATAGATTACGGCTGTTTTTTATATGATAGTTGTTGTAGGACAAATTTAAATAAGTTAGATATAGTTCAGAATCAATGTTTACGTTTAATTGGAGGTTTCGTTAAGACTACGCCTATACACGTCATGGAAAATGAACTTTGTATTCCTCCATTATTTGTAAGAAGAAAGTTTTTAGCATTTAAATTTTGGTTAAAGTGTAAATCATTTTGCAAAAAAGAGGTAATAGATAGTTTAGGTACCTTGAAAAGTATAAATCAGAGTTCACATGGGGAGCGGAGAAAGAATCCAATCATAGTACATGTACATGGATGTATGGAGAACGAATCTGTTTTTCAGAGTCGTAATTGTGAAATGTTTTCTCTGGGGACGTGGGTTAGCAGTGTGGATCTTTCGATAAGATGTAGTATAAATTTAGTTGATAAGAGTAAAAAAAGCTACTCGAGGTCCACTCTAAGAGATATTTGTTATAAGACTTTACAAGAAGATTATTTAGATTATTATAAGATTTTTACAGATGGTTCAAAAGTAGATAATATTTTAGGTGCTGCCTTTTATGACCCGCAAGCTCAATTAAATTGCAAGTTTAAATTTGAATCCAAAATATCCGTGATGCGCGCAGAGTTGATTGCAATTTTAGAAGCACTTTCTTATTTAAATACTATCTGTCATGACAAGTTTGTGATATTGTCTGATTGTAAAAGTGCTTTACAACACGTGGCTCGGTGTACCTCGAGTTCTCGAGGGTTCTCGATAGCCTATGATGTTTTGGATTTATTATTGAATTTTCGACGTTCTAATAAAATTGTAATATTACAGTGGATCCCATCACATATAGGTATAGTAGGCAATGAGTGTGTAGATGTATTAGATAAAGAGGCGACGTCAGATGGGTCTGATTATTTCTGTACACCATACCACTCAGAATTACTTCATGTCGCAAGGAACCATTGTACTAGTTTATGGAGTGAGTATTTTGACGAAAGATCCCTAATGAAAGGCATATGGTACAAAACAGTGCAGCCCGGCTTATGCAGATCTCTTTGGTTCGAGGGCACTAAGATGGGTAGGCGTGAAATCGTTACTGCTCTGCGACTTCGCTCCGGACACATGCCATTGAATTGTTTTGGTCATCTCATGCGGAAAACACCTTCCCCCTTGTGTGACGAATGCGATAAGATTGAAGACGTATATCACATTATGATGGAGTGTGTACGGAACGAGGCGGAGAGGATACAGTTTATGTATCTGGCAGAGTATAATGGTCAGATAGGCTTTTGTAATGCGATCTTGTCTGCTCCTACATCTTCCCTAGCACGGAATTTATATAAGCTTGTAGATATTGGTATTAGCCGTAGATAATGTTTTGTTGTGTTGTGTTCATTGTAGTTACTATGAGGGTGGCATTTTCATATGAAAAAAACCCTCCTTAAAATTAATTAAAAAAAAAAAAAAAAAAACATACATAATTTATTAGTATGCCTTTTTAAAACTAACTGGCGGTAATCAAAATGATGGATGTTGTTTGGATTTTGCAGAAATTTGGTATGTGCGATATTGAGACTACTAGTTACTTAGTGTCCAAGCGGCCACCTATCCTCGCTGTTGCAGTATTTCTTTATAGTCTACCGCCATGCGCCATAAAACATGTCCAACAACCAGCTCCAAAATGAAGTCTTTTGAATGCAAAAAACCGCATCGAAATCGATTCAGTACTTTTTGAGAACTCCTGTAGTGCCAACTTATCTTGCTGCTGCAGCGCTCGTGGTCTACCTCCATAAAACGTATCTAAGAACCCGCTCCAAGATGAAGCCTTTTGAATGCAAAAAACCGCATCGAAATCGATTCAGTACTCTTTGAGAACTCCTGTAGTACCAACTTATCTGGCTGCTGCAGGGCTCCCTGGTGGTCTATCTCCATAAAACGTATCTAAGAACCTGCTCCAAAATGAAGCCTCTTGAATGCAAAAAACCGCATCGAAATCGATTCAGTACTTTTTGAGAACTCCTGTAGTACCAACTTATGTGGCTGCTGCAGGGCTCCCTGGTGGTCTACCGCCCCAAAGCATGTCTAACAACCAGCTCCAATATGAAGCCTTTTGAATGCAAAAAACTGCATCGAAATCGATTCGGTAGTTTTTGATAACTCCTGTGTTGCCAACTTATCTGGCTACTGCAGCGCTCCCTGATGGTCTACCTACATAAAACATATCTAAGATCCTAAGTTGAAGTGATCCGTTCCGTCCGTCGTGGGTAATAATTAAAAAACCCACGCCGTATGTTAAAATATATTAGAATAAAAAGGATTAAATAACATTTTTGGAAATCCCCCGACCAGAGTCAAATAAGATAAGAAATATAAAATAAAGAAATCTATAAAAAGAGTGATTTCTAACGAAATCCGCCACACAAACAACGAATTATGACCTTTCTTAGTCCTTACGTTTACGTACCTACTTACCTTTTGCTTTCTCGTAGAGATAGACACCGCAATAATATTTATTAATTTAGGTACTATTACATACTCATCTATCTAGTAATATGATACAAATCCAATAAAACACGTCGAGGTCTGCCATTCCCTGCTCTGACATTAATAAATTTTATATAAATACCGTGAGTTTTACTTATTCAGAATCTACATTATATTTAGTTTTTGAGTAATATAAATAAGTAGTTATAATATTTAAACTGAAATTTCGAACAAAGAGAGCGATGATGGCAGCCCCCGACGTGTTTTATTGGATTTGTATCATATTATTAGATAGATGAGTATGTAATAGTACCTAAATTAATAAATATTATTGCTGTGTCTATCTCTACGAGAAAGCAAAAGGTAAGTAGGTACGTAAACGTAAGGACTAAGAAAGGTCATAATTCGTTGTTTGTGTGGCGGATTTCGTGAGAAATCACTCTTTTTATAGATTTCTTTATTTTATATTTCTTATCTTATTTGACTCTGGTCGGGGGATTTCCAAAAATGTTATTTAATCCTTTTTATTCTAATATATTTTAACATACGGCGTGGGTTTTTTAAAATTTACAATTTTGTTTTTTATTTGAATATGTTTTAAAATCCGGCGTGGGTTTTTTAAAATTTTCAATTTTGTTTTTATTTTAAACTTTTTGGTAAGTACGTTACTTTTGTTTGTTATCACTTAGCACACTAAAACATATCATTAAAAATGACGAAATTTTGTTTTCTTTGTGTTTCGATATTGTATATTATGCTAGTAATTAAACATACATAATTTATTAGTATGCCTTTTTAAAACTAACTGGCGGTAATCAAAATGATGGATGTTGTTTGGATTTGGCAGAAATTTGGTATGTGCGATATTGAGACTACTAGTTACTTAGTGTCCAAGCGGCCACCTATCCTCGCTGTTGCAGTATTTCTTTATAGTCTACCGCCATGCGCCATAAAACATGTCCAAGAACCTGATCTGTAAAGATACCGGTTCAGTAGTTTTAAAAACTCCTGTAATGCCAACTTATCTGGCTACTGCAGGGCTCCCTGGTGGTCTACCGCCTCAAAAAATATCCAACAACCAGCTCCAAAATGAAGCCTTTTGAATGCAAAAAACCGCATCGAAATCGATTCAGTACTTTTTGAGAACTCCTGTAGTGCCAACTTATCTGGCTGCTGCAGCGCTCGTGGTCTACCTCCATAAAACGTATCTAAGAACCCGCTCCAAGATGAAGCCTTTTGAATGCAAAAAACCGCATCGAAATCGATTCAGTACTCTTTGAGAACTCCTGTAGTACCAACTTATCTGGCTGCTGCAGGGCTCCCTGATGGTCTACCTCCATAAAACGTATCTAAGAACCTGCTCCAAAATGAAGCCTTTTGAATGCAAAAAACCGCATCGAAATCGATTCAGTACTCTTTGAGAACTCCTGTAGTACCAACTTATCTGGCTGCTGCAGGGCTCCCTGGTGGTCTACCTCCATAAAACGTATCTAAGAACCTGCTCCAAAATGAAGCCTTTTGAATGCAAAAAACCGCATCGAAATCGATTCAGTACTTTTTGAGAACTCCTGTAGTACCAACTTATGTGGCTGCTGCAGGGCTCCCTGGTGGTCTACCGCCCCAAAGCATGTCTAACAACCAGCTCCAATATGAAGCCTTTTGAATGCAAAAAACTGCATCGAAATCGATTCGGTAGTTTTTGATAACTCCTGTGTTGCCAACTTATCAGGCTGCTGCAGCGCTCCCTGATGGTCTACCTACATAAAACATATCTAAGATCCTAAGTTGAAGTGATACCTTTTCAATGCAAAAAACCGGAACTAAATCGGTCCAGTGGTTTTCGAGATAGAAGGTAACAAACAAACAAACAAACAAACAAACAAACAAACAAACAACCTCTTACCCCAAACGTTCCGTTCCGTCCGTCGTGGGTAAAAATGAACGAGATGATGGCTGAAAAACAGCATAGCTGACGCTGTAACCTTTTCATTGTCTTACTTATTTTCATGTCTGTCTGTACTACTTTTTGGTACATAACAACTTACAAATAGTTATTATTAGTATATTTTTTTGTATTAATAATAATAATAATAATAATAACTTTATTTATTTCCACACCACAAGAAAAATAATTTTAACATACACCAGAAACAATGTCGTGTTCTTGTGGAGGGCTGATGCCTAAGCTAGGTTTATATATAAACCTGTATTATAGGTCATCAGGCCTTCCCTCACAGCACAGTAAACTTAGTGCACTAGAAATACTAAATTTAGTGTAGATATAAAAAGTATAGTATTATAAATATTACATGCAAATTTGAAAATATACGCCAAAGAATGTGATTGATGATTATTTTTGTTGTTTTTATTAATGGATCATAGGCTCATAGCATTTGTTTGTGTGGTGTGTGTGAGTATGTGTGTGTGAGTGTATGGGGGTGCGTGTGTGTGAGAAAGTTTTTGTATACGTAAGAATATTATCACTGTAAACTGAATGATAAGAGTAGTTTCCGCTTTAGATGTTTATGTTACAGAAATGCAAAGTATAGACAAAATAGGTACCCTTACTTAGCCCTACGACAACAAGTCTTGGGATCGGTATGACTGAATTGCAATTCAATTGTTGTGTTTTTTTTACTATTGGAAGGACTTACGTTTGACCATTATTCTAGCTAATGGAAATTGATTATAAGGTGAAAGATGGACCACGCTCGCCTAGAAGATGTCTATGATTTTTTTATAAAGGGACAAAATTCTAATCTATAGTTTTTTAAGAAACACGGTTATGCTTCAAAATCTACTCCATGCACCCCACGTTTTTCGTTTTAAGTCCTACAAGAGTACTACACCAATAAAATTCTCAATAAAAAATATTTTATACTTTTTAGTGCGTAAAAACGTGTTGTTAAAAAATATTTTTTACTTTATAATTATTTTGTGCTTTTTAGTCCAGCATATTATTTAAATTTTTCAAGATACCCTGAACATCACGTAGGACTAAATTGCTAAGACTAAAAATCCCAAGCAAGACGAGATTATGTTGTTACGTTGAGATTACCTTTCAGCCCCATCATGAGACCCTGGACATCACATATTATGACTAAAGATCTAGTCAAGACAAATCCAACGGGCCAAAACACGACTAGGTTATGTTGAGTATTTGAGAAAATACAGCGGCCACCTTCCGGCTCCAACATGAGATCCTAGACATCACGTATGACTCAAAATCTTGTCATCACATATTATGACTAAAGATCTAGTCAAAACAAATCCAACGAACCCAAACACGTCGGGGTTTTGTTGTGTTTTTGGGAGTACATATGGCCAACTTCCGGCTCCATCATGAGACCCTGAACATCACGTATATCTAAAGATCTTTTCAAGACAAATCCAACGAGCCCAAACACGACGAAGTTGTGTTGTGTATTTTAGGAGTTCCTATGGCCACCTTCCGGCTCCATCATCAGACCAGCTCCGTGGTATCATAATATTGCATTGTCACCGAGGTTACATAAGTTGCAAGATTCGGACCGAACAAACAAACCCACAAACAAATAAACAAACAGACAGACAAGAAAGCTAGTTAATAAAAACGTGTTAAAATGGTGTTATTCAATCGAATTTGATAGCTCAACGATAGGTATTATTTTTGACTTTTTAATTGTTTCCTTTTTTTGCTTCGGGGGTTTTTAAATTTTTAATTTATTTTTAATTTTATAATTTTTAAACTTAATTACAAATTATGATAAGTACAGTTATCTAAATGGGTCACTATCAGATTGATCCATAAATCATTAATCAAAATATATTTGGTAGTTTGCCTAACTGAATTTCAGAAACTGTTAATTGGCCTCTTTTTTTTTTGGTGCGTTGTTATTAGAGCAGAATGTTAAGTTTCTCTTCACATAACATTAATTTATCGTAATGCCACCGTCGTACTTACAATTAAATACTGATCAAAATGAATCCAAACACGACATATCTGTCATATTTTTTTCTAGAGAGTACTAGTGTACTGGATATCCTGGCTGCAGCATCAGCTCATTGTGTTGCCACCATTGCATTGTATGTAGAATCAAATACTGATCAAAATTAATCCAAACACGACATAATCTGCTATTATTTTTTCACGAGTTTACTAGAGTGCTGGATATCCTGGCTGCAGCATCAGACCAATAATTCCATTATCACGCAAAGTTATATAGCATACATGGGTAAGTAAGTAATAGTTTAATAAATAAGTTTGACCGCTATGTGTGTCTGTGTGTTTGTCTGTGTGTCTGTCTGTGGCACCGTAGCTCTTAAACGGCTCAACCGATTTGGATGCGGTTTTTTTATTTGAAAGCACGTTTCCTAGCGATGGTTCTTAGACATGTTTCAACAAAATTGGTTCAGCTGTTTCAAGGTCATCAGCTCTTTTGTTAGCTGTGGTAGGGTTCTTAGACCCATGATGTGTATTTACTTTTTACTTTCAAACATACGTGTGACCTAAAATTTGAATCACCCATGTATGCTATATAACTTTGCATGATAATGAAATTATTGGTCTGATGCTGCAGCCAGGATATCCAGCATTCTAGTAAACTCTTGAAACAATAATAGCAGATATGTAGTGTTTGGATTCATTTTGATCAGTATTTGATTCTACATACAATGCAATGGTGGCAACAGGATAAGCTGATGCTGCAGCCAGGATATCCAGTACACTAGTACTCTCTAGAAAAAAATATAACAGATATGTCGTGTTTGGATTCATTTTGATCAGTATTTAATTGTAAGTACGACGGTGGCATTACGATAAATTAATGTTATGTGAAGAGAAACTTAACATTCTGCAGCAATAACGATGCACATTCGGGGTTTTTAACTTTTTTAAACTTAGCGATGCACTCGAGCGCATTCCGAATCAGACTTTCAGCGCTGTCAGCGATCAGAAAAGCAAAAAAAGTATGAGTGTTGACAGCTGACAGTAATTCGGAACGCGATCGATTTCAGCGCGTCTCGGAACGCAGGGCATGTATCTACCTACTTACATCAAAAACGTGGCATACAAAACCAGGGGCGGTCATGACATGAAGGTTTCCCAATCCTGAGACGCGCTGTCATTAGCGTTCTGATTGCCTGTCAGCGCGCCGCAAATCCCTCCCACACAGTCTTAGTACGTCCGCCCGTCTAAGACCTATATCATCAAAATTTCTGGTGGTTTTCTTCATGATATTTGGAAAGAACACGCTCCCGTGATCTCTAAAAGCCGAGTCTTAGATATTTAAAGAGGAAAAATCGCGAAGTTTGGGCGGTCTTAAAAGTAAGAGATAAAGGTACAATTTAGCTTTTTGTAGCTGAAGGAATTCATTCAAAGTTGCCCCAATAGTGGGGTAGCTTAGAATATAGGGGCACTTTTGAAATATGGACTGTAAAACTGTAAAGCCCTTGTAGTAGTGTAATATTTTTTCATAGCTACCCCAACAGGTAGTTTGAAAAATAACAATCAATATTTTCCAAAACACAAACAAATTTAAATTAATAGCACTTCGTCACTACACGTAATACATTGTTACATCTAATAAATAAATCAAAACTTGTCACTTCCTTGAATTACA
This sequence comes from Carpatolechia fugitivella, assembly GCA_951230895.1. Taxonomy (NCBI): domain Eukaryota; kingdom Metazoa; phylum Arthropoda; class Insecta; order Lepidoptera; family Gelechiidae; genus Carpatolechia; species Carpatolechia fugitivella. The sequence goes on from OX579648.1 coordinate 17,680,400, forward strand.
ATCACAAATGTCTTATAAATACGTTGCAAAAACTTTAGAATTGAACACCTAAAACTAACGCGGCTACTCCCTCGTTTATGTCCGGTCAAACTTAAAAATCGTCAAGTGACAGACGTCGGGGTCTATTTTGGCAGCACAAATGTATTATTATTACCACCATTACATGAAATCTGGATTTCTGAAATCATTAATTCAAAACTGCCTCTATGGAAAGGTGCCCCCTTCTCCCTTATACAACGTGTTACAAATAATACCAAAAAAAAGAATATTCTTCATTACAGGTATTTAATCAAAATTTTCCCATCTCTAGTGCCATTTGACATCTAAAATATAGACTATCGATTCTCAGAACGGACAAGTATTTGTACACCATTCGTGCCTATAATTTTAAAAGAGATGTACTTGAATCAATTTATGTTAGAAAACATTTTCTTTTTTGCCTTAATTATCTTGTTTACGTATTTACAAACATAAATATTATTTTGAAATATTTAGTTCATCATTTCATTAATTTATTATTTAATAATAGTTATTTAACAAAGCTTTTTTTATTTATTTGTGGTTTTTTCATTTTGAAATTAATTGTTCTAATGTGAATGTTATGGTACAAGTAGTACGTAAACATTTTTAACCATAGCGGTAAAAATAGGCACATTGACCTAAAATTACATATCTGGTCCGAATATTCTTTGACACAGCTGATCACTAGAGATGGGAGAACTTTAATTAAATGCCTTTGATAAAAATATACTTTTTTTTGGTATTTTTTGTAACACGTTGTATATATAAAAAATACAAATACCTACATATTTCTAGAAAAATAACAATGCACGACAAAAAAGTATTTTGCGATTTTTATTTTTTTTACAATAGTTAAAGAAAAAGCATAATTTAACCTACCTAAACTACAAATATTAAAAAGTACCCACATAATTTAAAGTAATTATTTAGAAGACTTGTCTTGACAGCAAGGTTTGGGTCCGGGCACTCCTCCTTCATCAGGAATAGTGCTCGGATTGTAGGGGATATTCTCCAGCTTTAATGTATCTTTTGTAACTCTTGCCTCTGCAATAAAAATAAAACTATAATTATTCAGTAATTTAAAGTGAAACTAAAAATTAAGCAAAGAAACATTTTGTAAACATACCAAATACTCCAGGTCGAACCTCTCGTGCTTGGATGACTTGAGTCCTTAATTCTTTTTCTACATCCTCTGCAAATTGCACCATCTAAAATTTAGACCAAAATAAAAGGTTGTTATTTAGGTAGTAGTGTACACCCCGGACACTTCATACACCCGTCACATTTTAAATGCCTACTCCTTTTTACATAAGCGTATGTGTGAGTGAACCATGTAGGTGTAGTGTGTGACTCACCTCAACCACATACATATAGATATAAGTTAGCATCTAAGTGACTTGTAGTCAATATACGTTCGTCTGACGCACAACACGTCTTCCCTTCCGACACGCTCCCGGGTCCCCATATCGCATGGCGACCCTGCCAGTGCTGCCTAATATGGGCAGTGCTGAGCATCGCGAGTTTCAATTAGAATAACGTGTTCGATCGTAAAAAAAGAGGACCAAAATCTGAAAAAAAAACGGTGAGCTAATATCGTCCCTCCCATCACAAACTGCCTTAACTAACATAAAGGTCGTAACTGAACTAAGACCACCTACATATATTATTTTTTATGCTTTATAATGTCACGAAGTGTCACACCGCACCTCTCAGTATTACCGTTCTTGAGATATGCCATATTTAGAAATGTCGCATCTAGATAAGTATCATACGACTATTTTTATTTTCTTTTTCCAGAGACGTATGTAACATAAGTCATTTACGAGGGCTGCTATTTATGTATCCGGAATAACAAAAATAACAAACATCTATAACCAAATATACTTTTATTGCTTTTCAAAATATTCCCCGTGATGATCGATGCATTTTTTCATACGTTGAAACCAACTTTCGTAGCATTTTTTCCATTCTGTATCGGGTATCTCCAAAACGTGCATTTTGAAAGCATCAACGGCTTCTTCCCGGGTCGAAAATCGGTGTCCACGTAATTTGTTCTTCACGCTTGGGAATAAATAAAAGTCGTTGGGTGCCAAGTCGGGACTGTACGGCGGATGACCCGTCAATTCGATCATTTGACTATTTAAATACTCCGTTGTTGCGGCCGAGGTGTGACAGCTGGCGTTATCGTGGTGAAGGATTATTCTTCGTTGTCGATTGTTCTTGCGTATTTCTCCAAAGACTTCTGGCAAGCAAATGGTGGTGTACCATTCAGAATTAACCGTTTTACGATTCTCTAGTGGTACTGTAGCCACATGTCCACTAATACCAAAAAAGCAGGCAACCATTTGCTTCAAAGTGCTTTTTGCACGAACAACTTTAGTTGGGTTTGGCTCATTTTGGAACACCCAAACCGTTGACTGCTGTTTAGTTTCGGGATCATACGCATATATCCAAGATTATAGATTATAAATACTCGTCATACTAATGCCCAGAAATGCCTCTATCTCGCGATATGTAACATGACGGTCTTGCATTATTAGTTCGCGCACAGCTTCAATATTTTGTGGTACAACAGCCGATTTAGGACGACCTTCTTTACAATTCGTCTGCAAGCATACGACGACCACGATTAAACTCACTGAACCAGTGATACACAGTGGTTTTCGATGGGGCTTCCTCCCCAAAAGTCGACAAAAGTTGATCCATGCACTGTTTTTGAGTTAATCCACGCCGAAAGTCGTAATAAATCATAGCACGAAAATTTTCACGAGTCAAATCCATGGTGATGATAGACAATGAATTTTAAAAATGGCGCCTCAATGTAAAAACAATTGACAGATGAATGAAACAAACTTTATTTTACAGCCAAAGAGTTCTATTTTTAAATGTTATAATTTCTTTTTAAATATTGTTTATGTAAGTGGCCAGTTCCGGATACATAAATAGCAGCCCTTGTAGTGGTGTAATATTATTTCAGTTTTTAGCATTTAAGACTATTTACAGTAATTTATTTTGTGGTCTGGCTATTGTGGTCCTTCTGACTTAGCAGTCAGAAGGACCACAATAGCCAGAATTTAATAGACGCTGCGTGTAGCGGGGAAAGGGCGGGGGAGAATCAGTCAGTAGTGGTGAGCGAGCGCCGCGAAGTAGTCAGTTACCAGCGGAATTTCACAGTGAGAGTACGTTAGTGTTGCAATTACGATCTTGGCGATAGGTAAGTTACTATAACACACCCTTTTTGTAGCTTTTTAATGGTGATGTTAGTACTGTGATTCTTGTCATGAAAGCGTACCCATAATTATATCCTAGACTTGATTTAGCGACATTAGCCCTAGCTGATCCCTAGATCATTAAGGGCGTTTCATTTAATAAAATGTGAATATACCTACCAAATGTGAACATACCTAATATACTTGTCAGTTTATAATCTTACCTTCTACGATATGACGTCAGGAGAATGTTTCTGCTACACACGGCACGAGGGAGATAGCAAACGAGGAGCCAGTGAAATTTCTACGGCTCTCTATCATTTTTTAGGAAAGAGCGACGAAAAAGGTATAAAAAAGGTGTATTTGTTCTCAGACGGATATAGCGGACAGAACAAAAATTCAATCACAGCATCGACGCTCCTACATTTTATAAATAATTCTGAGAATTGTGCAAGGTATAGGCACCCTACACCTTGCCTATACCTTGCACAAAGTAAACCTAGTGCCATAACAAAAAAAAAAGTAAACAAATAAAAAAAAATTAAAACAAATATAAAAAAAAAAAAAAAAAATTGTCAGAGCACGCACTAGAAGAAAGTTCGTCTATGGTGGAAACTCGCCACTAGGCGGGATTTTTATGGGCGATATGTCATGCAGTTCTATTTCTAGAAGCTTCATTAATTATATTTTTTTTTTTTTATTTATTGCTTATTTCTAGGGGCAATTCATGCAACTTAACAATAATATAATAAATGTATTTAAATAAACCTATATGAAACTTATATGAAACTTTTGTAATAATAACTAACGACATTTAAATCACAGCCTTTTGATAATCATCTCCTTATTTAATGGAGGATTTATGTGGGTATGTATGTATGTCTTATGGGGGACGCCTGCGACGGAGCACAGACGGGTGACCTGCTCTGTTTGTAGAACGATCCTATCTGATTCACCACAGACAGAAGGGGGTACCACTCCGTATGAAGGAAACCCAGAGCTCCCCCCCCCGACCAGAGTTCCTCGTTAGTGCTCCCACACTTCCTTAGCGTGGGATCCTCCGGATCGCATGGTGTCACACAACTCGTCCCCTTCGGCGGTTCAACAGGTTAGTCCTCGCCCTGCTATTCCTCTAGGAGACAACCGAGGAGCACTGGTTTTACTGGTGCCCCGGCAGCGTCGACCCCTCGAATCTACCCGATGCTTTGCAAAGTCTGATTATGTTCCCTATTGAAATGTCCCTTAACTGTTCCCTATCAATCCTATCGGTTCCTAGTATCTCCCATCTTGGTAGAGAATACATAGGGCATTCTGCAATTAGGTGAATGCTTGTTTCTTCTTCCCCACATTCGGGACATGACGGATCTGTGGCTTTCTTCATAATAGTGAGGATAGATTATTAGTAATGTAATAATGAGGATAGATTATTAGGAGTAGATTTATGTGGGTGCTTTATTGGGTAGTAAAAGGATGTAAAAGGGGAGAGGAGATAGAGGATATAATTTTTGTAAGAAGTAACACAGGACCTAACGTTTTTTTTTTTTTTTTTTCTCGACTTTCCGGGTACTCAACCCCTTTTTTCCCGTCTCAACTAAGGCCAAATTTCCCGGAAATTCCCGCTTCGAGACTTCTCGATGAGAAACCCTAGTATAGATACATAGCATTGAGCATTTTAAAACTGAAAATTAAGATACTACCTACCTACATAAAGGAATACAAGGAAAGAAGGACACTTACAGCTTTTATAGACTCTACGTCAGTCACCAGTTTGCTCTTCTTGTATTCTTCATTCACTTTAAGCCGAGCCGCTGTTAACGCCCTGAGGTCTCCATCAAACACTTTCATTCTAGTTCTATGTAACTTCTTAAAACTTTGTAGCACCTGTGATAAATAATAAAAACCACCATAAAATTAATTTTCAATGATATGTACCTACATGTTTATTATTGTTGTTGTAAGTAAAAATAACACATACTTACTGATTTCCTTAAAGTACTCATATTTTCCTTAGTTGTTAAAATCAATAATATTATATTCAATACAAGGAACTTATTACGAAACAACAATTCTGACGGAGTTTGACAGAAGACAGCTGTCAAAAGGTAAATAATGGGTACGTTCCGTACATATATAGTTCACAGCGCTAGCACTGCTAAAAGTGCTCACAGTTGGTCCGAATTAGATTAGCGCGATAACGACAGATATCGGGCTATGATATACGGAACGGTTATACGCGCTCACATCGCTCACGTAAACTAACCTAATTTGAATGATGATTTTGAAAACTTTCGTTTTGTGGTGGATAAAATGGATAGCAACATTTTGAAACTCTTTTAAATACACTCGACTTGGATTCTGATCAAAATCCAAAATTTCTCGATCGTATAAGGTTATCAAACGAATATCAAGCCAAATGTCAATTTTGACAGATTGTTCACAGCGCCCAAGCTCGTATGCGAGTGGGTCGATTGTTAACATCCGTCCATTGACGGGCTTGATTGGTCGGGATTTCGTTTTAATTTTCGTTTTTTAGTTTATTTGAGTGTTAAGTGTATAATTTTTGTTGATTAGGTAAATTGGTACATCACTATTGTCTTTTGGCAGCACTAGGGCGTGACCTGCTCTACTGTCAGTGGTCGTTCGTCTCTTGTTATTACCTAGTTGTGTGTGATGAATACGATCCTGTAATATATAAATCTATAAGTAGTTTTATAATTATTAATAATATTCGCATTTGATATTTTGTGTACATTGTTGCTAAGTAATGTATTATCAACTTCTGTTTATCTATCTAAATCTCATGTATAATATTTCCTCTTTTACCTACTGTTTATTTTCCTACAATAATCCCTTCTGAAACCTATCCAAATTCCGATCCTAATTCAATATTTATAATACATTATACGTTTCCTCCTTTTTAACAAAATGACTGTGGCGATGTGCAAACCGCACCATGCCAATAATAAAAAAAAAAAAACATTATTGCTATTAATCAAGCTTTAATTTATATCTAAAGGGTCCCATAACCCAACAGGTTATGGGCCCAGGTGCGCGAAGTGCGTAAAACACAAATGTCGTGTGGGCCGGATTGAGTGTGAACTGAACTCAATACTGAACTTGAAAATTCGTCCGAGATCGTGTGTCTGACTGTGTCTACACGTGCTAGAACCTATCTTGGTGCGTGAAGGAAGACCGTAAAAATGAGTCAGAACCATTTCCCGGTGGAAAAGTTGAAAGGGCGAGAAAATTACTCGTCATGGAAATTTGCTCTAAAGGCTTGGCTCCAACTCGACGATCTATGGGACGTGGTAACCGGCGGAGGTAAAGATGACCCCAAGAAGGACAAGAAAGCCCTTTCCAAAATAATCTTAACTTTGGAAAGCATCAACTATTGTCACGTTCAGAGTGCAAAGTCAGCCAAAGAGGTTTGGTTGGCACTAGAAAATGAGGACTCCGGGTTGACGCGACGAGTGGGACTACTGCGTAAACTTATTACAACACGACTAGAAACATGTAAGTCTGTTGAAGAATATGTTGATGAAATCACTACTAGGGCACATAAACTTACTGAGATGGGTTTCACAGTTGGTGATGAGTGGGTCGGCAGTTTGTTATTAGCAGGGCTACCGGAACACTACAAGCCCATGATAATGGGGCTAGAGAGCTCTGGAACAAAAATTACTGGAGATTCTATAAAAGAAAAACTTTTGCAAGATGTTCAAGTTCCAGAAGCTGCCGCAGAATCTGAAAATGGTTCAGCGATGTACGCAAAGATTGATAAAAAGAAGAAGTCTGTAAAATGTTATGCCTGCAACAAACTGGGGCATTATGCGGCTCAATGTACAATCAAAATATTCTGGAAACAAAAAAGAAGTTAAGAAGACAAATAGTAAAGCTTTTCTGGCAAGTGCGGAAAGAAGTAAGCAATCAGAATGGTACTTAGATTCAGGAGCTTCAGCACATATAGTAAATGAAAAACAACTTATAAAGAAAGAAGTACAGAAAAGTGACGCCACAATTATTGCCGCGAATAATTCAAATTTCAAGGCTAAATTGGTTGGCACAGCTGAGATAAAGGTGACAAATGGAACTGATTGTAATACAGTGGATGTGAAGGAAGCTTTATATATTCCTGAAGCAGCGGCAAACATATTATCCGTGAGCAAAATTGTTAAGAAAGGTCATTCTATCCTGTTTGATTCTGATGGTGGAAAAATCATTGATAATGAGGGTAATGTTATTGCCACAGCAACGGAAGAAAATGGTATTTATAAAATGAGTCAGCCAAATTGTGAAAGAATATATTTCAGCAAAGAAAATGAAGGAATATTATGGCATAAAAGATTAGGACACCTTAACAGAAAAGGAATGAATCTACACTTTATGTGTCCTCCATAGCACCATGCTGAGCTGGGACCTCTTTGCTTGCCAAATCGCAACAAATATAATTTTATTTTTGTTTTCTTTAGTATTGTAAGCAAATAAACGTTTTTTTATCTTTTTTATCTTTATCTTTACTACAAAAAATTTCTATCGGCATGAGTGAAAATTTAAATATGAATGAAGCGTGTCAGAATTGCGTGTTGGGAAAGCAAGCAAGAGAACCGTTCAACGTGAGCAAGAGATGTGCCACGGACAAACTTGAATTGATTCACACCGACCTATGCGGTCCAATGGAAACAGAATCCATAGGTGGTGGAAAATAATTCCTAACATTTATAGATGATTTCTCAAGATACTTGCATGTGTATATCTTGAAGAATAAAGATCAGGTGACTGAAACATTCAAAGATTTCAAAAACTATATTGAGAAACAAACTGGTAAGAAAATAAAAAAAATAAGAAGTGGCAATGGAAAAGAATATTTGAATTACAAGATGAAAAATTTATTAAAAAGCGTAGGTATTGAGCATCAACTTACTGTGAGATACACACCACAACAAAATGGAGTTGCAGAGCGAATGAATCGCTCAATTGTAGAAAAGGCTAGAACCTTGTTAGCAGATGCTGAACTTGGAAAAGAGTATTGGGCTGAGGCAGTGATCACAGCCACGTATTTGATAAATCGTGCTCCTACTCGACGCTTGTGGAACAAGACGCCGTTCGAAGCATTTAGAGATGAAAAGCCTGACTTGTCACATTTGCGTATGTTTCGATGCGTTGCAATGGCTCAAATACCGAAAGAGCTGAGGAAGAAATGGGATCCAAAATCTCAAAAACTACTGCTGATGGGTTATTCTGAAACAAGGAAAGTTTACAGATTAATAAATCCTGACACTAAAAATATTATTTTCAGTAAAGATGTAAAGTTTTTTGAAATGAAGCCTAAAAATCAAGAAGAAATTATTGAAAATAAAAAAGAGGAGAAAGATAAAAAATATGTCGAAATGGAAGATAAAACAGTTTCTGACAGTGATGACGAAGAATCAGACAACGAAGAAACTTATCATACTCCTCAGAAAGCTAAAGTTTCAACTGAAAAGAGAGAGGAAAATGAAGTTAAAAATGATACAGAAATAGAAGAAAGTACAGATATAGAAGATGAAAGTTTCGTAGAAGATATTGAAAAAGAAACTCAAACTACAAGAACAGGTAAAAAAACAAAGAAACCTGAAAAGCTTAAAGATTATGTTACATACCTGGTGAAGAATGAACAAGAATGAAGAAGTGAAGAGGCTCTGTCTGGAACAAATTCTGAAAAGTGGAAAGAAGCTATGAAAACAGAAATGGAAGCCATGATTAAAAATGATGTTTATGAGCTTACAGAATTACCTCGTGAAAAGAAACCATTACGAACTAAATGGGTTTTAAAAGTTAAAACAGATAAAAAAGGAAAGAAAAGGTACAAAGCTCGTTTAGTGATAAAAGGATGTAGCCAGAAACAAGGTATAGATTACCAAGAGACATTTTCGCCTGTGGTGAAGTATGCATCCTTGAGATATCTATTTTCTCTGGCTGCAAAGAAAAACTTAAGAATCGATCAAATGGATGTGACAACAGCTTACCTGAATGGTGAAATTCATGAAGAGATTTACGTCACTCCGCCTCCAGATCCTGATGGAAAAATTGAAAAAGAGAAAGTCTGGAAGTTAAAGAAGGCAGTGTACGGACTAACACAAAGTGGAAGATGTTGGAACATAACATTAAATGAGGTTATTACAAGTCTAGGACTTGTGCAGTGTAAGAGTGATCCATGTATTTACACCTTACCGAACAATTCAAGTCAGATTTTGATTGTAGCTATTTACGTAGACGATTTCTTAATATTTTGCAACGATTAAAAATTATGAATAATCTGAAAAAGAATTTAATGTCTAACTTTGAGATGAAAGACTTAGGGGAAGCTAAATAGTGTTTAGGCATGCATATCACAAGGGAGCAGGGTAAGGTGCTTATAGATCAAAAGGAGTACACAGAAAAAATCTTAAAAAAGTTTAATATTTCAGATTGCAAGCCAGTTATAGTCCTTTAGAAAAAGGCTTAGATTGGGATTTAAATGAGTCTGAAAAATCACCTGATGTTCCTTATCAAGAAGCTATAGGAAGCTTGTTGTATTTGTCACAAATAAGTAGGTAGACCTGATATTGCATTTGCAACCAGCTTGCTAAGCAGATGTAATTTTAAAAATGTTCACTGGAATACAGTAAAGAGGGTTTTCAGATATTTGAAGGGTTCTGTTGATTATAAATTAATCTTTGACAATACAAATTAATTCATGTATGCGAACAGAAAATTTTTCATTTTATACTTTATTTAATGTTTTGTCATTGAGGGTACTTTTTAAACGGATTAACGTTGCGCAGATAAAATTTAATTTTGCTATTGAAACTTACCTAAAGCTGTCTTTATTTAAGCTGGGATTCGAACACATTGCTTACTTGCTAACCACTTGCTTTTCGCCGACTCGAAATATTATTAAGTGTACCTACCTATCTTGATGAACTATTTTGTATTCCACTCACTTTCTCATATTACATAATAACAAGTTCTTTACATAATATACTACACTTACTAGTTTCCGAATCAAATGGATAATCATGTGATAACAGTATATTATCAGAATTGTCGGGGTTTGAATACAAAGTTGAATACCATTTACATGAGCATACTTCAGCTAAACTATGACGTTATTATTTTAACAGAAACATGGCTACAGGATTACGTTGCTGACAGCATAGCTATTGATAATCGGTACCGGGTGTTCAGTTGTGACCGCGACTTGGTGAGTTGCGGGAGAAAGGACGGTGATGGCGTGTTGGTGGCGGTACGGCGGGAGATCGCCGTGAGTGTGCGTGCGCTGCCGGCGCTAGAGACCGCCCCACCCCGTCCCTCCCCGCTCATGGAATGTGTCATGCTGGAGATACGCACCCGTAATTACTGTTGTGTTATTAACGCTGTGTACATACCGCCTAACCTTAACTGTGAAATATATAGCGATTACCTAGACTTTCTTGCTCATATAATACAATCCTCAAGCGACTATATCGTAGTTGGTGACTTTAATCTGCCTACACTTGAGTGGCGTGATAGTAATTCAGTCGCTGAGCCTATTATTCACTCCAACTATTGTCTATCTAATAAATACTTACTTAACTTCCTATCCTTGACAGGTGGCGCGCAATAAAATACTTAAAAATAAAAAAAAATGGCTGTTGGATCTATTTATGACTCGTATAGAAGGTTGTAAGTCTTATTTAGGGCCCTTACCCTACGAATAAGGAAGCTACCCTTACCGCTTGTACCACTAGACGAAAACCATTCTGCGTTTTATGTACTCATGCCATTCAAAAACAATATCACACCTTCACTACAAGTTAGGCCGCGTATCGAATACAACTATAAATTAGCAGAATTTTCTAAAATAAATACTGATTTGGACGGAATTCATTGGGAGCAAATATTTAAGGAAAAGACCGTAAAATGTGCAGTGTCTGACTTTTACGAAATAGTTTATTCTACCATAAGAAAACATGTACCGACAAAAATAGTAAAACTTTCACAATATCCAGTATGGTTTTCGCACTCACTTGCACACATTTTTAAAAATAAAAATCGCGTCTGGATGAAATGGAAGATGTATGGAAATAAGTCTGATGAAATCGAGTTTTCAATGTACAGAGAAAGATTTAAAAATGAATCGCATAAGTGTTATAAAAAATACATGAAATCAGTAGAGGATAGTATGTACATAACAATATAAAATATTTTTGGACTTACATAAACGACCAAAAAAACAAATCTGATATACCGGATACAATGCTTTACCATAATCTAACGGCTAATAACCCCGAAGAGATTTGTAATTTGTTTTCAGGTTTCTTCAGTTCAGTTTTCGAGCCATCGGACGTCAGTGACAATCTTGATAGCGGCAATATTCCTGATTTGAACAGCTCGTCAGATTTAATAATTAGTAATATTATAATAAACAAGGAGGACATTTTAAAAGGTCTTCGTAATTTAGACTTTTTTAAAGGCTCTGGAGTGGACGATATTCCACCGCTTTTCCTTAAGCGCGCTGCAGATTCGCTTGTTGAACCACTCCATTACCTTCCCTCCTTTGCAAACGGTCGAAGCTCTCCCTACGTAGTAAGGTCCGTCTTTATACCGCTTGCGTACGTCCCGTAATGACATACGCGTGTCCGGTGTTTGCTCATGCGGCTCGTTCCAATTTGAGTCCCCTTCAGGTGATTCAAAATCGTTTCATGCGCAAGGCCACGGGCTGTCCGTGGTACGTGCGCAATAGGAATCTCCACATTGACCTCGAGGTCCCCTCCATTAAGGAGTACATGCGTCAAGCGTCTAAACGATATTTCGATTCGGCCGTTACTCACCCGAACTTTCTGGTGAGAAAAGCGTCAATATACTTTCCGCATCCCACTACGCGATTCAAGCGTCGTCCTAGACACGCTCTCACAGATCCGGACGATGAGATCACCGTCGCGATTAAAGCTGCCATTGCGTGTAGGCCACACACTACTACAGAATGCCCTTCAGGTAGCAACCGCCCCCGCCGGCGGGGACGCGGAACTAATAGTAGAATTAATTCAGTAAGACCCGGTAGGGGTCATTCTTCTCCGACGCGCTTCTCGCCCTGGCAACGTTCTGGGCCGCGGTCCGAGCCCGTCTGAGGGCGCCCCCAGATACGTTGTCATAAAATTCCTAAGGGGTACGAGCCTTCTGCTCCCCCGCAAGTCCGCGCCCACTATATTACCACTCTGGTATAAATAGTGATTAGGTCCGTCAAAAAAAAAAAAACCACTCCATTACTTGTTCAACCGCTGCCTGCGTGAAGGAGTGTTCCCCTCCATATGGAAATCAGCACATATTGTGCCAGTACATAAAGGTGGACCAAAGAATAACGTCGAGAACTATGTACCGTCCTATCTCAATACTGCCAGCTCTGTCAAAGCTTTTCGAGAGTCTCGTGCATAAAAGCATATACCCCTGTCTGCATGGTAAAATTATTCAACAACAACATGGTTTTATACAAAGACGATCCACAATACTTTACACAACTTACTTATTTGAGGGAATTGATGCTAACAAACAGATAGATAGTATATATACAGACTTTCGAAAAGCTTTTGACAGAGTTGATCATAAAATACTTTTGGAAAAATTAGCCTATAATGGTATACGTGGCAGTTTATGGCGGTCGGTGGTTCAAATCATACATTTCCAACCGTACACAGAAAGTTGTTGTTAATGGGTTTGAGTACATCAGGCGTGCCACAAGGCTCGATCCTCCTATGATATTATTATCTTATGTATGTATGTGCCTGAGCCAAAACTATCGTAATGTATACATTACCTACTCGATACTTTTACTATCGAACATCTGGCAACCCTAACCAACAAAACTGATTGATTTATTTCAGTAATTTATCGCCATTTCATAATTGAATAACGTGTTTTTAATTTTGTTCAACGAAATAAATGACACGTTAATTTTACATTTAATTATTAAACATTTAACTTTTAAAAATAAATAAACAATATGTCAAAGTCGAATTTGACATTACGCTTACGTGAATTTGGGAAACCTTCATGACCGCCCCTGGTTTTGTACGCCACGTTTTTAAAGTACATGGTTTACAACGAATACGCATTCACTCAATACGAGGATGCCTAAAAAATTGCATCCAGAAACAGGTCTGTACAAAAAGTGCTCGTGCAGTTTTGAACGCAACTGTTTTGGTACGCCGCGTTTTTCTAAGCCACTGATTACATGTCAAAATAATGGGTCGATTTTAGTAAGTCTGTGTTTTTTCGCTGTTTTTCAATAGGCAGCACCTGAAGGGGGGGATCGGGGGGCGCAGCCCCCCGCAATAATAATAAATCCACCCAGAAAGAATACACTTCGGTTAGGTTAGGTTAGACTATTGTCAACAACAGGCGGAGGGAGACGAGCGAGCGGAGCGAGCGTGCCGCGGCAGCGGCCGGCGACCGCAGGAGATTACTTCTCAAAAAGGCTAATGGTCGCCGTTAGCGGAAGATGGTGGCGGTCATGACGCAATCCGTGACGTCACAATGGCTGCCGTAATCCCAATGACAGTGATTCGGTACGCGGTTTTGGGTACCTACTCAGTGATGTCAGCGCAAATCGGAACGCGGCCCAATTCACAGCATTGATATTTAAAATAGGCGCAAAAGATCTTTGTATCAAGAGCCATTCAAATATATATAAAAAAAAAACAACAAAACGTAAATGAATGATCCAGCTGTTTTACAAAATATTTCAGATGTTTTACCATAATGTTGAACTGATAACCCTAAAATAATGTACAAAATTATTGCCTACTAAATACCTAAGTTAAACTTAAACGCTATGTCTTTTTCTCTTTACCTTCTTCAGTCAATTGCTTTTTTGGTAAGAGAAGTTTTTCGTTCTTACTACGTTTGTGCCTGTTTCGTGAATGTTTTTAAAGTTTTCTGTAATTTGTGATAAGTAGGTACATACTTACCTACCTAAACCTTTAATTGCAGGACCTTTTAGCGGTTGGCTTGATAGTTCCTCTGATTCCTAACCACGTGCGGTCGCTTGGAGGAAATCACATTGATGTGGGGTTGCTGGGGTCACTTTATGCTATCTTCCAATTGGGCTCTGGACCTCTCACTGTTAGTATTTTTTATTTATTAAGATCACCAACAGAGTATACAACATCATTTTAAGTAGGTATATAATAGTCCATAAGTACCTAAACAGTTTTTTAGCCTAAATAATTTTTCAATCTTTTGGTATTTTTTCAGGGCAGTCTAAGTGATCTGAGAGGTAGAAGAGAAATATTACTATTAACATTAATTGTCTGCAGTTTGGCATATACTGTAACAGGATTTATTAGATCAGTAATTGGGATTTTATTGCTGAGAGCAGTTTTAGGTAAGAAATGAGTACCTACCTAAACTAACTCTGCATTGCATATTATCTAACATATTAATCTGCTCCTACAGTTCATTAAATAAAATTAATGGTGTCTTTTCCTATGTATTGAAATTGTAAACTCATTATTTTTAGGTCTATTCAAGCAGACACAAATGTTGACAAGAGCTATGGTGCCCGAGTATGAAGAATCAGAAAGTAAACAGTCAGAAGTATTTGGTAAAATGGCTGCCATCTCTGGAATGGGCATCACGCTCGGACCCATTATTGGAGGTCATATGATGGAAAACCACCCTGAACATGGATTTAAATATGTGTCAATGATTGTTGGCTTGTGTTTTCTTATAAATGCAGGTAAAAATTTATCTAAGTGACAATATTATTTATCCCTTCTAAAAATGTTTTTAATCATATTATTTTTTATTTGTTTTATTAAGTATATTGTTATTTTTATTACAAGCATACACACACACACAAACACATCCTGACAAATGGTATAAAACACCGATCTTAAGACTATGTCGTATGTCGTAGGGTTTGCAGGTACACATTTCCTTACATATTTATACGGCTTCGTCGCAAAATGTCCCTTTCTCATAATGTCTCTTTCGCAAAATGTCCCATTCGCAAAACGTCCCTTTCGCAAAACGTCCCTTCTGCAAAACGTCCCTTTCATGAAATCTCATCTACTTATGTTTTCTTTTCTAGGGTGTTAACCTATCTTTTTATCTAATTTCATCTAAATCGGTAGAGTAGTTACTAACAAACAAAAAATCAAATCTCTCTTAATTATTAGTGTACATAAACCCAATGATTATTTTAAATTTATAATAAGTTAACTGAATTATTAATAAAAAAATATCAATTGAACTAGCAAATATTGCCCCCCAGGACTGGCAACACTAAACGTTCATATATTCTTAATGTGCTTGCTTGTTTGGAAAGGCAAAGGAATCTGAGCTTATACAGCCAAGTCTGATGTAGGAAGATAATGCATATTTAAATAATTTGATTATCCAATAAGTTGAAAACCTAAATGGTTACTGCAAAATAAATACGTAACAATATTTCTAGAATAAACATTCGAGACTACACTACACTGAAATGGCGAACTTTTTAAATTTCCGTAAAACAATTATATAGAGGCACTTAGAGAAAAATCTCTGTACCCTCAAAAATTTCTGTCAGCAAAAGAATATCTAGTATATGGTGTTTGTGTCGCAATTACTATCTGTTACTGCTGTCGAAGACTGTAGGCTATTACAGAGTGATTTGTCTTCGTTATTTAGTTTCTGTGTTGATGATAAATTGCAGCTTAGTCTCACCAAATGCAAGTCTATATCTTTTACTAGAAAGATACACCCAGTGCCAATCACATATTTTTTAGATAATGTTGGTTTAAATAAAGTTAATATTATACGTGACCTTGGCGTCTCCCTTGACACTAAGCTTACGCTAAATACGCATATTGAAAACATCATATCCTCAGCTTTTAAGGTTTTTGGATTCATATCTCGTATAACGCAGAACTTCAATAAACATAGTACTTATATGTATCTCTATATGAGCTTAGTCCGGCCTATATTGGAGTATGCTGTCATAATATGGGATCCTTTGTACAAGGTATATTCTAATGCGTTGGAACGAGTACAAAAGAAATTTCTAAAAATGGTAAGTTATAGATGTTTTGGACATTATAGGGACTACGATACAATGTTGGAAAAATTTAACCTTTTAACTTTAGAAAAGCGTCGCTGCTCTCAACTTGAATGCACTTATCTTTTTAAAATAATTAACAATTACATTGATTGTCCTGAGCTTGTTGAAAAAATTGAATACAGAGCCCCCACCCGCGCATTTAGAAAAACAGATCTCTTTTCGTGTTTATTTTACCGTACTAACATTGGTAAACGCTCCCCAATCTTTAGGATGTGTCATAGATACAACAACCATTTCTCTGCAGTAGATCCATTCTGCACATCTTTACCTGGTTTTAAAAGAAAAGTTTTGTCTATTTTAAAGGAAGAAGCCCCAACCTAACCATCCAATGTAACGTTGTATAGATTGAATTAGTTTGTTTATTGTTGATATATATATACATATATTTTTTTTCTTACTTTTTAATCACCTTCGCTGTTACTATGATCCAGCTCACTCACAAACATAATATTTCATTCCGTTTATATACCTACCTAAAAATTGTATTCTTAAATTCAATTACATCTACCTACTTGTGGCTTAGCTCAGCCTGTGCTATTTTAATAAGTGGTGTGGTGGTGGCGTGAGTGATCTGGGTGATAGCCGAGTTAGCAAATTCCTTGCTTTTATTATCAGTGGAACATGTCGCTGGTTAGTACTTACTCTATTGTGTCATGCTCATGTAATTATCAAGTGTTGTACTCAACTGTTTTTGTTCACCTTATAAATAAATAAAATAAAATAAAAATAAAATAAAATTACATATACACACACACCCCCTGAACTTTCATATCTTTAGCTTCTGTACTTGTATGCTATTCACTTATTTAGGAACATAAGTAGATGAGATTTCATTAAAGGACTGATTTGCAGAAGGGACGTTTTGCGAAAGGGACGTTTTGCGAATGGGACATTTTGCGAAAGAGACATTTTGCTACCAAGGAACATTTTGTGAAAGGGACATTTTGCGACGAAAGGATTTATACACGCACAAACTATATTAATTATTATTATACTGTGATTAAAAAATACACAATAATGGTTACATTTTTGTCTAAATAAAGATAGTTTTAGTGCTTTACTGTAATAAGAGGCATGTATGCCTTCCATAATTTCCTTTTTCATACTATAGGCCTTCATTTACTAAAAAACAGTAACTACGCAATACTTATTTCAGGTCTGACATATCTCTTACCTGCACCCAGCATTGTTAAACCTTCTAGAAGAAAAAAAGAGAAGTTTAAAAGAAAAAATAAGGCTCATACTCCTAAGGAGGAAGCAGAACAGTCACAAAATGTGGTGCAGTACATACGCCTGAGCCTGAAGCAGTCTGTTGCCGATCTGCTCAGCATTGACTGGGTTGCATACTGGGATGTCTTCATACTAAAATTTCTTATTGGATTAGCTATGGGCATATACTATTCTAATTATGCCACGTATTTGGCAAAAGTTTATACTCTTACACCAAAATACATAGGTTACATGATTAGTTGGTTAGGTGTAGTAGGGTCACTTTCCAGTTTCTTTATAGGTTACATCAACAAGCTCTATCAATATGATGAAGACTTCAGTCTTAGAAATCTACATGTTTTTGCACTTACAACTTTATCATTGGGGGGTTTAATATTGTCACTAAATGTGTATATGTACATGTTTTGGTTGGTTCCATTAGCAGTGAGCAACGCTGTAGGGAGATTGACATCTTTAGAGATGATGTTGAAAAGGAGCAGAGGTCGTCACCGCGGGAGCCTTATTGGAGCCTCGAACAGCACCCGTTCACTTGCCGGAGTTGTTGCTCCAATGATGGCCGGGCTTATCAGTCAGTACATAGGTGTATCATACCCAATTTATGTATCATTTTTCGCAACTTTACTAGGGCTTTGTGTGAGTTATTATTCCAGGAATTATACATCAGAAGATAATCTTGATGAGGACTATGAATATGAAAATAGAAATCATAAAATAAAGACTGAGTAAATTAATGTTTGTTATATTTTTGTTACCAATAAATTATTTGATCCATGGTATTTTATCTTATTCATTTCTTGCATGTTTTCCAACAATAAACTTTAAGAGTGTACTTTTTATTTTAACCAATATTGGTGGTAAAATATGATGGCTCATCACACACTGCAATTAATCAAAAAAAATTAAAATGTTATACCTACTACCTATATATTCTTTAATGCCTACTAAGTAACCTTACTTATTCCTAATTTATCTAGTTTACAAACTGAGCTACTCTCCATCGAGGACGCGCATCTGTTTCATCCGCATGTCTTTGATAAGCTTTTGTACGTCTTCTCTATCCTTCTGGTTCTCCGGAGGGAAGATTTCCCGCTTTGTTTTCGTCACCCACTCCTCGAAATAGGTCGGTTGGTTGAAGTAATAGAAGAGTATTACCGGAAAAGACATGTAGATCGCCATTCTTCCGACTTCAAGTCTCCAGTTACCCATACTAACAGTTGTAGTAAAATTATGTCAAAAATAAATTTTCACGTAACAATTACTGCGTCTTCTATAAACTTCACGCACAAATATTATAATATTATTCAAAATCGTTCAATTCAATATTTAATCGTTGTCCTCCAAGCACACGATTAAAGGAAACGGTTTGTTCTACGGAACAAAGAGGATATAAGGGGGTTCAGAGACCCAACTTCCTTACAAATGAAAGAAATCAAAAATAGTATGAACTCGGATACTCTTTTGAGCCATCCTCACGCTTGACAGCTTATTAGTGATGTACCAGTATCGACAATTTCTTGTCGATATTACTACTAGGGAGGGACCTTGATATCGACACTTTATTCTACCCCTTAGTCGAATTAGTTTATTCTAATAAGTGAAATAAAACCACACACATACTTTGTAAATTTTATTATCATATCATATTATGTTACAAAGGAATGTTACCACAGCAGGATTTTAAATATCTTCACAATCATAGCAAACACAAATTAAGTTTTAACATTTATTTCAAATTGATATCTAATTGACCTTTATTTCAATATACCCATTAGACAAAAAAAGCCAGGTCTTTTTTTGTGGGGTAAGGTTACTTCAGCCGAAACCGTTTTTAACGAAAAATTAAGACTATCAGCTTACCAAATTTAAAAATCTGCTTACCAATTACAGAAGCTGTATTTAACTATCTATTGCACTTAGATTACGATTTTCGACATTTTCTGGCTGGCGTAACGCACACCTAAATACTACCTGAACTAAAAACAATTTAAAAAATATTTTTATCGACACCTTTTTGTTGTGATTTTTTTCCATGTCTTTAATATTTTCTTCATTCAATGATATTATTTTATTTATTCGTCCACACTGGCGTCTAATCAAAATGAGGGCTAAGCGTGACAATATGGTGTTTACAAGTTTGTCGTGGTGTGCAGTGCATTTCACGAATGAAGCATCACTGTTCGCCATAAAAACAGTGATTGTTAAAGCTCGAATGTTCATCAAATGCAATGAAGTCATTATGTTGTTTTCAAACGCATTTACATTTTCTTGAACATAGTGACACATATTCAAAGAAGGATAAGTTAGGCACCTTTTATCTTGCCACCACTCTCTCAGTTTAATATATTCATAGATTGAGTCTGTAGGATCTTTAGTTAATAATGCTTCAGAGCATGCAGCACATTCATGTTTTTTAAAAATGCAGTGTACGAGATACCCACTTAAATATACAACTGGTTGCATATCAACATTGATCAAATCTTTTTCAATTCTTCTTCTACAGCATCTATAGTATCCTGTATGCTCAATATAGGGTAAGTTTCGATGTATTCCTTGTCATACGTATTTTCTTTTTTAGCTTCAGCATTTTCTGTACAGTTTCTCGAGGTCCAAGGTCTGAAAATAAATTGTAATTATTAGTTTAGAATAGTCAAAGGTAATAACAATAATTATCATTTTATGATAAAATAATAATTAAAAATTCCTTTAAATACATTTCTAGTGCTATAAAAAATAAATACACCAATAAATAATGGTTATCACTTCAATAAACTTAAACAAAACATAAATATTATATATTTGCTCTTTAAAGTAAGATGAGTAATGACATGTATCTATTATATTCGACATTTCATAAATTAAAAATATAAATTGTAATTATTGTAATATTCAAACAAAGATAATAATTATTTTATGATAAAATAATGATTATGTAATGATATAAAAAAAAAATACAATTCTAGTGCTATAAAAAATAAATACACCAATAAATAATTGTTATCACTTCAATAAACTTAAACAAAACATAAATATTATATATTTGCTTTTTAAAATAAGATGAGTATTTACATTTTCAACATTTCATAAATAAACGTGCCATCCATTATAGCTTTGAAGTCGAAAAATGATTTGTATAAATCTTTATTCGAATAAAAAACTTTGACTTTGACTTAAAAAAAATGTTTGGTTCTGAACGCACCCATTAAACATCAACATCGGCTTAATATCTATTTTGACAACTGTAAAAAAGAGAAATTCTAATATTTATTTATCTATAGTTATTATTAATTATATGTTAGTTAGCATAGTAAATACACAAAAACTTTAAATGTGCAACATGTGCTTAGATAGACCCTTAAAATTTTATGTTGTTTCACAAAACCCTTTATATAAGCACCCCATGGACAAGTCGGGACTGATTTCATTTCTTGTGTTCTCTCTCACCTTGTGTTTTAACTGCTTGTGAATTTATCCTTTGTTTTGCTTCATTTACGGAAATTGTCCGTGTGCATATTGAGGATGCCAGATTTGTAGTATCTGCTTGTCTTGTACTCACAGAGTTAGAAGGTACAATAGTATCTTTAATATAAAATGGGTAGCAATTAGGGTCACATTAATAAATATTAAAGCATAAATAATTATCCAAGTAAAATGCAACTCCATGGGATTCTGATAATTCAAATTTTATTTCTTTTCCGTTATTGCAAATCTTTTCGCCTTCTTCACTTATGCTTGTTTATTTTAACCACACTCTAACCCTCTATGAAGTGTAATAAATACTGCAGTAAGAACCAGTTTTAACATTGAGATACAAGTATTATTTTATTACTCACTCGGTGTTTCAACTACTTCCAAAATCTTTCTTCGTTTTGATCTAGGTGATGAAATTGTAGCTGAAGATTGCAGGCTAGGGTTGGCATCTACTTGCTGTGTAGATGTAGAGGGGACAGGATCTGAAATATATAGGTATTTTACAATAGGATATTTTTCTTATTAAAAGCTTTTAATAACTCTATTTTATTGTTTCAATATTATCGTGAACTTTATAATATAAACAACTAAATACCTACATCAATTTTATGTTATGAATGAGTTCTCATTCATACTAACATAAGATCATGCTCATAACCCTCACGGGGTGAGCAGAGCCTCAGGTGGCACCCAAGCCAAAATGTAGCAGGAATAGTGACAAGTGGCCAGCTCTTCACCTAAAACAGATGTACTACACAGCCCTTTCCCTCAGTCGGATTTTACGACTTGACCGGAAGAAAAGCAGCTGGTACATTCTATGTTTTTATTTTTGTCCTAGACCAGCATGGAAGTTATGTGGAAAGCATGGAAGGAAGGTTCTCACTCATATAAGAAAAAATAATTTATTAATTACCATAATTTCCTTGTTGTGATGAAGATGCCAGTGCAGGATTAGCATTATCTACTTGCTGTGTAGATGTAGAAGGAATGGGATCTGAAATATAAATTTTAGAAATAGTGTTTTTAGGATTCTATTCGATATCAAAATAGTATACCTAACACATAAATAGCTTAAAAAATAATTAAATTAATACTCACTACACATTGAAATATGCAGACGAAACTCTGCAAAACAGTCATCAGCAAGGCTAGGTGCTGTGAGGTAAAGTTTGAGAATAGCTCGCTTTTTAAGAAGTGTTCCTGTCTTTGTGAAGTCCTTCCGAGCAAAGTGTCTTCCGCAAACATATTTCATGTCATGCAGTTTTTCAATGGGGAGGTGTACAAGATCCTGGTTACCAACAACTCTTAACCACTCCTTACACCTGAAATCATTGTTTTTTTTTTTTCAAATACAATATTGTGCTTATTTATCTATTAACATGACATAACCATCTAAATCAATAGTGAGAATGAACTGGACACAACAACATTGAGATGGATATCCAAACACATTCTTATCACTTATACATAGGGTCGTCTTTGACCATGCAGGCATAGTTTTCCGCCCCTTTTTAGAAAGCCAAATGTGAATGAAAGCTGAAGAATATTAATTTATATGCACAATTCGGCATTCTAAAGCCCCCACGCTAGTGGTCCTTTCACGTCATGTGCCCTTTGTACTAATATAAATAATCGCCAGATTGGGCTGGGTAACTATTAGGTTAAGGTTATGTTTACTTACCGATATGGGAAACCTCGCGAAAAAAAGTTTATCCTCTTTGTGTCTTTCAAAACGTAGTGATTACTTGCTCAGTGGTCTTTCCCTTACACCACAAATTTCACAAATACGGTGTCTTTTTTGCACAGCACTCATAGTTTTATCGTTTATAAACACTTTACATTGTTTAAGAGTCACTTTCTCGAATAGTATATATCTCTAAAGAGTCCTATCTCGATATAACAGGTGGCACAATATCTCAACAACAATACGGCGGAGTAGTCTTAACGCAACGTAACTGTTGGAGAAAAGTTATAAACAGAACAAAACAAAAAATAAAACAAAGAAATTCACCCAAACAATAACCAAGCGTCGGCAGACATTTTCTCGTTGTGTTGCCACTAAAAAAAAGTTTATTTGCATAAATACAAAAGTTTATCATAAATAAGTTTTGAAGTGTATCGTTGAGTTTATTTTAGTTTTGTTATCAACAAAATAATATATTTTCTTTATTTCAGTTACAAAATATTTATAAGATGCTTTTTTTCAATTGTAATTATTTTAAACCTTTTGCAGTTTTAGTTTAAAATGGCAATAGGTTATATATTGGCATCAGAAAGTATCTCTGTTAATACATTTTTTGTTTTGTATGAAGTTGTGAGGGACTGCTACGGAAGTGAACAGTGTGAGACTGTGAGTCCATCCACATAATGTACAGCCAATAATGTACGGCTAATATTGCACAACCCGATAATTCGCAGCCATAAATGGATTCCAAATATCCGGCTGTACTAATGATGTGCCGTTCCCGGTAAATTACTTTTGTGTGGGAATATTCCCTTGAGAACTTAAACAATGGGAAATTTGTCGAAATCTTCTATTTTTTTTATATATTTATATGTCACAATAATAAGTTTTAGGAGACAAAATATCACAAGTAATATTTGAATACTTACTAACCTAAGAGATTTCGTTTATTCCCAATGTTACCGGGAACAATCACCGGAAATTTCCCACATGCCTGGGAATATTCCCAAAACTCCCAAAAAATGGGAATATTCCCATTTTTTTGGGAGTTTTGCCAATGTTTCCGGGAATATTCCCGGGCAGATTCTGAAAGTTTTAACTGTATTTTTTAATAAGAGAAAAAGAAACAGACGTTAAATTTTGATAGTTTTTATTCATGTGTGTACAAATATGCGTTATTAATATAATCAACAATTAAACATCAATAAAATTTTTGTATTAACAATTTTAAGTATACTAAAATAATTAACAAATCACAGAACGATCAACATGTTTTTCATAAGTTATAGGTACAAAACAAAGCAACTTTTTTAAAATCCGACCACAAAGATCCAGATTTGTTTTTAAATATCGATAAAATTTCAGTATTAACAATTTAAATTATACTAAAATAATTAACAAATCACAGAACGATCAACATGTTTTTCATAAGTTATAGGTATAAAGCAAAGCAAATTTTAAAATCCGACCACAAAGATTCAGATTTATTTTTAACAACGAGGTTTGTATGTTTAAATACGCGCACCAAGTTACAAATTAAATAACAGGTAACTAAAAAAGGACGCTTTCATTGTTTGATGACCTTGTTGCCACTCAAATAAAGAGATTCGCAAATAAAGTGTTTTTTAAAGAGGAAGCGAGACAGTTGATCCACATCTTACAGTCAGCAATGAACAGGCAAACATCTACTTGGCTGTATGTAACTGACAAAACGACTAATACCTATAGTACCTATCTGTAATAAAATAACAGTTTTCTATAGTACCAAGCTAAGGCGCGAAAAGAAAAAAAGGCAGACATCAAGGGTCATTTCTGTGTCTGGGTATTGAATATTTGTCTATCTTTGACACCCATACTCGTAGTACAGGCCTTGCCTAGTTTTGGATCAGATGATCGTAAGTGAAATCTCTCACTTAAATAAAATAAAATTGTCTTTATCAAAAATAATCAATTTTGCAAATTAAATCATACTAACCAAACCAGCCAACCAACCAACCAAACTAAATTAAAACACTAGGTAAAGAAAGAATTCAATATATTAACAACGAGCGTACAATTTTAGTGTTGTCTGTGTACATGCCTACTAATAAAAGAGAAAATCTACCATTGTTTACTGAGTGTCTTGGTGAGATAAGCGCTGTTATTGAAAGTAGTGATGTGGAATCTGTTTTCATACTCGGTGATTTCAATGCGGACCCCGGCGGCTTATTTGCGAGGGAATTGCTAGATTACTGTGCGGAACAGACGTGGTCGTGTGTGGACATGGAACTTCTACCGAGTGATATGTACACATACGTGAGCGAGGCCCATGGTACACGTTCGTGGCTCGATCATTGCGTGGTGACGTGTGCAGCACGAACATCCGTGCTTAGCGTGTCCGTTCTTTACGATACATACTGGTCAGATCACTTTCCTATACAAATTGATTGTAATTTTAATGTTATCATGCCTAAACGTGTTATTAATACTAGAACAACTTGTAATATGGTATTAAAAACCCCCGAAGCAAAAAAGCAAAACATTAAAAAGTTAAAAATAATACCTATTGTTGAGCCATCAAATTCGATAAAGTAACACCTATATATTTTAATTTTATTAGAGAAATTGATGGATGGCACGATTTGGTTTGCTCGTTGAAATGACGCTATAATGTCGCGTCGGTGTACCGCTTAAGTCAGACGCTTCATTTGATTGACTATCTATTAATTTGTTAGCATATCCGACCAACTTGTTTTCATTATGATATTTTTTTTTAAACTTAGCGGTACCCCGACGTGACATTATAGCGTCATTTCAACGAGCAAACCAAATCGTGCCATCCATCAATTTCTCTAATATAATTAAAATATATAGGTGTTACTTTATCGAATTTGATGGCTCAACAATAGGTATTATTTTTAACTTTTTAATGTTTTGCTTTTTTGCTTCGGGGGTTTTTAAATTTTTAATTTATTTTTATTTCATAATTTTTAAACTTTACAACAAATAAATTATGATATATGAGTACAGTTATATCTAAAAGAAAATTGGAGAGTATTTTTACTTTGAATCGAAAGGACATATGGAAAGTAGTCAGATCCCCTCATCAACTATTAAAGAGCTGATGATCTTCAAACGGCTGATCAGGTCATGGTTACCTTTCCATATACTTTCAATATTATTGAAGGAATACGGTACCAAATTTTGAATCGATAGGACATATGGAAGTAAGTCAGATCCCCTCATCAACTATTATAGAGCTGATGATCTTCAAACGGCTGATCAGGTCATGGTTACCTTACCATATACTTTCAATATGATTGAAGTAACAAGGTACCAAATTTCGAATCGATCGGAGATAAGGAAGTTCGTCAGATCCCCTCATCAACTAGAAAAGAGCTGATGATCTTCAAACGGCTGAAGAGATTTTCATGAAACATGGCTAAGAACACTCGGGGTAAAATTATCTATGTTACAAAAAAAAATAAACCAAAATCGGTTCATCCGCTTAGGAGCTACGATACCACAGACAGATACACAGATACACAGATACACAGATACACCGATACACAGATACACAGACACGTTAAACTTATAACACCCCTCTTTTGCGTCGGGGGTTAAAAATGGAGGGAAAGGAATCAATTTCAAATAGAAAAATATTTTAATTATTGTAATACTGAACTTAGAGAGTTAGATTTCCCACCAGAATTTAGTAAGTGTGCAGATAATCATTGTAATGAAGAGTCGCACAAGTCATTATTGAATAAAATGTACCTTAAAATTGTTAGTATATTGTCTAAGGGCGCGGAAGAGAGTTACAATAATAGTAATAATAACTTGCCTGAACGAAAACTTAAAAATTATGTACCCGGCTGGAACAGATATGTGAGTAGCGCTCATTGGGAGGCTCGATGCTGTTTTCAGAATTGGCTTTTATATGGAAAACCTAAGTCCGGATATATCTATAGTAAAATGTGCGAGACTCGGAAAATATTTCAATCAAAATTACGGTATTGTAAAAGTAACGAGGTTCAGATGAAAATGGATAACATTGCAAAACACCATGCCGATAAAAACTTTAATAAATTTTGGAAATCGACTAATAAATTAAACCTAAAGTCGAGCCTATCAGTGAGTGTGGGCGACGCTCACTCGCCGCGCGACATCGCCTGTCTGTTCCAACGTCAGTTTAGAGTGGAGACGCCGCTCGGGCCGGCGGCGCAAGTGCTCGATGCTGAGCGTCCACATGGAGACGTCAGCATCAGGTTTACGGCCAAGGATGTGGCCGCGGTGATTAAAAGAATGGTGAGGGGAAAGTCGCCAGGCCATGATGACCTTAGTATCGAGCACTTGAAGTACGCCGGTGCGCACCTACCGAGAGTTCTGGCTATGTTTTTTAGCTTGTGCGTGGGACATAGTTACTTGCCTGATGACCTTATGTACACAGTGGTTATACCAATTTTGAAAAACAAAACTGGTGATGTGTCGGATGTTGGTAACTATAGGCCTATTTCGCTCGCTACTATTATAGCTAAGGTGCTGGACAGACTGCTTGACCAACATTTGGAGAAACACTTGCGATTACATGACGCTCAGTTTGGCTTTACGACAGGCTTATCAACTGAGAGCGCTATCCTATGTCTCAAGCAGACTGTGCAGTACTACACGGCTAGAAAAACTCCCGTGTACGCTTGCTACCTAGATCTTTCAAAAGCTTTTGATTTAGTAAATTACGACAAGCTGTGGAACAAGCTGCAAGGAGAGACAGAGCTGCCGAGTGAAATAGTGTCAATGTTTAGGTATTGGTACAACCACCAACAGAACAGTGTGAGATGGGCAGGAGCACACTCGGAAGTGTACAGGTTGGAATGCGGGGTGAGGCAGGGGGGGTTGACCTCGCCACGCCTTTTCAACCTGTACATGAACCAGCTGATCGGGGAGCTCAGCAGCGCTAATGTTGCATGCTCTATTGGCGGGGTGTCCATTAATAACATTAGCTACGCAGATGACATGGTGCTGTTGAGCCCGTCGATTGGTGGGCTGCGGAAACTCCTGCAGATTTGTGAGTCATATGCTGGGGCCCATGGGCTCAGATACAACCCTAAGAAGAGTGAGTACATGATTTTTAAAGCTGGTAACAAAAGCTACTCTTCAGCATCATCTATTACTCTTTGTGGTGCGACCTTGAATAGGGTAAGTAAGTTCAAGTATCTGGGTCACTGGGTCACGGAGGATTTATCCGACAATGAAGACATCGAGAGGGAACGCAGGTCGCTGTCTATTCGGTGTAACATGCTGGCTCGTAGGTTTGCTCGCTGTACTGTACCAGTAAAAATAACTCTATTTAAAGCTTACTGTCAGTCGTTTTACGCGTGCAGCCTATGGACCAGCTACACTCAGCGGGCATACAGCGCCCTGCGTATCCAGTACAACAATGCGTTCAGGGTGCTGATGGGTCTGCCGCGGTTTTGCAGCGCCTTGACTATGTTCGCACAGGCGCACACAGACGATTTATTTGCCATTATTAGAAAGCGGAGTGCCTCGCTGCTTAACCGCTTCCGGCACAGCACTAACGGCATCCTGAGCGCATTGGCCGAGAGGTGGGACTCACCTATGGTGCATGGGTGGATGAAGCTGCATACCAGCTCATCACCCTTTGTACAATGACATTTATTATTTATTTGTATTATGACATTTTAATTTGATTTGATTTAGTGTAATTTTTTTATTTTATTTAGTTTGATTTGATTTGATTTGATTTAATTTTAAATTTTGTTTTTAATTGATATGGTTTTTAAAATTGTTTTTGTTTTTTTTCAATTTTTTCAATTCAATTCAATTTATTCAATTTATACACACAGTCAATGCATAGCATTACAATGGAAATAAATGAATTATAAATATAAAAAGTCAATAATCAAGCAATAATTAATTAAAAATATCTAGTTCATCCATGTCAACACCAAAATATACCTCCATGTCATACATTGTGTCTAATATAACCTAAATAATACTTCTCGATCTTTTTAGTTGTCTCTACATAAGCACCTATATGTGATATCTGTGAATTTAGTCAGCGAGCAATTAAATAAATCAATGTCTCTCGCGACTTCATTTAAAATTTTTAGTGCCGTGATTAGTGGAGAGTGCTTCAGTATATTCGCTCTAGCCCTTGGTATTACAAACACCTCCTGTCGCACTTTATAATTGTTTGTAATTGTTTTTATTTTATTTATGGATCAATGGTCTGAAATAAATGAATTTTAATTTAATTTAATTTAATGTTTCATGTGTAGGGGAATATTCCCGGGAACATTGGAAACTTTTGGTAACTTACCGGGAATATTCCCATAGGGAAAATACTGGGAATGGGAACATTCCCCACGGCACATCTTTAGGCTATACATTCCTGCCCGTCTTTTATTGGCCGGTCTTTATCAAAGCGGTCCGACTTTGTCCGCCCAGAATTGTACAATCAGTAATGTACAGCCAATAATTCGAATTTAGGTACACGAATTATCGGGTTGTACTATATGTTGTACTATATGGCTGTGCATTATCACCTGTAACAAGAATGCTCATTTTTTTTAAGTCTGTAAGTACACTCGCTCTTGGCATGCCTGCAAGCAGGCATAGGGGGGTCACAATCACAAGATAACCTTATCCCGAAGGGTATGGCGGAAAGTGCCGTGCTCGCTTCGCTCGCCTAGCTCCCATCCGCCACCCCCTTCTAACCTAATCTAACCGAGTCGGGGTGCCCGGAACTCCCGTGCTCGCTTCGCTCGCACCCGCCTATGACTTGGCATGGGCTGTGGTTCGCCTTATTTTATCGGGCTGTACATTATTGGTTGGGCATTATCGGTACAGGCGACAAATGCGACAATTTATACCTTCTATTTTCCTTCCTAATAAATTCCTGTTCATTAAACCAATCCTTATCCTTTTCCGAATTCCGTTTTTCCTAATTCTTTAAATCGCGTTACGTTTCCTCACTTTGTATGTGGCAATGTGCAAATAGTATTATGCCAAAAAGAAGAAAAAAAAAAAAACATGTATATGGATTCGAATTATTGGCTGTACATTATCGGCTGTGAAATATCTGCCCATACAGATTTTGTTCGGTTGATATTGCACATCCAGGAAAGCACGGACGATAATTCAATTACAATGTACTCGAATTATTTGGCTGTACAATATTGGCTTTGAAAGATCGGGCCGGCCTTTATCATGGTTGTACATTATCGGCTCCCACTGTCATCTGTCATATTTTCTTTCATTAGACTACTTGCTTGAAATTTTGGAAATATCTTTGTATTGCAGAGGTTGATCAACTATCTTGAAATGTTAACACGATCTCTTGTTTCTAGAGCTCTCTTGCTTAGAATAATAAAAAACAGCGCTGACAATGTAAAGCAAGCAAGACGAAATGCGGGACATGGGTACGTATCTGATTATGTCATTCAACTTCTAACTACAGATCGGTTGTACAGGTCCCACACCGCCTGTCTTGCAAGGCAATTATAAAAAATAAAATAATAAAAAAGACAAATAAAATTGTGGATAGGTATGGAATGGATGCATGTATTCAGTGGGCTTGGAAGTTTAATAGCCCTATAGTTTTTAAAGCCTTATAGGTTGGTATCTTGTGAAACTAGCTATGGACAGTGAGAGGTGTCGTGTTGCTTATTCCACGACTCCATGGATGAGAGCCTTGCTTTTAAATATGACAATGATATTATCAAAAAATATAATAAGATTAACAAGAAATTGCCTTGATTGAAAACAGGGCATACTAAAATAATAGTCTGGTTAAAATAATATTGAATCTATTGTTTCTTACATTTTTTCTTTACAAATTAATGGGTACAGTACAGGCTGTAAAACTTATTTGAACCAAATACATTGTGAATAATAAATAGCTCTTTATTTTGACATCCAAAATGTCTATAAAATGCTTGGACCAACCACCCACTGGAAACCACATCCTGTATAATTTACCAGGGTTCGAAGTGATAATTATCTTGATAAATATACCTTGATAATTATCATTGATAAATATAAAATTGATACAAGAATAATTAGATTATAGCATGGCATGCATGTGTATCTGAACACAATTCATGACTGTGCATGTATCCAAACACAATTTACAGCTTCGGCACATATCCAAGCATTCAATTCAATTCAATATTTATATTTATGGCTTCTGTCGAGCATGTTCAATGAATATACTGTGATTACCAAAATACTTGTTATATTGATTTTTCTCAACTTTTTATGTTAATTTTTATATAATTTAAATATTAAAACAGTTGAATATTATTATTGTCTTTTTTACAATATTTGGGTATTTTTGGCACTGAATTTATCAATAGATTAAAAAATTTAAAACAAAGTTAAATCCAGCATTAATAATTATCAGATAATTATTGGATAATGAATGACTGTAACGGGCTGTTGATGATGATCATGATAATTTTTGAAAATTTCAAAATTTATTTTACATCGACTAGAGAAAACTCTAGACGAAAATCAACCACACAAACAAGCGGGTTTCAGAAAAGACTTCCACAATAGACCATAATATACACACAATCAAACCACTGATACAAAAGTACAGTGAATATAACAAGGGCTACTACCTAGCATTTGTTGACTCCCTCATACATAGTCATATCTGGAAAGCACTAAAAGCTCAGAATATTAACAATAAATATATGAGAATAATCATGGAAATATACAAAAATAGCACAGCCAAAATTAAACTGGAATCAATAGGGCCAGAGTTCCAGCTGAAAAAAGGCGTAAGGCAAGGAGACCCTCTATCACCTAAACTGTTTTCTGCAACCCTAGAGCAAATATTTAGAAATTTGAACTGGGACTAACAGGGTGTAAACATAAATGGAAAACTACTCAACCACCTTAGATTCGCCGACGACATTATATTAATTGCAAAAAATGCAAACAACCTACAAACAATGTTAAACCAATTGTCACAAGAAAGCAAAACGGCAGGACTATAGTGGAGAATGCTTGTTTGCGGGAGTTTATCACGTGACCATTTTTAGTGATGTAGCACAAAATATTCAGTAAGTAATGAAAATATACGAAAATATCCAAAAAACTATATTAATTACTTAGTTTTCAAAATCGATTTGTATGATTAGAGTATTTTTTAGCTTATAACCACACAACAATAGATTAGAAATGAACACAGAAAAAACTAAAGTTATGACAAACAGAGAGAAAGAAAAAATAACAATAGATAACAACGAAATTGAATACAAAGATGAATACACTGGAATATCTGGGTCAAATCATTTCTCCAACTAGTCAAACCGAAAAAGAAGTAGATAATAGGGTGGCTCTATTGTGGAAAAAGTATTGGACTTGGAAGGAAATTATGAAAAACCTCGAAATACCTCTTGAACTATAAAAATAAATTAAAAATTTAAAAACCCCCGAAGCAAAAAAGCAAAAATTTAAAAAGTAAAAAATAATACTTATTGTTGAGCCATCAAATTCGATAAAGTAACACGTATATATTTTAATTTTATTATAGAAATTGATGGATGGCACGATTTGGTTTGCTCATTGAAATGACGCTATAATGTCGCGTCGGGGTACCGCTTAAGCTTAAGTAAGTCAGACGCTTCATTTGATTGACTATCTATTAATTTGCTGGCATATCCGACCAACTTGTTTTGGTACGATATTTTTTTTAAACTTAGCGGTACCCCGACGTGACATTATAGCGTCATTTCAAAGAGCAAACCAAATCGTGCCATCCATCAATTTCTATAATAAAATTAAAATATATAGGTGTTACTTTATCGAATTTGATGGCTCAACAATAAGTATTATTTTTTACTTTTTAAATTTTTGCTTTTTTGCTTCGGGGGTTTTTAAATTTTTAATTTATTTTTATTTCATAATTTTTAAACTTTATTACAAATAATTTATGATATATATCATATGAGTACAGTTATATCTAAAAACTGAGTGGAACGCACTTCGCAGAGATCAGTTGGAAGAAGGAGAACTCCCGAAAAAGATATTTACAGAATTCGATGACAAATCAATCGGCGGAAGTTTTAAAGACGACAATGGTTGGGTCCCAATACAGGCACAAAGTTTGACCTTTCAAGGTCTTAGAGGGTATGGCTACATAGAAAGAATAATGTTTCCCATTATTTTAAGCTGGGCCGTAACAGTGCATAAGCTGCAAGGGACCACTGTGGATAAAGCTGTCGTATATTTAGGGAAAAGAACTTTCGCGAAAGGTCAAGCTTACGTGGCTTTAAGTCGCGTAAAAAGCCTGCAAGGTGTGGCTATTATTGAACTGGACCAGCGAAAGCTCTTCAATAATCCGCATGACAGATCAGCTTTAGCAGAATTAATAAGATAAAGAAGTAATAATACACAAACTTAAGGCTCAATTTCCACTGCGGCAGAGCGACGCGACGCACCACATATATTACATATTATTTATTACCCTAACATGTCATATTTAAAGTCATGGTTATCTTACCATGTTCTTTCAATATCATTGAAGTAATACGATACCAAATTTCGAATCGAATGGACATATGGAAGGTAGTCAAATCCTCTCATCAACTATTAAAGAGCTGATGATCTTCAAACGGCTGATCAGGTCATGGTTACCTTTCCATATACTTTCAATATCATTGAAGTAACATGGTACCTCGAATCGATAGAACATATGAAAGGTAGTCAGATATCCCCTCATCAAATATTAAAGAGCTGATGATCTTCAAACGGCTGATCAGGTCATGGTTACCTTTTCATATAGGTACTTTCAATATCATTGAAGTAACACGGTACCAAATTTTGAATCGAAAGGACATATGGAAAGTAGTCAGATCCCCTCATCAACTAAGAGCTGATGATCTTCAAACGGCTGATCAGGTCATGGTTACCTTTCCATATACTTTCAATATTATTGAAGGAATACGGTACCAAATTTCGAATCGATAGGACATATGGAAGTAAGTCAGATCCCCTCATCAACTATTATAGAGCTGATGATCTTCAAACGGCTGATCAGGTCATAGTTACCTTACCATATACTTTCAATATGATTGAAGTAACAAGGTACCAAATTTCGAATCGATCGGAGATAAGGAAGTTCGTCAGATCCCCTCATCAACTAGAAAAGAGCTGATGATCTTCAAACGGCTGAAGAGATTTTCATGAAACATGGCTAAGAACACTCGGGGTAAAATTATCTATGTTACAAAAAAAACTAAACGAAAATCGGTTCATCCGCTTAGGAGCTACGATACCACAGACAGATACACAGACACGTTAAACTTATAACACCCCTCTTTTGCGTCGGGGGTTAAAAAAGAAAAGTGTTTAACTCATGTATACTACCCACAATGACATATGGATACCAAACATGGGCCCTCACAAAGAAGAATAGGAAAAAGTTGGAAGTTTGTCAGCATAACATCGAAAGAAGTATACTCAACATCAAAAGAAAAGACAGAATCAGA